>JBBDGP010002989.1:600000-1119008 GCA_037952835.1 Lithobates septentrionalis
CTAACAGAGGCCGGAGTCAACGAAAAACTTAATAAACTTAACACAAATAAATCACCAGCACTAGATGGCTTACACCCGAGAGTCCTCAGAGAACTCAGTCAAGTTATAGCCAGGCCATTATTTCTGATTTTTGTGGACAGCATAATGACAGTATTAATACCAGCTGATTGGAGAAAAGCCAACGTGGTACCCAATTTTCAAAAAAGGGCAGAGACATATTCCTGGGAATTACAGGCCAGTCAGCCCAACAACAATAGTGGGTAAATTATTGGAGGGGATGATTAGGGACTATATCCTAAGTTTTACTGAGGACAAGAATATCATCAGTGATAAACAGCATGCGTTTATGAGAGGACGTTCCTGCCAGACCAATCTGCTAACATCATTCTACAAGGAAGTGAACTGCCATCTGGACAGGGGGGGGCCTGTGGATGTGGTGTATCTGGACTTCGCAAAAGCATTTGATACAGTCCCCCATAAACGCCTAATTTACAAGCTGAGATCTGCCGGCTTGGACCATAGGGTTTGTGCTTGGGTAAAAAACTGGTTACAGGGACGGGTCTAAAGGGTAGTGATAAATAACATGTACTTAGACTGGTCTGGAGTGGAGAGTGGGGTACCCTAAGGTTCTGTCTTGGGACCAATTCTATTCAATATATTTATAAATGATATAGAGTATGGGATAACTAGTTCAGTCTCAGTTTTTGCAGATGACACAAAAGATAAGCAGAGTAATAAACTCACATCAGGATATAGAAATTTTGCAGAATGACCTGAACAAAATAAAGGTGTGGACAGACAAATGGCAAATGAGGTTTAATGTGGAGAAATGTAAAGTAATGACCTTGGGGGCAAAAAATATGAATGCAAAATATTCACTAGAGAGAGAACTGATGGGAGACTCAAGGATGGAGAAGGATCTAGGGGTGCTAATAGATGATAGATTGAGCAACAGCATGCAGTGCCAAGCTGCAGCTACCAAAGCCAGCAGAATGATATCATACATAAAAAAGGGGATATACTCCAGGGACCAAACTATAATTCTGCCACTTTATAAAACTCTGGTTAGGCCTCATCTGGAGTTTTGCGTCCAGTTCTGGTCACCAGTCCTCCGGGGGGATGTGCTGGAACTGGAGAGAGTCCAAAGAAGGGCAACAAAACTAATAAGGGGACTGGAGGACCTTGATTACGAGGAATGGCTGCAAACACTAAATGTATTCTCAATGGAGATGAGACGCTTAAGAGGAGACATGATAGTGATCTACAAATATCTCAATGGGGATCCCAGCATAGGAATCAAACTATTCAGTCCTAGGGAGTATATAAGGACACGGGGGCACACAATGAGACTGGAGGAGAAGCGGTTTAACCTTAAACTGCGTAAATTGGTTCTTCACTGTTAGGGATATAAGGATGTGGAGCTCTCTCCCACAATTGGTGGTGACTGCGAGGAGTATGGATACTTTTAAAAGACTCTTATACACACGATCGGAATTTCCGTCAGATAAAACTTGGGTGGTTTTTCCGACGGAATTCCGCTCAAGCTTGCCTTGCATACACACGATCACACAAAAGTTCTCTGAACTTTCCACCGTCAAGAACGCGGTGACGTACAACACTATGACGAGCCGAGAAAATGAACTTCAATGCTTCCGAGCATGCGTCAAATTGTTTCCGAGCATGCGTGATTTTTGCACGTCCGAATTGCATACAGATGAACACATTTTCGGACAGGAACTTTTCCCGACTGAAAAATAGAGAACATGCTCTCAATCTTTTGCTGGTTGGAATTCCGCCAGCAAAAGACCGATGGAGCATACACACGTTCGCATTTTCTGACCAAAACTCTCATCTGAGTTTTGCTGGCGGCATTTACGATTGTGTGTACGCGGCATAAGACGTACATCTAAAAGGACACAACATACAGGGATATGGGAGATCATTATATACACTGATACACATACATCTTCACAGGTTGAACTGAAAGGACTATTGTCTTTTTTCAGCCTTACGGACTAAGTAACTATGTAACAGTATCAACCCCCTCAAAGTCAGACAATCGGACACATCTGCAGTGGAAGTATATCATACATGATCCGACCTAACAGCATCAGCCAGAGAAAAAAATAAAGCAACAATGACACCAGAATAGGCAACAATAAACAAGACAAGAAGGAATGTCGAGAGCAGTTTACCTTGACTATCTATGGACCGTGTCCCAAGAAACCAAGAATGTGACAGGATTATTTATGAGGGTTAATGAAAATCTGTGATGGGATTAAAGGTCACAAATTATATCACATGGTGTTGTTTTAAGAATTTGTAGTTTAATGGTTATATTTTAATTTATTTATGTATGCCACATATGAACCGAGCATCTAAGATGTATTTATTTATTCCCATTATATTTGTATTGAACATAAAGCACATGTGTCAAACACAAGGCCAATTCAGCCCCCCAGGCCATTCTATGTTACCCACACACCTGTCCTACAGCTGTGGCTCCACCCTGCCCTCACCTTGTCTCAGCAGTCGGCAGCAGAGAGGAGGACATAATTCCTGTTCCAGATCCTGCTCTTCTCTGTGCAGCCGCAGAGAGGCTCACCTATGCCCCCTGTCTCAACAATTGGCAGCAGAGAGGAGGACAAGACTCCTCCTACAGACTCTACACCACTCTCTGCAGCTGCATCACAACCTCGTTTCCGCCTCCCCGGGTTCAGCATTCAGCAGACATTGGCAGCAGACTCCTTCCTTCTGATTCTCCTCCAGACCCTGCACTTTCTGCTTCCCAGCTCCACCCTCAGCTTCTTCCTGGCAGCAGCACATGGTGTGATGTAAGGGAGGGAGGGAGGAGGACTCTTGATTTCTGACCGTGGGGGGCTTTCTCTGAACATGTAGTCTTACAGATACAACTAGCCCTATGAGGGCAACCATAATGCTGATGTGGTCTGCAATGAAATTGAGTTTGACACCCGTGATAGAGGGATTGATAGAGCTGTCATTTTTAATTTATATTTATAAGAGTATCTAAAATACCTTAGTGACGGCAGCTGCACGCTTTTGGCACTAATTTCTGTTTTTCTCCATGACACAGACTTATTGGTTATATCTTAGTGACAACCGTAACATCTATGGGTGTTTTATCACTTTCCTCATTACTGCTGTCACCAAGACAAGGGGAAATCTTCCCAGTGGGGACACAGATAACAATAAAAATAAGACAGGGGTTCTAGCACTTAACCACTCTATGCAATGCTAATACAATTTTTAGCTACAGATACACTTTAACTTTGAAAATGTAATTTGTCTCTGTCAAAAGTATGAAACCTGGGAAAACAATAATTTGTTAATTAGGTCAGGGTATATATAGAAAAAGGATAAATGAAGGGTGTGTTAGAGAGGACAGTCTTCCATTGTGCTGAATGGATGTAAATGTCATGACTTGTCCGTGGGAGTCTATTGGGTGTGGGCTGAGGCGGCACTGTGAGGGATTAGGCGAAACTTACACATGAGGCCCCAATCACACCCATAATGGGGAAAAAATTTCAAGTAATAAAAATGGCTGCAAAAAGATGCACAGATCTAGCACACAGTTCATCAGCACCACTTCCAGGGCACCCTCCTCACCCATCAGACATATGCAACCAATAAAACATCTGGGGCCCAGCAAGGTGACAACCCCTCTAAGAATTGGGAGAATGGGGAGGGGATGTCACTGAGTCATTCCACATCCACAGAGGAAGTAGAGTGGGGGGATCCCAGCACAGCACGGGGGGAGGGAGGTAGAGGAGGGGAGGGAGAGAGAGAGGGGGGAAGAGAGAGGGGGAGAGAGAGGGGGAGTGAGAGAGAAAGAGGGGGAGAGAGAGAGAACAAGAGAGAGAGAACGAGAGAGAGAGAAAGAGGGGAAGAGAGAGGGAGGGGGAGAGAGAGAGGGAGGGGGAGGGAGAGAGAGGGGGGAGAGAGAGAGTGAGAAAAAGGGGAGAGAGAGGGGAGGGGGAGCAAGAGATTGTGAGCTATAGGGGGAGAGCGAGAGGGGGAGAGAGAGAGGGGAGGGAGAGAGAAAGAGGGGGAGGGAAAGAGAGAGAGAGGGGGAGGGAATGAGAGAGAGAGAGAGAGAGAGGGGGAAGAGAGAGAGGGGGGGAGGGAATGAGAGAGAGAGAGAGAGAGAGAGAGAGAGAGGGACAGGGCTGATCCTGAGCGGTGTGCACGGGGTGCAGTGCACCCGGGCGCCACAGAGGTGGGGGCGCTGAAGCGCCAGAGTGCTCCTCTCCCTCCTCCTCTCCTTGTCCGTAGACGTCTCTCTCCGCCGGTCACCGCCGCTGTGTTTCTTGCCCAAGTCCATCCCCCCCCTCCTCCTGTCAGAGGAGGAGAGCGGTAACAGATGGAGATCAGAGCGGCTGTGTCTCTGTGTGCAGAGAGACCAGCCGTGCAGTGACGTCACTGGGGGGGGGTCCATGCCCGACGTGTTCCAGTTCTCTACCTCCTGTGTGTAACTCCCGCCTGCTGCCCAAGCCTGACACGCTCTGTTCTTCACCCGGGCGGCTGCACACTGTCCTCTCCTCTCCAGCTGCCGCCTGGGTGTTTTTTAATTAGCTTAATGGAGGGGTGGGGGTGGTTTGTCGGGGTCTATACTAATGGAGGGGGGTTTGTCCTGGGGGGGTCTATACTAATGGAGGGGGGTTTGTCCTGGGGGGGTCTGTACTAATGTAGGGAGGGTGGTTTGTCCGGGGGGGTCTGTACTAATGTGGGGGGGGGGTGGTTTGTTCTGGGGGGTCTGCACTAATGTAGGGGGGTGGTTTGTTCTGGGGGGGTCTGTACTAATGTAGGGGGGATGGTTTTTCCTAGGGGGGTCTGTACTAATGGAGGGGGTGGTTTGTCCTGGGGGTCTGTACTAATGGAGGGGGGTGGTTTGTTCTGGGGGGTCTGTACTAATGTAGGGGGGTGATTTGTCCGGGGGGGGTCTGTACTAATGGAGGGGGGTGGCTTGTTCTGGGGGGTCTGTACTAATGGGGGGGTGGTTTGTTCTTGGGGGGTCTGTACTAATGTAGGGGGGGTTTGTCTGGGGGGGTCTGTACTAATGGAGGGGGGTTTGTCCTGGGGGGTCTATACTAATGTAGGGGGGGTTGTCCTGGGGGGTTTATACTAGTGGTGGGGGTTGTCCTGGGGGGTATATACTAATGGAGGGGGTGGTTTGTCCTGGGGGGTCTGTACTAATGGAGGGGGTTGGTTTGTCCTGGGGGGTCTATACTAATGGAGGGGGTTGGTTTGTCCTGGGGGCCTGTACTAATGTAGGGGGGGTGGTTTGTTCTGGGGAGTCTGTACTAATGTAGGGGGTGGTTTGTTCTGGGAGTCTGTCTAATGTAGGGGGGTGGTTTGTTCTGGGGGTCTGTACTAAAGTGTTGGGGGGTAGTTTTTCCTGGGGGTCTGTACTAATAGAGGGGGGTGGTTTGTCCTGAGGGGTCTATACTAATGGTGGGGGTTGGTTTGTCCTGGGAGTCTGTACTAATGTAGGGGGGTAGTTTGTCTGGGGGGGTCTGTACTAATGTAGGGGGTGGTTTGTTCTGGGGGGGTCTATAATAATGTAGGGGGGGTTGTCCTGGGGGGTTTATACTAATGGAGGGGTTTGTCCTGGGGGGTATATACTAATGGAGGGGGTGGTTTGTCCTGGGGGGTCTGTACTAATGGAGGGGGTTGGTTTGTCCTGGGGGGTCTATACTAATGGAGGGGGTTGGTTTGTCCTGGGGGCCTGTACTAATGTAGGGGGGTGGTTTGTTCTGGGGAGTCTGTACTAATGTATGGGGGTGGTTTGTTCTGGGGGGTCTGTACTAATGTAGGGGGGGTGGTTTGTCCTGGGGGTCTGTACTAATGGAGAGGGGGGGTTTGTCCTGGGGGTCTATACTAATGGAGGGGGTTGGTTTGTCCTGGGAGTCTGTACTAATGTAGGGGGGTAGTTTGTCTGGGGGGGTCTGTACTAATGTAGGGGGTGGTTTGTTCTGGGGGGGTCTATACTAATGTAGGGGGGTTGTCCTGGGGGGTTTATACTAATGGAGGGGTTTGTCCTGGGGGGTATATACTAATGGAGGGGGGGGGTTGTCCTGGGGGGTTTATACTAGTGGTGGGGGTTGTCCTGGGGGGTATATACTAATGGAGGGGGTGGTTTGTCCTGGGGGGTCTGTACTAATGGAGGGGGTTGGTTTGTCCTGGGGGGTCTATACTAATGGAGGGGGTTGGTTTGTCCTGGGGGCCTGTACTAATGTAGGGGGGGTGGTTTGTTCTGGGGAGTCTGTACTAATGTAGGGGGTGGTTTGTTCTGGGAGTCTGTCTAATGTAGGGGGGTGGTTTGTTCTTGGGGTCTGTACTAAAGTGTGGGGGGGGTGGTTTTTCCTGGGGGTCTGTACTAATAGAGGGGGGGTGGTTTGTCCTGAGGGGTCTATACTAATGGTGGGGGTTGGTTTGTCCTGGGAGTCTGTACTAATGTAGGGGGGTAGTTTGTCTGGCGGGGTCTGTACTAATGTAGGGGGTGGTTTGTTCTGGGGGGGTCTATAATAATGTAGGGGGGGTTGTCCTGGGGGGTTTATACTAATGGAGGGATTTGTCCTGGGGGGTATATACTAATGGAGGGGGTGGTTTGTCCTGGGGGGTCTGTACTAATGGAGGGGGTTGGTTTGTCCTGGGGGGTCTATACTAATGGAGGGGGTTGGTTTGTCCTGGGGGCCTGTACTAATGTAGGGGGGTGGTTTGTTCTGGGGAGTCTGTACTAATGTATGGGGGTGGTTTGTTCTGGGGGGTCTGTACTAATGTAGGGGGGGGGGTTTGTCCTGGGGGTCTGTACTAATGGAGGGGGGGGGGTTTGTCCTGGGGGTCTATACTAATGGAGGGGGTTGGTTTGTCCTGGGAGTCTGTACTAATGTAGGGGGGTAGTTTGTCTGGGGGGGTCTGTACTAATGTAGGGGGTGGTTTGTTCTGGGGGGTCTATACTAATGTAGGGGGGTTGTCCTGGGGGGTTTATACTAATGGAGGGGTTTGTCCTGGGGGGTATATACTAATGGAGGGGGTGGTTTGTCCTGGGGGGTCTGTACTAATGGAGGGGGTTGGTTTGTCCTGGGGGGTCTATACTAATGGACGGGGTTGGTTTGTCCTGGGGCCTGTACTAATGTAGGGGGGTGGTTTGTTCTGGGGAGTCTGTACTAATGTATGGGGGTGGTTTGTTCTGGGGGGTCTGTACTAATGTAGGGGGTGGTTTGTCCTGGGGGTCTGTACTAATGGAGGGGGGGTTTGTCCTGGGGGGTCTATACTAATGGAGGGGGTTGGTTTGTCCTGGGAGTCTTTACTAATGTAGGGGGTGGTTTGTTCTGGGGGGTCTGTACTAATGTAGGGGGGTAGTTTGTCTGGGGTCTGTACTAATGTAGGGGGGTGGTTTGTTCTGGGGGGTCTGTACTAATGTAGGGGGTGGTTTGTCCTGGGGGGTCTGTACTAATGGAGGGGGGTTGGTTTGTCCTGGGGGTCTGTACTAATGTAGGGGGGGTGGTTTGCCCAGGGGGGGTCTGTACTAATATAGGGGGGTGGTTTGTTCTGGGGGGGTCTGTACTAATGTAGGGGGGTGTTTTTTTCTGGGGGGGTCTGTACTAATGTAGGGGGGGTGGTTTGTCCTGGGGGGGTCTGTACTAATGGAGGGGGGTGGTTTGTCCTGGGGGGTCTGTACTAATGGAGAGGGGTGGTTTGTCCTGGGGGTCTGTACTAATGGAGGGGGGTGGTTTGTCCTGGAGGGGGGTCTGTACTAATGGAGGGGGTGGTTTGTATTGGGGGTCTGTACTAATGGAGGGGGTGGTTTGTTCTGGGGGTCTGTACTAATGTAAGGGGGGGTGATTTGTCCGGGGGGTCTGTACTAATGGAGGGGGTGGTTTGTTCTGGGGGTCTGTACTAATGGAGGGGGGGTGGTTTGTCCTGAGGGAGTCTGTACTAATGGAGGGGGGTGGTTTGTTCTGGGGGGGGTCTGTACTAATGGAGGGGGGTGGTTTGTTCTTGGGGGTCTGTACTTACCCTGTTTCCCCAAAAATAAGACCTAGCGTGATGGTCGGTGATGGCTGCAATATAAGCCCTACCCCCCAAATAAGCCCTAGGTAAAGTCCTTGTAGGTCTTATTTTCAGGGTAGGGCTTATTTTCGGGGAAACAGGGTAGGGCTTATTTGGGGGGTAAGGCTTATATTGCAGCCATCACTGACAATCACACTAGGTCTTATTTTCGGGGAAACAGGGTATGTAGGGGGGTGGTTTGTTCTGGGGGGGTCTGTACTAATGCAGGGGGGTGGTTTGTTCTGGGGGGGTTGTACTAATTTAGGGGGGGTGGTTTGTCCTGGGGGGGTCTGTACTAATGGAGGGGGGGTGGTTTGTCCTGGGGGGTTCTGTACTAATGGACGGAGGTGGTTTGTTCTAGGGGTCTGTACTAATGGAGGGGGGGTGGTTTGTCCTGGGGGTCTGTACTAATGGAGGGGGATGGTTTTTCCTGGGGAGGTCTGTACTAATGGAGGGGGTGGTTTGTTCTGGGGGGTCTGTACTAATGTAGGGGGGGTGATTTGTCCGGGGGTCTGTACTAATGGAGGGGGGTGGTTTGTTCTGGGGGGTCTGTACTAATGGGGGGGGTGGTTTGTCCTGGGGGGGTCTGTACTAATGGAGGGGGGTTTGTCCTGGGGGTTGTACTAATGGAGGGGGTGGTTTGTTCTGCTGGGTCTGAACTAATGGAGGGGGGGTGGTTTGTCCTGGGGGGGTCCGTACTAATGGAGGGGGGTGGTTTGTTCTGGGGGGTCTGTACTAATGTAGGGGGGTGATTTGTCCGGGGGGGTCTGTACTAATGGAGGGGGGTAGTTTGTTCTGGGGGGTCTGTACTAATGGAGGGGGGGTGGTTTGTCCTGGGGGCGTCTGTACTAATTAAGGGGGGTGGTTTGTTCTGGGGGGTCTGTACTAACGGAGGGGGGTGGTTTGTTCTTGGGGGTCTGTACTAATGTAGGGGGGTGGTTTGTCCTGAGGGCATCTGTACTAATTAAGGGGGGGTGGTTTGTTCTGGGGGGCTCTGTACTAATGTAGGGGGGGTGGTTTGTCCGGGGGGGTCTGTACTAATGGAGGGGGGGTGGTTTGTCCTGGAGGGTCTGTACTAATGGAGGGGGGTGGTTTGTCCTGGGGGGGTCTGTACTAATGGAGGGGGGGTGGTTTGTCCTGGAGGGTCTGTACTAATGGAGGGGGCGTGGTTTGTCCTGGGGGTCTGTACTAATGGAGGGGGGTGATTTGTTCTGGGGGTCTGTACTAATGGAGGGGGGGGGTTTGTCCTGGGGGGTCTGTACTAATGGAGGGGGGTGGTTTGTCCTGGGGGTCTGTACTATTGGAGGGGGTGGTTTGTTCTGGGGGGTCTGTACTAATGTAGGGGGGGTTGATTTGTCCAGGGGGGTCTGTACTAATGGAGGGGGGTGGTTTGTTCTAGGGGTCTGTACTAATGGAGGGGGGGTGGTTTGTCCTGGGGGGTCTGTACTAATGGAGGGGGGTGGTTTGTCCTGGGGGTCTGTACTATTGGAGGGGGTGGTTTGTTCTGGGGGGTCTGTACTAATGTAGGGGGGGTTGATTTGTCCAGGGGGGTCTGTACTAATGGAGGGGGGTGGTTTGTTCTAGGGGTCTGTACTAATGGAGGGGGGGTGGTTTGTCCTGGGGGCGTCTGTACTAATTAAGGGGGGTGGTTTGTTCTGGGGGGTCTGTACTAACGGAGGGGGGTGGTTTGTTCTTGGGGGTCTGTACTAATGTAGGGGGGTGGTTTGTCCTGAGGGCATCTGTACTAATTAAGGGGGGGTGGTTTGTTCTGGGGGGCTCTGTACTAATGTAGGGGGGGTGGTTTGTCCGGGGGGGTCTGTACTAATGGAGGGGGGGTGGTTTGTCCTGGAGGGTCTGTACTAATGGAGGGGGGTGGTTTGTCTTGGGGGGGTCTGTACTAATGGAGGGGGGGTGGTTTGTCCTGGAGGGTCTGTACTAATGGAGGGGGCGTGGTTTGTCCTGGGGGTCTGTACTAATGGAGGGGGGTGATTTGTTCTGGGGGTCTGTACTAATGGAGGGGGGGGGTTTGTCCTGGGGGGTCTGTACTAATGGAGGGGGGTGGTTTGTCCTGGGGGTCTGTACTATTGGAGGGGGTGGTTTGTTCTGGGGGGTCTGTACTAATGTAGGGGGGGTTGATTTGTCCAGGGGGGTCTGTACTAATGGAGGGGGGTGGTTTGTTCTAGGGGTCTGTACTAATGGAGGGGGGGTGGTTTGTCCTGGGTGGGTCTATACTGATGGGGGGTCTGTACTGAGGGAGGGGTTTATACTTAGTGGGGGGTCTGCACTGACGGAGGGGGGTCTATACTTAATGGAGGGGGGTCTGTACTGAGGGGCGACTATAGTTGGTAGGGGGGGTGACACCAAGTTTTACCGCACCGGGTGACACCAACTCTAGTGATGCCACTGCAGCCGCGGGCTCTTATTTCCCCTCTCCCGCTCCGCCACGTGCGCGCTGCTGTACTAGTGAGTGGCACACTATGTTTCTTCCCCCGCCTTCATATCGGCCAGGGAAGAAAAAGAAAAGGAGCAAAGAAGAAGATTGTGGGACATGTAGTCCCGAGGACTGGCAGCCCCACTGTAACACGGAAACTGCAGCCCACACAGCATGCTCAGATGAATGGGAGAGAGAGAGAGCCAGGAGCCTGGGAAAGCTTTCAGGGAAGTACACCCAGGACTTCAGAGAGAGAGGACAGTGCTGAGGGAACACCATCAGAGAGAGAACCCCGCTGCCCTGCACCACCAGAGGGAAATCCACACAGTCTAGTGCCATCCCTGGTGGAGAAAGGAATGGAGTCATTGCCATAATACAGATCTGGGCTCTACCCAGCAAAGTCGCCACGAATAATTCAGAGTGAGCTGACTCCTGATCAGAGGAACCGTTGCTGTATCGCTGGGTCAGATGAGAGGACCGATCGGCCATTATCTACCAACGTCCATAGAAATTGCAGTCTCTGACCATCTCTTGTATCATGTCTGAAGTCTCTGACCATCTCTTGTAACATGTCTGCAGTCTCTGACCATCTTTTGTAACATGTCTGCAGTCTCTGACCATCTCCTGTAGTATGTCTGCAGTTTCTGACCATATCCTGTACTATGTCTGCAGTCTCTGACCATCTTCTGTATTATGTCTGCAGTCTCTGACCATCTCCTGTGCTATGTCTGCAGTCTCTGACCATCTCCTGTATTATATCTCCAGTCTCTGACCGTCTCCTGTATTATGTCTGCAGTCTCTGACCATCTCCTGTATTATATGTTCAGTCTCTGACCATCTCCTGTATTATATCTCCAGTCTCTGACCATCTCCTGTACTATGATTGCAGTCTCTGACCATCTCCTGTACTATGTCTGGGGGCTCTTTCTAACAGATACTCTAACAGAAGCCCTCTCTGTGTGCATCAGAGAGACTCCCCTCCAGGTCTCATTAGTTTACCCTCTTCCTGTATTTTCTTTATTGTTAAAAGATCATAGGAGGATCCCAGGATAATGAAGACTTCTTAGGGGAGCATCTCTGTGTTTGAGTCGTTGCCATAGTAACATTTGTAAAAGGGAGGAGTTGGTAAGATGACCATGCCCACGTGGGGGCGCTAGAAATATTTCTGCACCCAGGCGTCTGTGACCCAAGGTTCGGCCCTGGGCACTATTAATTCCCCTAATACCAAAGATGGGGCACTATTACTCCCCCTAATACCAATGATGGGGCATTGTTTACTCCCCCTAATACCAAAGATGGGGCACTTTTACTCCTCCTAATACTAATCATGGGGCATTGTTTACTCCCCCTAATACCAAAGATGGGGCACTATTACTCCCCCTAATACCAATGATGGGGCATTGTTTACTCCCCCTAATGCCAAAGATGGGACACTATTACTCCCCCTAATACTAATGACGAGGCATTGCTTACTCCCCCTAATGCCAAAGATGGGGCACTATTACTCCCCCTAATACCAATGATGGGGCATTGTTTACTCCCCCTAATACTAAAGATGAGGCACTATTACTCCCTCCTAATACCAATGATGGGGCATTAATTACTCCCACTGACGCCAGGACATTTTCTGCTCCCACTGGCCACAACCCGTCCAGTGTGCTGCTGTTACTCACTGTCTGATGCCATCTCTTCTACCTCTGGAACTGTAAAGGGCTCCAGGAGAGAAGAGGCCGTCATTTCCTGTGCCTGTGTTTTATAAGCGCAGGCACATGCTGTTCTGTGATTTGTCAGAACCGATCGGCAGGTCCAGGGCAAAAATGATTGGCCTGGACCTGAAGACTGATCGGTGCTGGAGCCAATCACAGCACCCCTGGCTGGCGGGCACACGCGTCCCCCGGCTCGGGAGCACAGATCGTGTACATGTACGTGATCTTGCGCAGCGCGGCTGCCCTGTAGCAGTAAAACTGGTATGGGGCGGTCGGGAACTGGTTAATGCGTGAAATAGGTGGCTAAATATTGCAATACATCATATCTTGGTGTGGTTCGGGGAGTAGTACAATGTGTGTGTCTAAGGATGGGTTGGTGAATGGACGGTCAGCAGAAACCGCATTTATGGTTTGCTGAGGAAGCGGAGTGAGAAGATCGTTTTTTATGACCATAGGGTTACAGGTGTGGGTCATAGAACAAATCCCTAGATCTCTACCAGCTGCAGAACGTTTCAAAAAACGATGCGCCCGTGAAACGTTCTGGATTTACCAGTTAGACGTTCTCTCACCTGGGGGTATGAACGAAGGAATAGAAATCTCTACCATATTGTAATACTGTAATTCCGGTACCTTCGTCTTTCCGCCCATAATGTAGAGAGTTCACAACTATATAGGCTTACAATTAAAATAACTATATTATTCTTCATTATCCCCTAGACCTGTGGCCCCATTCAGTATTGCAGACACTGGTTTCCCCTTTTTATAGTCCTATTGACATTTTTATACAACTTCGTACTATGTCAGATATCTTCTATATATATTTCTATATGTGCATTTATTCTATATGTGCGTACATGCATTTACACGTGTACATATACGTGTATATATCCTATTGTTATACATCTTATATATATATATTTTACAATTCCTTCCAATTTCTTTTAATCTTTTTCTAATTTTTTTCCAATTTTACTACTATGCAGAGCATAGTCAGTAGTATGCCATATTTTTATTGTTGACTCTTCTAATTCCTTGCTTTATCTCCCAGTGCTATCCACACATTTGTTGTGCGTGTATATACATCTATCTTGAACATTTCGTGTTTTACCAATTTTATATACAGTGTATATGCTCTATGACTAATGTGTTGTATTAATAAGATGCAGAGACCAGTCAGTTGTCCCTCTCCCCCCTCCCTCTCTACTCCCCTTCCACCCTTTTTTTTTTTGCTCCAAGTCGTCTTCACCTCTTCAGTCTTTTTTTTTTCTCTCCCCCCCCCCCCCTTCACATTCCGTTTCTTGCTCCAAGTCGTCTTCACCACCTCAGCCTCCTTTTTTTTTTTTTTTGCTCCAAGCCGTCTTCACCACTTCAGTCTTTTTTTTTTTCACCACTTCAGCCTCTTTCCCCCCTCTCCCACCTCCCCCTCCTTTCCCTTCTCCTTCCCCCTTCTCTGTTCTCCCCTATTCCTTGGTTACATATCTCCCTTCTCCTTATTTTTTGTCTCCGGTTTTATCCTGTATTTTTTCTTTTCTATTCACGTCATTAATCACTTTAAACAGCATTGGGCTCTGTATATTCCTTTTGCTCTCCTGCCCCATCCCCTCCCCTTTCTCCGCCTCGCTCCCCCTCCCCATCGTTACTTAAAGCGGGGTTCCACTATCTCCGAGATTTTTCTTTTTTTGCAAAATGACAATGAATATGCTCTATGAATATAGAACTCACTTGTTTGGTTTTTAAAGATGAGTGTTGTCCGTTTTCTCCTAATAAAGAAACTTATAAATTACGATCCAGGCGGTTGTCATCTTGCCTGTGGGCATGTGAAACCCACAGGCATCCTCTTCCGGGATACGGTGCTGCTGATCAACCAGCATGCACCGCCCGTTCTGTTCTCGATCTCGCGCATGCGCAGTAGATTGACATTGCAGCGCCATCAACAGCTCCGGTTGCCATCACAACGAGCGGCGTCATAGGAAGTCCCGCCCCTTTGTGATGGCAATGACGTCACTCCCAGGATTGAATTCCCGAGATAACTCTCACAACAGGCCGCCGCACTGACTCCTGGGAACAATGACACAAGCTCCCAGGAGCCAGTGCGGCTAAGAGGAAGTGACAATTTAGCCGCAGAGAACACGCCCCTATCCGCAGCCTGTACATCCTGGAGGACACAGATACAATCAACAACAAAGGTACAGTATAAAAAAAAAAAAAAAAAAAAGTGCCGTTTTGTCATTAGGACATTGCGGCAATCCTCTGCAGCTAGTGTTGTGAAATCGGGTGGAGATCCGCTTTAACTCTCTAGCATGTCTAGTAGATTAGTCTGTTGAGAAAGGGGCGCGGCTTGCTTACCACCCAAGCGCGCTTGCCCAGGAAACGCGTCCACTACTGATGACGTCATCCCCCTGCAGCCAGCTGTCTCGTGTGCCTCAAGCCTCATTCTGAGGCCGCTCCTCCATTGTCTGAAGCCGGCTCATTACAACCAGGAAGAGCTGTCACTACATCCACCACAGAGACTGTTCACAGGCACAGGACTGGGAGCGCCATCCATGACTCTTACTATCATGCTTGTTTTTATCACCACAATGTGAGTTTATCTCTATATATCTTATTAAAGCATTTTAAATCTATAAAAATGTCTACACGCAGAGGCGCCTCTTTACTTGTCGTTTTCTATGTCTATAAAATATAATAATGGTGCCATCGGGGCCCCGCCTCTTCCCAGATGGCAGGCTTCACACCACCCGAAGCACAGGGCTTTATTCAGTGTTAATACAGGGAAGCGCAGTTCCGTCACCTCCAGCGCTGAATGTATGTAATTCCATGGGGTGCTGGAAGGTCTATTGATGCTGGCTGCTGGGGGATCTATTATCCCGCGGGGGGTGGGGGGTTTATTGTTGGCGGGGGTTCAATTATTGCTGGGGGGGATCTACTGATGAGGGAGGGGTCTACTGATGAGGGAGGGGTCTACTGACACTGGCTCCTGGGAGAACTATTGGTTCTGGTGGGGGGGCTTATTGCTGGTGGGGGCTCTATTGTTGCTGGGAGGGATCTACTGTTGCGGGAGGGGTCTACTGACGCTGGCTCCTGGGAGACCTATTGTTGCTGGTGGGGGGCTCTATTGTTGCTGGAGTTCTGTTGTTGCTGGGGGTCTATTGTTTCTGGGGGGGGTGGTCTATTGTTTCTGGAGGGGTGGCCTATTGTTGCTGGTGGGGGGATCTATTGTTTATGGAATTCTGTTCTTGCTGGGGGTCTGTTGTTTCTGGGGGAGGGGGTCTATTGTTTCTGGGGGAGGGGGGGGGGGGTCGGTCAGCTGCAGGGGATCCATTTTACTGTTTTTCTTTTCATTAACATCTTCAATACCGGACACTTTCACCCCCCTCCTGCCCAGACCAATTTTCAGCTTTCGGTGCTCTCACACTTTGAATGACAATTGCTCAGTCATGTAATACTGTACCCAAATAAATTTTTTGTCCTTTTTTTTATACAAATAGAGCTTTCTTTTGGTGGTGTTTGATCACCTCTGGGTTTTTTATTTTTTGCGCTATAAATAAAAAAAGACCGAAAATTTTGAAAAAAAACGCATTTTTCTTAGTTTCTGTGATAAAATTTTGCAAATTATTAATTTTTCTTCATAAATTTTGGCCACAATTTATACTGCTACATATCTTTGGTAAAAATAACCAAATTAGTGGATATTATTTGGTCTTTGTGAAAGTTAGAGAGTCCACAAGTTATGGTGCAAATCATAAAAAATTGATCACACCTGAAGTACTGACGGCCTAACTCATTTCTTGCGACCCTAACAAGCCAGGAAAGTACAAATACCCCCCAAATGACCCCTTTTTTTGAAAGTAGACATTCCAAGGTATTTAGTAAGAGGCATGGTGAGCTTTTTGATGTTGTCATTTTTTTCCCACAATTCTTTGCAAAATGAAGATTTTTTTTTCCCCCCACAAAATTGTCATTTTAATAGGTTATTTCTCTCACATGGCATGTGTATACCACAAATAACGCCCCAAGATACATTTTGCTACTCCTCCTCAGTATGGGGATACCACATGTGTGGGACTTTTCACAGCCTGGCCACATAGAGAGGCCCAACATGCAGGGAGCACCATCTGGTGTTCTAGGAGCATAAATTACACATCTAACTTGTTGACTACCTATTACACTTTTGAAGGCCCTGGAGCACCAGGACAATGACACGCGACACTGATGACAGATGGCACTGACACGTGGCACTGATGACACTGACGTGGCACTGATGACAGATGGCACTGATATGTGGCACTGATGACACTGACGTGGCATTGATGACAGATGGCACTAATATGTGGCACTGATGACAGATGGCACTAATACATGGCACTGATGACATTTGGCACTAATACGTGGCACTGACAGATGGCACTAATACGTGGCACTGATGACACTTGACACTGATGACAGATGGCACTAATATGTGGCACTAATGACACGTGGCAGTGATGACAGATGGCACTGATCACAGATGGCACTAATACGTGGCACTGATAACACGTGGCACTGATGACAGATGGCACTAATACATGGCACTGATGACAGATGGCACTAATACGTGGCACTCATGACAGATGGCATTAATACGTGGCACTGATGACACGTGACACTGATACGTGGCACTGGGGAGGGATGACACTGGGGACGGATGGCAGTGGGGAGGGATGGAACTGGGGAGGGATGGCACTGGGGACAGATGGCACTGGGGAGGGATGGCACTGGGGACGGATGGCACTGGGGACGGATGGCACTGGGGAGGGATGACAGTGGGGACGGATGGCACTGGGGAGGGATGGCAGTAGGGACGGATGGCACTGGGGAGGGATGGCAGTGGGGACGGATGGCACTGGGGATGGATGACAGTGGGGAGGGATGGCACTGGCGACAGACAGTGGGGAGGGATGACAGGAGACACTGACGACTTTTTTTTCAGTTTTTTTTTTTTTTTTACTCACACCGCTGCAGCGGTTCGCTCTCCCACCTCACACGCTGTCTCTGTGTGAGGAGGGAGAGTCGGCGATGAGAGAGGATCTCATATGTTTACATATGAGATCCTCTCTCATTGGCACCGCCGATCGCACTGTAAACGGCCGCTGTCATTGGCCGTTTACGGCGATCTGTGACTGGCTGTGTCCGAGGGACACGGCTAGCACAGAACTTCCGCGATGCGCGCCCGCGGGAGCGCGCATTGCGGAAGTAAACAGCTGGACGTCCAGGGACGTCCACTCAGCAGATAGCGTCCGCGCTGCAGCCGTCTTTCGGCTATAGCGCGGGCGCGAAGTGGTTAATCACCACTGGGATTTTTTTGTTTGTTTATTATATAAACAAAAAAAGACCGAAAATATTGAAAAACACATTTTTCTTTGTTTCTGTTATGAAACGGAACAAATAAATAATAATTCTTCATAATTTTTAGGCCAAAATCTATTCTGCTACATTTCTTTGGTGAATATAACCCAAATCAGTGTATATTATTTAGTCTGTAGGAAAGTTAGAGTCCACAAGCTATGGGATATCTATCTGAGAATGGATCAATCCTGATGTACCGACGGCCAATCTCATTTCTTGAGGCCCAGAAATGCCAGGACAGTACAAATACCCCCTGAATGACCCCCCCTTTTGGAACAAAGACAGTCTGAGGTATTTAGTAAGAGGCACAGTGGGGTTTTTTGAAGTCGTAATCTTTTGTTGCAATATTTTGGAAAATGAAGAAATGAAGAAAAAACAATATTCCCCATTTTTTTTTGTTTACATACTGTAACCAGTGCAGTACAGTGTCCTCATATAACTGGTGTGGCAGTGATCAGGGACACTAGCAGCCAAAAAGCGCCGCTTAAACAGCGCTAAAGTGCCGCTAAAACAAGCGGCGCTTTAGTGCTAACGCGGTCCCAATGTGAAAATAGCCTTATCCTTAAACCATCGCTTTATTAATATAAAAAGTGGTAAGTATTATACTCACAAGATGACAAATGTATCAAGCACATCACATAGTACACCGTCATCCAATCCACATTGCATCAGATCATGTGGTAGGAGAAGGTGAAGAGCCAATAGGCTAACATGTTTCGAGGACTAGCCTCTTCCTCAGAGCCCTGAAGAAGCTAGTCCTCGAAATGCATTAGCGTATTGGATCTGCACCTTCTTCTACCATATGATGCAATGTGGATTGGATGACGGTGTACTATGTGATATGCTTGATACATTTATCATCTTGTGAGTATAATACTTAACACTTTTTATATTAATAAAGGGATGGTTTTAGGATAAAGCACTAGGTCTGGGCGCCCTCTGTGTCTTTTTATGGTTGCACATGGAAGGAGGTTGCACAATATAGGCAAAAAAATTCCCAGCAGACTTACCAGCCAGCCAGCAAAAGAAACAAATTGTCGTTTCTAACAATTCAGGGTAAAAACAGAGGCTTTTGTTGCACTCATTTGCAAATCTATGTGGAAGCCGCAGAGCCCCGCCAAGGCTCCTCTGTAAAATGCGGCCCTAACTCTATATATATGTTTAGTTGCAGGTTTGTCCCTACATAAGATTGTTACTCTTTATTGCTTTCACTAAATATCCTATAAAGAGACCCAGTCACCAGCTACAACTTTTCAATTTACGGGATTTTATTGAAACATAAATGTACTTTATTTATCACAAGTATTTCTATAATGCCGACAATTTACACATTGACTCGGTTAAATTGATGATAGGCAACTCCTATCCTCATATTGATTAGTGGTTCCAAATTAATAATAACTACTGCAGTAGGGAACAGACACAAAAGATACGCTCAGCATCTTTCCAAATTACTGTTCTGCTTTATTATGACGCAATTGAAGGTTTTTATGCACATGATTACGTAGGTATCACTTTAATATTACAATTGTACGTTTATGGTAACAAGGGGCGTTACATAGGCAGGCTAATTCTAATCAGGACTCGAAAGAATGTAAACATTTACTGAAAACATTATTAGTGCTGTGTGCACAGTGAGGGCAGTGTGCAATACATACAAAATACAATACAATTATATACAGAACGTACAAATTTCCATTACAGTCTCCCCTCTTTTGATCAATATTTTGATCACTAACTACACCTGCTATCACCTTTAAACTGGAACCTTCACACGCTTAGGTGGAGGTAGTCCTGGCCAAAGAGGCAAAAAAAAACTCCATTGTGGAGAAAATAATAGCTGAGCAACTTTTTCATTACCAAATGACTTTTCATTGTGAAAAACAAATGATTGATTGATGTTTGGGGGGAGGAGGAACTGACCAGGATGGACGTGCAGTAAGTTCGCTCCACTAGCCCAGGCAATCAGCTGTTGCATGTCTTTAATGATTCCATAGACCTCCCCAGTCCTCCCATACAGCACACTGCTGAACAAACAATTCTCCAAGCCAGCTGCCTGTCTTTGTGCCCTTTCCTGCTCTCAAGCCCTGGTGTTAGGCTATTGGATCCACGGACGATCGAGGACGAGGTGTTGTGGAAGGAGGAAGTGGTGAGAATGAGCGGCTAGATCCGAGTCTCACCGTGAAAGCACGAGCTAAACTGAGTCCCGCCGAGTCCTTCCGATTCGAGCTCCACCGCGTTCATTCAACCGCTCGGAGAGAGGGATCCCACAGACCGGGTGGAGGGAGAGTCCGCGTGTGCAGAAAGTTCTCTTCTATTTTTTTTTGTTGAGAGAGGAAGGAAGGAGTGGAGACAGAAGAAAAAGGAAGGAATGCAGAGGTAACAGTGATATAACCCTGGATGATTTTTTCTCAAGAGTCTCCATAACAGCAGTGGGGAATAGTGTTATTCCAGATATATACAAGGTACTCTACTAGAGACTATAAGAAGTCGGATATGGCAAGGTAAAAAGTGCCTTTTTATTTATTAATATCTGATCTGATGAACATTACCTGATTTGGTTCTGTTAAATGAGGTAAAGGAATATTACATTTGTTGAAACGAACTCTAAAAGAGACAGTATACATAGTGAAATAAGGGCGGTAAAATTTGGGTACAAGTGAGAGCTTTACTCCCTTATAGCTGTATACCTTAAATATAGCATGCCTCCTAAAAGCACGCATTCCCAGAAAACAAAAAGGGGATCATTGGGGGGGTCAGCTAAATATCCCCCTAAACCCGCATCAGCACAAAAGTCAGATATTAAAGGTTTTTTTCAACAACCACAGGATCAACAAAATAGCTCTATTCTAACTGAGCTAAATTTCTCATCTCCAGCTGGAGAAGTAGAGCATGGAACAAGTATTAGCCCTAGTGAGCACACACAGCTTCTTATGATGGATATGGAGGGAGCAGAAGGAGGCCCCATGTGGAATTTACAGACATATATAAAAGCTCTACCAACCAGGGAAGATATGGATAAATACATACACAGATTAGAATCCTCTTATAAATCTGAAATAAAAACGTTGAAAACATCTCTGACTGATATGCAAAATAAGATCATGGACATGGACACTAAAATTGTAAATCTGGATCAAAAAATGATTTTATTAGAAGAGAAAAAGATAGAACACGATCGATACTTGAGCTACATAATAAATATCACGGACAACCTCGAAAATAGGAGTAGACGAAACAATATAAGAGTCAGAGGACTTCCTGAGACTGTGAATGTAGAGAACCTTGGGAAAACTCTCCAAAATATATTTAATTCATTGCTGGAGCGTCCAGGGGTGACAGAAATAGAGATCGACAGAGTCCACAGAATCCAAGGCCCTAAAGTCAATGATTCAGGAAAACCTAGAGATGTGATTTGTAGAATACATTTTTTTCAGGTTAAGGAAAAAATTATGATGGCGGCACGGCGGCACCGGGATTTTGAATATGAGGGTGCGCAGATTATATTTTTGCAGGACCTGTCAAAATACACGCTAATAAGAAGAAAAGCAGTGAAACCATTGTTGGATGTGTTGAGGGAAAGGGAAATCCTATTTAGATGGGGTTTTCCTTTCCAGGTCATTGTTCATCAAGGCGGCCGAAGGGTTATTTTTCAGGACATTAATGATCTCCCTGAATTTTCTAGACTTCTGCAATTACCCCTGATTCATTTGCCGGACTGGCCACATTCATATCAGGGATTGGATTGGAGACAATATAGAGGAAGATAGAGAGCTTTAGTGGTGGATGGGTGGGGGGGGGGGTCCTTGTTGTTGTTATTTTTTTTTTTTTGTTTGTTTTTTTTGTTTGTTTTTTTTTTTTTTTTTGTTTTTCCCACTTAAGGTATTGGAATACGTTTTGGTGTATACTGGGGCAGGGTTTAAGTGAAGAAAAATTAAAATGTTGTTTTTTTTTTTGTTTTTTTTTGCTTTTTATTTGTTAGTTAGTATTATGATTGAGATGGACTATATGTTATAAGTCAAAATATGTTTCTGATAATTTCTTAGAGTAAAATTGTACATTATTTTGTCAGGTTGGGTTGGTGAGGATCTTTTTTTTTTTTTTTTTTTTTTTTTTTTTGCTAACGATTGAAATGGATTATTTGTTATAAGTCAAAATATGTTCCTGATAGTTTTTCAGAGTTTTTTAAATGCACATTATCTTTATCATGTTTGATCGGTGGGGTTTTGTTTTTTTTGTTTTTTTTTGGTTCTGGTTGTTTTTTTTGTTTTTTTTTTAGTATTGTGGATTTAGAAGATAAGACAGGTTTATTCATGTCCAATATTGAGAGAATTAAGGCACATTAAATTACAAGGGTAGGGTGGAGGGTGGGGTATCTAATTTTTTTTTTTTTTTATTGCAAATGATTGACATGGATTATTTGTTATAAGTCAAAATATGTTCCTGATAGTTTTTCAGAGTTTTTTAAATGCACTTTTTTTTTTTTTTTTGGGCGTGGGGGTCGGGAGATCCCCCCCCCCCCCCCCCCTTTTTTTTTTTTTTTTCCTCTCTTCTCACTAAAGGTATTGGTACATGGTTTGATGTATATGGCGGAAGGGGTTAAGGCAAGAAAAATGAAAATGGTATTCCTATATGTGCAGTATTTTGTGTATCACTTTAGATAGCTGATGCGGTTGAGGGTTTTTTAACCCACTGGGTGGGATAGGGGGACCATTTTGGGGGTTCATGTTTTTTCTACACTGGACAGTAGATATGGCTGACTGTCCTCAAGTTTACACTTTACTGGGTGGGACAGGGTTTTTTTTTTTTAGGGTTTTCATGTTTTTCTTTTATGTTTGGCAATATTCCACTATAACTCACTAGGCACCAGTGATGCACAAGGTTTGATTGGTATTTGACGTGGGGAGGGCGTGGGGGTTGGGGGATTTTTTTTCCCTTTTTTTTTTTTTTTTTCACTGAAGGTATTCGTACAAGGCTTGATATATATTGGGGTAGGGGTTATGGCAAGAAAAATGAAAATGTTGTTCCTATATGTGCACTATTTTGTATATCACACTAGATAGTTGATCCGGTTGAGGTTCTTTAACATACTGGGTGGGATAGGGGGACTATTTTGGGGATTCATGTTTTTTTTTTTTTTTTTTTTTCCCTCTCCCACTAAATTTTGTAATGGATACAGAATTTATTTATTAATCTATTTTTTTATATATAATTTTTTCTATATTTTTCATTTTTTTTTTTTTTTTTTTTTTTTTATTCTATCTTTTTTTCTTTAAGGATATATGGGCTATAACTGTTTATATAATATGCCTGATTAGAGGAGTTTTTTTTTTTTTTTTTAACTGATACCGTGGGGTATTTTTTTTTTTTTTTTTGGAATAATAAAAATATAGCCTGGGCTAGGCACGTTCAATCCTGGGGAGGATATCCTTTTATTCCCCAATCTAGGGAACTTACTTGGTAAGGTTAGACTCGAAGGAGTCGAATAGATAGTGAGTAGAAGTAGGTTGTGTGGCTGGGTTGATTGGGGTGAGTGGTAACAGATTTGTGGCTTTTTTTTTTTTTTTTTCTTTTCTTTCTCTCTCCTTTTCCGTATGGACTCAATTAAAATATGCTCTTATAATGTTAGAGGTTTAAATTCAGCGGCAAAGAGGGCGCAGGTTCTGTACTCTTTCCACAGACAAAAAGTAAATGTGATTTTTTTTTTCAAGAGACCCATTTTCGGGCGGACCATATACCCAAGTTGCAAAAGGGATATTATAACGCTTGGTATCATGACTCCTTCGCATATTCAAAATCGAGAGGAGCCTCTATAGCGATACATAAGTCATTACCACATCAGGTTTTGGAAGAATGGAGAAATAGAGACGGTAGGGCAATATTTCTTAAGCTCCTAATATTTGGTAAGAAATATACATTTATTAATGTATATTTACCTAACCAGGGACAATCTAAAGTAGGAGCACAATTGATCACAGATCTTATGGAAAAAGCGGAAGGGATTACGATAATTGGGGGAGACTTTAATTTTATATTGGATAATGATAGGGATACTTCAGCAACATTAATAATGCAGAAGGCTAAGGATAAAGTCAAATTTAGGGAAGTAATGGCTAAGCATCATCTGGTCGCTATATGGAGGGCGCTCCATCCCCTGGAAAGAGACTATACGTTCCACTCCAAGGTTCATGGTACTTATCACAGAATCGATTTCTTTCTGATGAATCAGCTGGGAGTAGCTGTGACTTCCTCCTCTGAAATTGGCAGTGCCATATGGTCAGATCATGCACCGATATTTCTAGTATTAGATATTTCCAGGGAGAGGAGCTCAAGAGGTACCTGGAAATTGAATGATAATTTGCTATTTGATGAGGTATGCGTTTCAGAAATAAAGAGGGCAATAATAAACTTTTCTAAAGATCATATAAGCGATACTACCTCCCTTTTGATCCAATGGGAAGCGTTGAAATGCGTAGTTCGGGGCCTATTCATAAAGCATGGGGCTAGACTAAAAAAGGCAAAAAGGAATAGAACGACCCACCTCCTGAAGGAGATATCTAAACTGGAAACTCAGCATAAGCAAAATCCTCTTGGAGAAGTATTATTAGAATTAACAGAAAAGAAAACGGAACTGCAAAATCTACTTAATGAGCAGACATTACAAATTAGGGATAAAAATCGTACGTTATTTTACCAACATGGCAATAAACCGGGTAAATTACTGGCAAGAGCTTTACGTCAGCGAATTAACGCCTCATCCATTGTTAAAATCAAAGCAGATAATGATGAAATGATATATGATCCAAAAGGTATCTTGAAAGCATTCCATACTTTTTATAATAATCTATATAATTTACCAAACCAATTAGCAAATACAGATCCGATAAGATATCAAGAAAATATACAACAATATATCAAAGACACAGCATTACCATCACTAGCAACAACAGATATAGAACAGTTAGAACAAGAATTTTCAGAGATAGAAATACAAAAAGTAATAGATTCATTAGTGATAGGGAAAAGCCCAGGCCCGGATGGTTTTACCCCACGGTTTTATAAAACATTTAAAGACGTCTTAATCCCTATTATTAAAAGAACGTTTAACTCTGTATCTACCTCTCAACCGTTTGTCCCGCATAGCCTACAGGCATATATCTCACTCATACCTAAACCGGAAAAGGATCCCTCTTTCTGTGGTAATTATAGGCCAATATCCTTGACTAATATTGATATTAGATTGTATTCAAAGATTATCGCTAACAGACTTACCCCAATAATACCGGCACATATACATCTAAACCAGGTGGGATTTATAAAGGGGCGAGAGGCGAGAGATAATACGCTTAAAACATTAACACTGGTGGAATATGCCCGGAGACGCTCCATCCCATCCTGCCTGTTGGCAGTGGACGCCGAAAAAGCATTTGACAGGGTGGGATGGAGCTTTCTCAGGGAGACATTAAAGCAGTGGGGGATTGGTCCCCTACTGCAGGACAAAATAATGGCCCTTTATCATAATCCAATTGCCAGAATACGGGCAAATGGGGAGTTATTGGATACAGTAAATATCACCAATGGAACTCGTCAAGGATGTCCATTGTCCCCAATTTTATTTGTATTAGTTATGGAACACCTCTTAATAGCGATTCGGAAGAATAATGACATTAAAGGCATCAAGGTAGGGCAGATTGACTATAAAATGTCAGTATATGCAGATGACTTGTTATTGTACATCACAAATCCGGTGGTGACAATACCAAATCTAATAGCAGAATTTAAAAGATTTGGAGATTTGAGTAATTTTAAGGTGAATTATAATAAATCTGAGGCCTTAAATATTTCTCTGTCTAACTCTTTGGTTGAGCTCCTAAAAAAAAACTTTTCATTTAAATGGCAGGAGGAGGCAATTAAATACCTCGGAATTTTTATCCCTAGAGAGATGAATAAGATACAGGAACTTAACTATCTTCCGCTAATACGTAAAATAACAAAGACACTACAACTTTATGATAGAGGGACCTTTTCCTGGATGGGAAGGATAAACATTGTAAAAATGGATATACTGCCTAAAATCATTTATATACTCCAAACGATACCTATATATCCCTTAAGAACCATAATGAATCAAATCCGTAAGGCTATAGGAAGTTTCATTTGGGCAAAAAAGAGCGCCAGAATAAATAGGAAAACATTATATAGACTAAAAAAGGATGGTGGACTGGCTCTCCCAGACATTTCGTTGTACCTCAGATCAATATTTATAACCAGGATTGTGGATTGGTTCCATAATATGGACAACAAACAATGGGTGAAACTGGAGGAAGAAGTCACAGACATAAAACTGAAATCATTACCTTGGATTAAGAGGGAATATAGACCCCGGGAAGGGGATATGCCCTTCTTGGTCGTATCAACCTTGAAAGTGTGGGACGATTTGATAAAAAGGGGGATAGGATCTACATTGAGAGGTCCAATGACCCCCCTCTTTAGCAACCCGGAATTCCCACTTGCTTTTAAAGCCAAGACCTTCCTAAAGTGGCAAAGGAGGGATGATACAAGGATAGTGGAAATAATGGAAGAAAATAAACTCCCCCCATTGGAGGCCCTTGGTACCGAATATAGAAAGAAATGGTTTCAGCATGGACAACTCCAGCAATACATTTCATCTTTGACGAAGGAGTCCATAATGAATAGACCATTGTTAGGGTTAGAAAAAATACTGTTACAGAAACATAGACCCACACATATCTTATCTGTTGTGTATAAATATTTAATTTCAGAAAACAAGGAGGAAGGGTTACAATACATAAAAAAATGGGAGGAGGAACTAGGGATGGTTATCCCTAGAGCTAAATGGGAAAAAGCAATTACAGTAACTCATAAATTATCAATCTCTACTAGGCATCAAGAAAGAAATTACAAAATACTAGCCAGGTGGTATAAATGCCCAGTTGATATGAACAAAATAAATTCAGATAATACAGACAGATGTTGGAGATGTGAAGTAGCAAAAGGCTCAATGTCGCATATCTGGTATTTTTGTCCAGAAATTCAAGCATTTTGGGAAAAGGTATTTAAAATATACAGGGCTACAACCGGGGTAAAGATACAATCAGATATATATGTGGCGATATTGTCAATGATCCCTGGATCAATAAAAAATATAAAAAAGGGAACTTTGAAGTACTATATAACTGCGGCACGTACCGTCATAGCTAGAAATTGGAAAAATAAAAAAGCCCCCTCCATAAAAGAATGGGAATGTGAAATGGGAGTGATGCGATCCTTAGAGGAGAGGATGATATTAGAGGGAAGGAGATGAGTAGGTACAGGAAGAGCGTGGGAAGAGTCTAGAACCTCTCCGCGATAGGGGAACGAGAAAAAGGAGATAAAGATAGAGCAAATACTGTGATGAAGAGTTGGAGAAGGGGGGAGAGTTCTTCTGAATTGGAGAAATTTTTTTTTTTTTTTTTTGTTTGCTTTTCGGTTAGCTGAGTGGTGTTGGGTAAGAGGATTGGTTGAGGGTGTATGATGGGTATGGATGGGGGGTACTGGGATAGTATTGTGTGGTAGATATAGGGGCCGTGCAAAGATAGAGTAACGAATTATATCCAGAAATGTATACAGATGATGCTAGTATAGATCATGGGGATATATAAAATGATCTGAATATTAATTGTGAATGCCCCTATACACCATGATTTATTTTTTTTCTGTGTAGATGTATGTATGTATGTGTATATGTTTTATATAAAAATTTTGTAAAAATGTTTGATAAAGATTGTAAAAAAAACAAAAAAAAAACAAAAACAAATGATTGATAAGACATATTTACAGAGTACTGGCTGTACACTCCTGTGGCCAGAATGGCCTTCTAGCTTAATTGTGAGCATGCTGACTTAGCAGCATATGTAAACACAGACAATTCTACATAAAATGGAAGACATACAAAAGACAAATATGACTTCAACATGGCTAAACTACTTTTCAAATAAAAATATCCCTTACAATTAAAGTAATTGAATCAAAAAGTACCCTAGACTGTGATCACAAGAGGGAAACAAATCAAACACAGAGATTTCTTTAATTTAGTCATTTTTGCAGTGTCTGGTGTGGATCCAGGTGACTTTTCCTTCAAGTTTTGCAAAAACTGTACATGAAATAGATGCTGTATTGAGTCTCCAAACATTTCCTTATATATAAATGTCTCTTAACAATCCAAAAGTCACCTGGCTTTAGTTTTAGATCCTTCCAAACTTTTAGGATCTGGAATTGGGGAGAAAACACATAAATTAGTTTGTCAAAAACCTTAAAAGATCAGCAACATTCTCTGTGAGATCCGAAAGGAGGCCTTCAGCTGCTGAGACAAAATATAAGCAAGCGAGTAACACACTCCCAAACCAAATCCCATAGGGAGAGAGTCCAACATCTCCCTTAGGGGCTTCATCAAATATAAGAAAACATTCAGGCAAAAGTTTTCTAGTTTCTTACTCTACTTTTTCGGCTACATTATAGACAGTAGGGGGTGTAAAAATAAAACCTCAAAACTTCTAGTAAGGACTCTCCTATAAATAGGGTTTCCTCTGTTACTCTCTGTACTTTCTGCACTCTGTATTTACAAAATACTTCTGATAACACTTTTTACTGTGGCCTTTGCAGTAGCATTTGCCACTGGACATCCAGAAAACATGTCCATACAGACAAAATGCATACTTGTAAGATCCTGACTTGGGCATCTGGATATATCTTTTTGTGATCTCTGGAAGGGATGTTCAGCTTTTGGTAACACCTTTGGTAACAGGTAAAACAAGAAGTGGTATGTTATAAAAACAACTGTGGAGAACCCTGGCTCTATCCCACGCTCATTTACTAAGGCAGCCATAACTTCTTGTGACTGATGACACGGCCCATGTGTCAAGCTGGAGGGAAGAGAGTGACTGGCAGACATAAATGATCACCTTTTCCAAAGTCCTGTTTCATAAGAAGTTGCCCCCTGTGGACCACTTGTTCTTCTCGTTCTGGGGTCCTTAAAGTTGAATTATTAATCCCAGCTATACTGGGCCAGAACTAGGGTGGAATCTGTGAGTTGCACAGACCCATCAAGTGTCCGGGGCTGTAATGCAGCATCCTTAGTCACCTGGTCTGCTTCCATGAGTGAAAGTTAATATGGCTACCTCAGCAAGAAGCTGGAAGGCTGAAAACAGCCAATCAAATTAACTTGGCATGCTTTATTGGTTTACCTGCCGAAGTAAAAACAAACTTCTGGCCCTTCAAATGGAACCAAAAGCTCTCGATATCTTGACTATCTATATAAATATATACACTCTTTTTATAGCTCACAGGCTTTGCTAAAACATGGAGCTCTGCTTCTTGAGCTGGGGAAAAAAGATCCAATGACTTTGAATACAGAGTATCCTTCTGGGTGATAAACTGCATACTCAAATCTACAAAAAATTAAATATCTGGGTCTTCAGGGAGTGTGTCCTGCACTGGGCTCACAGCAGTTGATTCCTACGTCATCAATTTAACACATGTGTCTTCCTTTGTCCCCAGCCTCCTCCAATAGAGGCAATAAGGTGGCTGGATTCAAATGTACGCATATTTCATTGTTAGATTTGTACATAAACAAACTCATATTTTAAACCTTTCATTAGACAAACATTTCGTTAGCTGTATATTTGCTGCACAGAATGTCGGACCATTCAAAATTAAATGTTTGACCAAAACAATATCTAACTTTGTCTAATAGCACCTTTGCATAAAGCTACAGCTCTGATATATCGGGATGAACCCTTCATTAATGGGTCCAGCTTGCATAAATATATTACAATGGCTTGTTTTCTATCACGCTGTTTGTGTAAGAACTCCAGTTTCATGTTTCAAAAGACAACTTTTTCCTGGCAATATTATAATAAACGATAACAATACCCTGCAGTCATGGAGAGATGCCCATAAATCCAAAATATTATTCTGCTTATACCACTGTACTTACAAGGAAAAGGGGCACATCATTTCACAATCCACACATTCTGCTTTGGATTTCAAAAATAAAAACAAAAGGATCAACAATCTGTATGATGGACCAGAAAGCATCAAAAACTATAAAACAACTGGCTGCAGGTGGCATCTATCCTAACAGAGTGTGTGGACTTGATGTGATGGGTCTGTTATATTTAAATTTTATTTATTATTACTCTCACATCATGGACCGCACATCAAGTTATTATCAAAAACCTTGAAATTTCATTTTTGTAGAAAAACTTCTTATGTATCTCATCCATCTTGGCTTTGTTAAATATTATGGCAGATTTATTCCAAATAACAACCTCATCTTAATCTTTTTTTCTCTCAATAAGAGCTTATTCTATAAATGTAAAATTACAAAATTGTTATCTTAACCACTTGCTTACCGGGCACTTAAACCCCCCTCCTATCCAGACCAATTTTCAGCTTTCAGCGCTGACGCACTTTGAATGACAATTGCGCGGTCATACAACACTGTACCCAAATGAAATTTTTATCATTTTTTCCCCACAAATAGAGCTTTCTTTTGGTGGTATTTGATCACCTCTGCGATTTTTATTTTTTGTTAAAAAAATGTAAAAAGACTGAATTTTTTAAAAAAAAAATTTTTTTTTTTTTATATTTTGTTATAAAATTTTTTAAAAGGGTAATTTTTCTCCTTCATTGATGTACGCTGATGAGGCGGCACCAATGGGCACTGATAGGTGGCAGTGATGGGCACTGATGGGTGGCAGTGATGGGCACTGATTGGTGGCAATAATGGGCACTGATCTTGTACACTGCTAGGTGGCACTGATTGGCATCACTGGTGGGCATTGTTAGGTGGCAATGGTGGGCATTGATAGGTGGCACCTGTAGGCATTGATAGGTGGCACTTATGGGCATTGATACGTGGCACTGGTGGGCACTGTGGGCACTGTGATGTTTTAATGTCTGGGTGCACTGGCAGGGGGTACTGGTGGCATAATTATAAGGCACAATTGAGGCATTATTGCCTCCTCCTCTTCGGGACCGATGTCCCTTGCAGCTGAGCCGGTGATCGGCTTTTTTCTCTCCTCGCACTGTCAGCGCGAGGAGAAAAAAAAACCGATCACAGAGCTTTTGTTTTGATCATGTGATCAGCTGTCATTGGCTGACAGCTGATCACATGGTAAGGGGCCGGGACCGGCCCCTTACACAGATCGGTGATCACCCGAGTCTCAGTGACTCGGTGATCACAGCGCGCTCCACGCGCGCCCTGCAGGGCGCGCGCAGGGCACGTGCACAGGGGAGGCCGTCATATGACGGCCTCCCGGGAATGCAGGTCCGCGCTGTAGCCGTCATTCGGCTATAGCGCGGATAGCAAGCGGTTAATCTAAACTAATCCCATTCATTACAAATTTCCCCAATAACCTGGATTTCATTTCCAACCAAAGGTTGTCTAAACCAGTTTCAATGTATCTATATTACTGTTAAACTCATATTAGAAATGAATACTCATTATTACTTAATTTTACTTAATTTCCATTTTTTAAATGCACTGTTTCCACTATAAAAGGATATTCAATTTGTGTAATACACGGTTAAATGTAACCTTCATTTTACCATGTTTGGAAAACAGATTCAAAATAATTGTGATCACATTGTTTACCATTAGATTCGTTAACCCGGCACATTTCGTTATAAATGTTTTGTCTAAAAAACTGGAATTGGCATGGTGTCCTTCCAGCTTATCACTGACCTCTCATCTCAGCCACATTTCTTTCAGGAGAGCACAAAGGAGAGGGTCACATCTGCGTACATGACACACACAAGCAATAGAACTAAAGGTCCCAGCATTCGCACACACATACACCAATATCTCTCTAAAATCGCTTACATTTTTCCCATTTGTACACAACACATGCATATCATTCTCTCACTTTCTTTTAACACTTTACTATTTCCCTGTCTAAATTCTGCATTCCTTATTTTGTTCAGATATATTTTATATCTAGCTTCTATGATCAGACGGGCAGCCAGAGTGCTCATCCCATCTTCCCTCTCTGACAACATATAAAGTATTCTGTTTTAACTCTCATTTCTCTGTTTCTGATCCTAATAGTTGTAGTGCCTGACCCCAAATTCATCCCACAACTTAACATGAGAATGTCCCTTTCTGTCTAGTGTTATTGTCACCCTTGATCCATCCTGCTCACATAGATAGCTGTTTCTCTAGCTGTTTACTCTGCATGATTCTTAGTCCCTGTGGACTTTGGTAACCCAGTTACCCATTGTGGATCCATGTCCACTTTAACCATTAATCTAGGGGCTCAGTATAGGCGGAACCGCACCTTTGGTTCATATATAGCGCTCCTCTTGCGCTGGGCATTTTTGAGGGTCTCTTACCCTTCATTCCCTTACTTAATTCAATGCCCATAATGACTGGCCAGTCTTCTCTCTTCTCTACATGTGCCTATACCCTCTTGCCTCTAAACTACTTTATCTAGCAGATTTACTACATATACCTGTGAACAGCACTATTCTTCCCTTTCTTATCTATAACACTCCAATGGACAATAGACAGGGATAACATAACATATAACCACCAATCAATACAGTTCGATTAAGGGGAGTAAAATAGGTACCCTTTGTCCCGAAAATGCCTTACCAATCAAGGAAGTCTGATAACTCAAATGTAAGCAAAAGGCTTACCTCAGCCGGCTGATTATCAGAAATTCCCGGATCGTCTCAAGCTCCTCGTTTCAGATACTCAGGGTCACCTGGAATCCCCTCCTGGCTGGCTCGCCATGCTGACTCGGTTAAATTGATGATAGGCAACTCCTATCCTCATATTGATTAGTGGTTCCAAATTAATAATAACTACTGCAGTAGGGAACAGACACAAAAGATACGCTCAGCATCTTTCCAAATTACTGTTCTGCTTTATTATGACGCAATTGAAGGTTTTTATGCACATGATTACGTAGGTATCACTTTAATATTACAATTGTACGTTTATGGTAACAAGGGGCGTTACATAGGCAGGCTAATTCTAATCAGGACTCGAAAGAATGTAAACATTTACTGAAAACATTATTAGTGCTGTGTGCACAGTGAGGGCAGTGTGCAATACATACAAAATACAATACAATTATATACAGAACGTACAAATTTCCATTACAACATTTATATTGCACATTCATATCAGCCCTTTCGGATGTTACAATCTATAGCCGGCCACAGAAGGATTGAACCTTGGCTGGTTCAGCAGGGACAGGCCTGAGATTCAATCTATCCATGGAGAGGCTGGTTGTACTGAAATCGATTGACTTCAGTACAACCAGTCTGTGGGATTTTTATTCAAGCAGTTACTGCCAGCAGTGATCATCCTGTTCTTCCAGCAGGGAAAGCACCCCGCTGGCAAAACACAATAGCACTATGAGAGGGATTCCCCCATCTGTGTTGATGGGGGAAATCAAGCAATTTTATTTCCGTTCACCCATTGTGTGAAAGAAAGTTCATAATCTATGGGCTGCTAAAGTCCTTAAGGTTGGCCATAGAAGTGTATTTTTTTTTCAATGAGGCAGTGGGCGGATCGGAAAAACCAAATGGAATCCCCATCCCCATCTGTTTACATAAAGCAAACACCCTAAAGAACACAGTTATATACAAATGTAACAGTACCACACCAGTATTGTTAAGTCATAGTAGTCAAATTTTATTACAATATCCAATAAAAAAATCCCATAGATGGGACTATATTGCAAATGTAGAAAACACTTTACAGTAAAAGGCATTGCCACCCTTGGTGGTAGATGAGTGGGTGTAGCTGAGCCTAAGAGGTATTGCCACCCTTGCTGGTACAAAAAAGTGGTTACTACCTGCCCCCACCTGTAACTGGTCACTGCAGCAAGGAGCATGGCAAAGGCAAACACATAAAAATAAGACATTTCCACACTCAACTTACCGACCAGCCTGTGACCTTCCAAAGTGTCCTGTTGAGCAGTATGTGTCAAAGACAGGGGTTTAGTTGCACACATTTACAAATGCATGCATAAGCCACAGAGCCACGGCAAGGCACCCCATTTTCTGTGGAACCTAAGAGGCATTGCCACCATTGGTGGTAGATGAGTGTATGTAGGTGGGAGTAGGGGATACGCTGGGCATGTGGGAGTGAGGGCAGAAACTTGGGGGAAGTTCCACTGGCCACACTCACCCCATACTCAGGGTGGTAGCATCCCCTCTTGGTGGTAGATGAGGGGGTGTGGGCAAGAAGGAGTGGGGTGTTAAGAGTTATATGGACATGGCTCATTGAAGCCTCTTAATTTTTTTTCTCTTGGTTTGGGTGAATTGGGAGCATATTTAATATAAGGTATTTGTAGGAGGGAGGAGGGGTGGAGGGAGGGGGGAGAAGGGAAAGTACATTTTTTTTTGGGGGGGGATTGGGAAGTGGATAAAGATGTGATCAATATAAATATGTTATGAAGGTTGTTTTAATGGATATGTCAAGTTTAGTAAAAAAAGGATGAGTGGGTGTAGCAGAGCCTGAGGCATTGTCACCCTTGGTGGTAGATGAGTGGGTGTAGGTGGGGGCAGGGGGTATTACCAGTATGCTGGGTATGGGGGAGTGAGGGCAGATGAAACTTGGGGGGAAGTTACAGTGGCCACACTCACCCCATACCCAGGGTGGTAACGTCCCCTCTTGTTGGTGATGAGTGGGTGTAGCAGAGCCTGAGGCATTGTCCCCCTTGGTGGTAGATGATTGCATGTAGGTGGAAGCATTACCAGTAAGCTGTGGGTGGGGGAGTGAAGGCAGATGAAACTTGGGGGGAAGTTCCAGTGGCCACACTCACCCCCTACCCAGGGTGGTAGCGTCCCCTCTTGGTGGTAGATGAGTGGGTGTAGGTGGGGGCAGGGGGTATTACCAGTATGCTGGGCGTGGGGGAGTAAGAGCAGATGAAACTTGGGGGGAAGTTCCACTGGCCACACTCACCCCCTACCCAGGGTGGTAGTGTCCCTTCTTGGTGGTAGATGAGTGGGTGTAGCAGAGCCTGAGGCATTGTCACCCTTGGTGGTAGATGAGTGGGTGTAGGTGCAGGAAGGGGGTATTACCAGTATGCTGGGTGTGGGGGAATTAGGGCAGATGAAACTTGGGGGGAAGTTCCAGTGGCCACACTCACCCCCTACCCAGGGTGGTAGCGTCCCCTCTTGGTGGTAGATGAGTGGGTGTAGGTGGGGGCAGGGGGTATTACCAGTATGCTGGGCGTGGGGGAGTGAGGGCAGATGAAACTTGGGGGGAAGTTTCACTGGCCACACTCACCCCCTACCCAGGGTGGTAGCGTCCCCTCATGGTGGTAGATGAAGTGGTGTAGGTGGGGGCAGGGGGTATTACCAGTATGCTGGGCGTGGGGGAGTGAGGGCAGATATAACTTGGAGGGAAGTTCCACTGGCCACACTCACCCCCTACCCAGGGTGGTAGCGTCCCTTCATGGTGGTAGATGAGTGGGTGTAGCAGAGCCTGAGGCATTGTCACCCTTGGTGGTAGATGATTGCATATAGGTGGGGGCAGGGGGTATTACCAGTATGATGGGCGTGGGGAAGGGCAGATGAAACTTGGGGGGAAGTTCCACTGGCCACGCTAACCCCCTATCCAGGGTGGTTGCGTCCCCTCTTGGTGGTAGATGAGTGGGTGTAGGTGGGGGCAGGGGGTATTACCAGTATGCTGGGTGTGGGGGAGTGAGGGCAGATGAAACTTGGGGGGAAGTTCCACTGGCCACACTCACCCCATACCCAGGGTGGTAAAGTCCCCTCTTATTGGTAGATGAGTGCATGTAGGTGGGGTCAGTACCAGTATGCTGGGCGTGGGGGAGTGAGGGCAGATGAAACTTGGGGGGAAGTTCCACTGGTCACACTCACCCCAGGGTGGTAGCGTCCCTTCTTGGTGGTAGATGATTGGGTGTAGGTGGGGCCAGGGGGTATTACCAGTATGCTGTGTGGGGGGGCAGATGAAACTTGGGGGGAAGTTCCACTGGCCACACTCACCCCCTACCCAGGGTTGTAGCATCCCTTCTTGGTGGTAGATGAGTGGGTGTAGCAGAGCCTGAGGCATTGTCCCCCTTGGTGGTAGATGATTGCATGTAGGTGGAGGCATTACCAGTAAGCTGTGGGTGGGGGAGTGAAGGCAGATGAAACTTGGGGGGAAGTTCCAGTGGCCACACTCACCCCCTACCCAGGGTGGTAGCGTCCCCTCTTGGTGGTAGATGAAGTGGTGTAGGTGGGGGCAGGGGGTATTACCAGTATGCTGGGCATGGGGGAGTGAGGGCAGATGAAACTTGGAGGGAAGTTCCACTGGCCACACTCACCCCCTTACCCAGGGTTGTAGCGTCCCTTCATGGTGGTAGATGAGTGGGTGTGGCAGAGCCTGAGGCATTGTCACCCTTGGTGGTAGATGATTGCATATAGGTGGGGGCAGGGGGTATTACCAGTATGATGGGCGTGGGGAAGGGCAGATGAAACTTGGGGGGAAGTTCCACTGGCCACGCTAACCCCCTACCCAGGGTGGTTGCGTCCCCTCTTGGTGGTAGATGAGTGGGTGTAGGTGGGGGCAGGGGGTATTACCAGTATGCTGGGCGTGGGGGAGTGAGGGTAGATGAAACTTGAGGGGAAGTTCCACTGGCCACACTCACCCCCTACCCAGGGTGGTAGCGTCCCCTCTTGGTGGTAAAAGAGTGGGAGTATTGGGTTGTGAGGCAGTTGATCCAGAGGAAGGCGAAAAACCCCAGCAAAGCATGCTCCAGCTGGGGAAAAAATTCCTTCCTGATCCCCCGAGAGGCAATCGGATATTTCCTGGATCGGCCCCGTGTGTGGGGGAGGGCGGGCAATTGGAGCCCCACCCTCGGTGGTAGGTGAGTGGAGATGTGGGTGTCAGTGTGTGGAGAGTAGGGGAGGAGGGACCATCCCCCACACAGAGCTCTGGAGGGAGGAGCCATTGTCCGGACTACAGCCGGGTCACGGCGTGTCTGTGTGATCTGCCTCCTCTGCTCAGGCTCTAAGGGAACTACAAGTCCCAGCAATCTCTGTCCACATGAGGAACTACAACTCGCGATTGCTGGGAGTTGTAGTTCCTCAGAGCCTGAGCAGAGGAGGCAGGTTCCCCGGATACACAGACACGCTGTGACCCGGCTGTAGTCCGGACATTGGCTCCTCCCTCCGGAGCTCTGTGGTGGAGATGTTTCCTGGATCGGCCCCGTGTGTGGGGGAGGGCGAGCAATTGGAGCCCCACCCTCGCTGGTAGGTGAGTGGAGATGTGGGTGTCAGTATGTGGAGAGCGGGGGAGGAGGGACCATCCCCCACACAGAGCTCTGGATGGAGGTGCCATTGTCGGACTACAGCCGGGTCACGGCATGTCTGTGTGATCTGCCTCCTCTGTTCAGGCTCTAAAGGAACTACAAGTCCCAGCAATCTGGGAGTTGTAGTTCCTCAGAGCCTGAGCAGAGGAAGCAGGTTCCCCGGACACACAGACACGCTGTGACCCGGCTGTAGTCCAGACAATGGCTCCTCCCTCCGGAGCTCTGTGGTGAGGATGTTTCCTCCTCTCCGCTCTCCTCACACTGACGTGCTCCCTTCTCTGCTCAGCTATTTATCTGATCAAGTCTTGACCTCACAAGTGTAACGGCTCCTGATTGGCTATTCATCCTCTAGTCACGCCCATCCCATGCGCTGATCACGCCCACTCACACCTGAGCCATTACGTCGCTCTCTGCGGGAGTCACGTGTTGCACGTAGCAGGTAGAGCGAGGCTACGTGACTTCACAGGAGGAGAAGCATGAAATCCTCCCTGCAGCTACTGCGCATGTGCGGCTCAGAGACGGTGTTCTGCCGAGAAAGTTCCGCTCGGCGGATAAGGACCCCCCTCTACTGCGCAGGCGCTGCGTCTGCGCAGTAGGATCCGGCTGAAATAGCCGAAGGGGAATAGGTCCAAATCAGCTGTACACGGCACATGTAAGAGGGCCCCTCGCGGGCTTGCTTCGCTCGCCGCGCTTCGGGCATGGCCTCGCTTCGCTCGGCTCTTTTAGATTCCCCCTCTAGGTCCACTTGGATGGTAGGGAAGGAACCTGGACCCAGAGCACAGGCGCCGTGTACAGCTGATTGTCGATCTTGAGCTTCGGCTATCTCCGGCGGGTGTTAGTAGTTCGTACTGCGCAGGCGCTGCGCCTGCACAGTACAGGGGGGAACTTATCCGCCGAGGGAACTTATTCGGCAAGACACCGGCAGAAGGTAAACAAGCCGAGGTGATGATTTCCATGGAAACCATTAACCCCATAAATGCCAGACACTGGAGTCTCCACCCCCTGCAGGTTCCCAGCCTATCTCCTGCAGGCTGCTGCTTAAGTGGGCGGGATGGGGGTGTAATTAACCACAGTGTAAACATTCCTGAGTCCTCACCACCGAGATGGTAGAAAGATAAGAAGTAATACTTCAGCTCTGAGCAATTCGTCTATCAGACGGGATATCACGTCCAGTACCAGCAGGTTACTGTATAATCAAAACATGGTTGGGACAAAGAGATGTCACCAAGATAGGTAAAAAGAGGAGGGACAACCATGGTATAGGTAAGAAAAGTATATAAAGCTTTATTGGTGAAATATAGATCAGTCACAGAATAGACCCAACCAGAGCAGCCAAATGGGGGTGTGGCCTGGAAGAGGGAGGAGTTCCTGGAGGTGCATTACTTTCCAGGCTCCTCTGTGCTGACCAATGGGGTGCCATCTCCTTCTCATGTATCCCGTGTGTCATGTATGTAATCTCTGACCGTCCCGTGTGTCATGTATGTAATCTCTGACTGTCCTGTGTGTCATGTATGTAATCTCTGACCGTCCCGCGTGTCATTTATGTAATCTCTGACCGTCCCGTGTGTCATGTATGTAATCTCTGACTGTCCTGTGTGTCATGTATGTAATCTCTGACTGTCCCGTGTGTCATGTATGTAATCTCTGACTGTCCTGTGTGTCATGTATGTAATCTCTGACTGTCCCGTGTGTCATGTATGTAATCTCTGACCGTCCCATGTGTCATGTATGTAATTTCTGACCGTCGTGTGTCATGTATGTAATCTCTGACTGTCTCGTGTGTCATGTATGTAATCTGTGACTGACCCGTGTGTCATGTATGTAATCTCTCATTGTCCCGTGTGTCATGTATGTAAACTCTGACTGTCCCGTGTGTCATGTATGTAATCTCTGACTGTCCCGTGTGTCATGTATGTAATCTCTGACCGTCCCGTGTGTCATGTATGTAATCTCTGACCGTCCCGTGTGTCATGTATGTAATCTCTGACTGTCCCGTGTGTCATGTATGTAATCTCTGACTGTCCCGTGTGTCATGCATGTAATCTCTGACCATCCCGTGTGTCATGCATGTAATCTCTGACCGTCCCGTGTGTCATGTATGTAATCTCTGACCGTCGTGTGTCATGTATGTAATCTCTGACCGTCCCGTGTGTCATGTATGTAATCTGTGACTGACCCATGTGTCATGTATATAATCTGTGACTGACCCGTGTGTCATGTATGTAATTTCTCAGGGGGTTGTCACAGGTAAATAATCTGTGTATTTAGATGTCTGCCTGGAGTTCAGTGTTAAAACAGAACTCCAGGCAGATATAAGAGACCCATTTATACCTCTCATCCATTCATAGAAAAATAAAATAAAATGTAGGGCCCATTCACAGCTCTCCATTGTGGGGGAATGACAGGGGGGAGGGGTTTGTCATCGATCGATGTCGTGGAATTACTCCACAATTACAGTTTATCATCATCCTGGCCGTGCACATACACCAATCCGGAGTCATTATCATATTCCTCCCATATAATCTTTATTACAAAATCTCATCACAATATAAAGAGTCCGGGTTCGCTTTTCAGATGATTTTTACACCTCTAGTTCCAATTAATAAAACTAAATTTGATAATTCTATCATCGTCGTGGAACATTTCCCTGTAAGTCCCACGATAGCTGAGCCGGTGTCTCCAGAGGCAGGAAGTGATCTGTATCGGGTTATTGGGGTCACGCTGTCGTTAAATGACCCCTCCCCCCCAATCTTCCAGCAGATGATATACAAAGTGTCAGATCCGCCCCCAAAGAGTCGGAGGGAGGAGCCAGCCCTGACATTTCGCAGGAAGCCGGAACTATTGGAGGCCCATTTATACCAGTAATCCATTCATGAAAATATGCTGACCAAAAAAAATAGCAGAAAAACAACAACATGCTTTGGAGGTCTGAACTCCCCTCCCCCTCCTTATACAATGGGAGAGATTTACTAAACTGCAGCACTCAGAATCTGGTACAACTATGCATGGGAGCCCATCAGCTTCTATCTTTAGCTTGTTTAGTTAAGCTTGGACAATAAAACCTGGAAGCAGGACCGGTGCTACCACTAGGCAAACTAGGCACCCGCCTAGGGCACACTGCTGCCTAGGGCGCCCGGACACTGGTGTTCCTACTCTCTTCTCTCTGCCGCAAGCAAATAGGTCTCAGCATCAGCAGGCAGCTGCCGCTCCGTTCACACATAGTGTCAGAGGCGCAGCAGCGGCAGAGGAATGTGTCTGTGTCCTGACTCCTGAAAGAATGGAGGCAAGCAAATAATCATTGATGGGCACTGGAAGGCTGCATTGATGGGCGCTGGAAGGCTGCATTGATGGGCGCTGGAAGGCTGCATTGATGGGCACTGGAAGGCTGCATTGATGGGCACTGGAAGGCTGCATTGATGGGCACTGGAAGGCTGCATTGATGGGCACTGGTGAGGCTGCATTGATGGGCACTGGAAGGCTGCATTGATGGGCACTGGTGAGGCTGCATTGATGGGCACTGGAAGGCTGCATTGATGGGCACTGGAAGGCTGCATTGATGGGCACTGGTGAGGCTGCATTGATGGGCACTGGAAGGCTGCATTGATGGGCACTGGAAGGCTGCATTGATGGGCACTGGTGAGGCTGCATTGATGGGCACTGGAAGGCTGCATTGATGGGCACTGGTGAGGCTGCATTGATGGGCACTGGAAGGCTGCATTAATGGGCACTGGTGAGGCTGCATTGATGGGCACTGGAAGGCTGCATTGATGGGCGCTGGAAGGCTGCATTGATGGGCACTGGAAGGCTGCATTGATGGGCACTGGAAGGCTGCATTGATGGGCACTGGTGAGGCTGCATTGATGGGCACTGGAAGGCTGCATTGATGGGCACTGGAAGGCTGCATTGATGGGCACTGGTGAGGCTGCATTGAAGGGCACTGGAAGGCTGCATTGATGGACACCTTATTAAAAAGGTGGGGTATACATGGGCAGGGCAAAGAGGGTGGAGTCAGGGGTGGAGCCGGGGGGGGGGGGCAAAATGAGGTTTCGCCTAGGGAGTCAAAAATCCTTGCACCAGCCCTGCCTAGAAGCTGATTGGCTCCCATGCACAACTGCACCCGATTCTGAGTGCTCCAGTTTTAGTAAATCTCTCCCATTGCATAAGGAGGGGGGAGGGGAGTTCAGACCTCCAAAGCATGTTGTTGTATTTCTGCTTTTTTTTGGTCATTTGATGAACGATTAACCGCTTTGAGACCAGCCGCCGCCGTTTGACGGTGGCACAATGGCCCTCCTGTGCGAATCGCTATAGCTGTACAACGGCTCGCGCTGGCTCAGTTGCGGGTGGGCGGGCGGTCGCTCTTGCTGCGGGGGAGTGCCCGTGGGTTGGGAGGACTCAATGTTCTCCGGCGGCCCATGATTGACTTGTACACAGGCAGAACGGGGATGTAAACAAGGCAGTTCCTCGTTCTGACGGGTGACATGACAGGGATCTACTGTTCCCAGTGATCTCTGTCATGTCCCAGTAAGCCCACCCCCCCCCTACAGTTAGGGAACACAGTTAACCCCTTGATCGCCTCCTAGTGTTAACCCCTTCCCTGCCAGTGATATTTATACAGTAATCAGTGCCTATTTTTAGCTCTGATCGCTGTATAAATGTCACTGGTCCCCAAAAAAGTGTCCGATCTGTCCGCCGCAATGTCGCAGTCCCGATAAAAATCGCAGATCGCCGCCATTACTAGTAAAAAAAATATAAAATAATAATAAAAATGCCATAAATCTATTCCCCATTTTATAGATGCTATAATTTTTGTGCAAACCAATCGATATAAGCTTATTGAGATTTTTTATTCTTTATACCAAAAATATGTAGAAGAATATACATCGGCCTAAACTGATGAAGAAATTTGTTTTTAAAAAAATACATGTAAAAAATATTGTTTTTTTTTCAAAATTGTCTCTTTTTTTTGTTTATAGCACGAAAAATAAAAACCGCAGATGTGATCAAATACCACCAAAAGAAATCTCTATTTGTGGGGAAAAAAGGACCTCAATTTTGTTTGTGTACAACGTCGCACGACCGCGCAATTGTCAGTTAAAGCGATGCAGTGCCGAATCACAAAAAATGCTCTGGTCATTAAGCTGGTAAAGCCTTCCAGGGCTGAAGTGGTTAAGGGTTCCTTGGACTCATTTTGTAGGTTGGCGCTCTTCATGCGATCTTCCTCATTCTGGCAGCTGTGGGGTTCGGCGGGGTCACCACTGAGGACACATTTTCAGTGTGATTTGTCTGGCAGAGAAGGTTCGGTGCCTAAGTGCTCCAGTATTAGGAAATCTCCCCCATTGTGTCAAGGAGTGATCTCTTTAGGATGTGTCAACTTCATATACAGTATCTCACAAAAGTGAGTACACCCCTCACATTTTTGTAAATATTTTCTTCTATCTTTTCATGTGACAACACTGAAGAAATGACACTTTGCTACAATGTAAACTAGTGAGTGTACAGCTTGTATAACAGTGTAAATTTGCTGTCCCCTCAAAATAACTCAACACACAGCCATTAATGTCTAAACCGCTGGCAACAAAAGTGAGTACACCCCTAAGAGAAAATGTCCAAATTGGGCCCAAAGTGTCAATATTTTGTGTGGCCACCATTATTTTCCAGCACTGCCTTACCCCTCTTGGGCATGGAGGTCACCAGAGCTTCACAGGTTGCCACTGGAGTCCTCTTCCACTCCTCCATGATGACATCACGGAGCTGGTGGATGTTGGAGACCTTGTACTCCTCCACCTTCCGTTTGAGGATGCCCCACAGATGGTCAATAGGGTTTAGGTCTGGAGACATGCTTGGCCAGTCCATCACCTTTACCCTCAGCTTCTTTAGCAAGGCAGTGGTCATCTTGGAGGTGTGTTTGGGGTGGTTATCATGTTGGAATACTGCCCTGCGGCCCTATCTCTGAAGGGAGGGGATCATGCTCTGCTTCAATATGTCACAGTACATGTTGGCATTCATGGCTCCCTCGGTGAACTGTAGCTCCCCAGTGCCGGCAGCACTCATGCAGCCCCAGACCATGACACTCCCACCACCATGCTTGACTGTAGACAAGACACACTTGTCTTTGTACTCCTCACCTGGTTGCCGCCACAAACGCTTGACACCATCTGAACCAAATAAGTTTATCTTGGTCTCATCAGACCACAGGATATGGTTCCAGTAATCCATGTCCTTAGTCTGCTTGTCTTCAGAAAACTGTTTGTGGGCTTTCTTGTGCATCATCTTCTTTCTGGGACGACAGCCATGCAGACCAATTTCATGCAGTGTGCGGCGTATGGTCTGAGCACTGACAGGCTGACCCCCCACTGACAGGCTGACCCCCCACCCCTTCAACCTCTTCAGCAATGCTGGCAGCACTCATACGTCTATTTCCCAATGACAACCTCTGGATATGACGCTGAGCACGTGACCTCAACTTCTTTGGTTGACCATGGCGACCATGGCGAGGCCTGTTCTGAGTGGAACCTGTCCTGTTAAACATCTGTATGGTCTTGGCCACCGTACTGCAGCTCAGTTTCAGGGTCTTGGCAATCTTCTTATAGCCTAGGCCATCTTTATGTAGAGCAACAATTTTTTTTTTCAGATCCTCAGAGAGTTCTTTGCCATGAGGTGCCATGTTGAACTTCCAGTGACCAGTATGAGAGAGTGAGAGCGATAACACTAAAAATTTAACACACCTGCTCCCCATTCACACCTGAGATCTTGTAACACTAACGAGTCACATGACACCGGGAAGGGAAAATGGCTAATTGGGCCCAATTCAGACATTTTCACTTAGGGGTGTACTCACTTTTGTTGCCAGCGGTTTAGACATTAATGGCTGTGTGTTGAGTTATTTTGAGGGGGCAGCAAATTTACACTGTTATACAAGCTGTACACTCACTACTTTACATTGTAACAAAGTGTCATTTCTTCAGTGTTGTCACATGAAAAGATAGAATAAAATATTTACAAAAATGTAAGGGGTATCCGGCCCTTTGGGCATTTTTTTCTCTATCAGCTACAGTGGGGCGTAGGCTGAAAACTCGATTCCAGCTGGAGCATTGACAATGCAGGCATCAGTGCCACTATTCCTGTGGCGTTCCTGCTGGAGTAGACACTACTTGGCATTAGGAATGGGCTCGGGCATGTTTGGATTGAACCCGCCACTGCACACCACCAATCATAGGCAGCGCGTGTATGTGCAGCTGCTGGTCGAGAAAATGCCTCACTGCCTAGGATTGGCGGTGTGCAGCGACGGCTTCCTGGCGGGTTCAGTCCGAACACACCCCAAGTCCATCACTACTTGGCATTATAGACAGGGCACTGGAGAAACAGCAGCAGGAGGAGAGTTTCCTGGTGTTTCAGGGCCCACTATATTCAGACGCTGTCCCTGTGAGGGTTCAGTAGATACAGGAGCAGTATGAGGAGGAGAAGGATGGTTTCTGTGCTTGTGTTTAGGAGGGGGGAAGGCATTGGGCAGGTTTCCAGTCATGGGTTTCATCTAGGGCTGCAACTAACGATTAATTTCATAATCGATTAGTTGGCCGTTTTTGTTTCGATTAATCAGTTAATAACCTTAAAAAAGTGTGGTGTATAATTTAGTTAACCACTTGCCGACCGTCGCACGCTGATATACGTCGGCGCAATGGCAGCAGTGGGCAGATGGGCGTACCTGTACGCCCCCTTTAATTTGCGGGGCTATTGGGCACGCGCCCACCGCGTACAGCGTGACCGTGCCCGCAGACTCGATGTCCGCTGATGTCCCGCAAACATGTCATGGAGAGGCAGAACGGGGAGATGCTTATGTAAACAAGGCATTTCCCTGTTCTGCCTAGTAACATGACAGAGATCTACTGCTCCCTGTCATAGGGAGCAGTGATCGCTGTCATGTGAGTAGTAGCCCATCCCACACACAGTTAGAATCACTCCCTAGGACACACTTAACCCCTTGATCGCCCCCTAGTGTTTAACCCCTTTCCTGCCAGTGTCATTTACACAGTAATCTGCAGTTTTATAGCACTGATCGTTGTATAAATGACAATGGTCCCAAAAATAGTGTCAAGAGTGTCTGATGTGTCCGCCATAATGTCGCAGTCACAATAAAAATCGCAGATCGCCTACTAATAAAAAAAATAATAATAATAATAAACGCCATAAATCTATCCCCTATTTTGTAGACACTATAACTTTTGCGCAAACCAATCAATATACGCTTATTGCGATTTTTTTACCAAAAATATGTAGAAGAATATATATCAGGCTAAACTAAGGAAAAAAATAGTTTTTTTATATATTTTTTGGGGATATTATAGCAGAAAGTAAAAAATATTGCTTTTTTTCAAAATTGTCGTTTTTTTTTGTTTATAGCGCAAAAAATAAAAACCGCAGAGGTGATCAAATATCATGAAAATAAAGCTCTATTTGTGGGAACGTTTGGTGTAACGTCGCACGGCCGTGCAATTGTCAGTTAAAGCGACGCAGTGCCGAATCGCAAAAAGTGCTCTGGTCAGGTTAATATGTAAAGTTTTAAAAAAAAGGCAATTTATTCTTAAATATCTCTATGCAGTGAATAGGTAGGAGGAAGGGAGGGATTTTTACGGTGCAAATTGATTAAATGTAAGAAAAAAGCTATATATTTTATCTCTTTTTCTTAAAAAGAACAATTTTATTGTTTACATTAAAAACAGACACATATACTATTCAATTATGACAATACAGTTAAAACAAAGTGGTCAGAAAATAGGGAATAACAAGTAGGATATACACTACAAATTCATAAGTGGTGGTTATTGCATACTAGCCCGACATGTTTCGCATTTGTCGCTTTATCAAGGGGTATGCAATTAAGTAGCGAGTCATCCAATACTTTTAGTGATTCTACAAAGAAAAAGGGAAGGGGGGAGAAAAGGTTTTATATGCATAAATAGACATTTTACAATAGTAATGCAACATAAAGGACATAGTGAAATATGTGTTGTCACTCCGAAGCATCCATAAAGGCTTACCCCCAACAAAATTGACCCTAGGTAATCTCGTCAAAACCAGCGTGTGCAGACGCAGCCAAGCGAGACAGCAAGAGGGCTTATTTGCAACCACAGGGAGCAGTAAGGAGAAGCTGTTATATAGATAAAAAGTATTCAATTATCAGAGGAAGAGTATCATTATGCAAAGGGTTAATTGGATTTTTAGAAGGCATAAAAATCAAATAAGTATCACTTACGCCAGAGGTTAATTGAAGCTGCAGCCTAAGAGGTGCAGTTAAACAGCGGAAGTGGTAGAGTGGTAATTACCAGAAATAGATGGGTAGTATGTGCGTTAAAACTGGGAAGCAAAAATAAAAATGAAATGGAAATGAGAAATGTTGCCACTTCGCACAGAGAATGGAGGTAGATAATCAAAGTTAAGGACATACTCAGTAAAGAGGTATTAGGAATGGTGCTTTCAGTCAGCATAGTGATATGAATATGCTCAAGGTATAAGGGTTTTAAATTGATTCAAAGGAGATATATAAATAAGATTGGGACTCAACAAGAGTTCAATAGATATACAGGAAGAAAGAGCATATGGACATGAGTATAAAGTATAGAGCAAGGTATGGTGAGCAACACCAGTCACATTACCTGGCTTAGATCTTGGCTTACATCCTCCGGCGCTGGCAGACATAGCTGTCAGATCAGCCGGTTTAAATACTGCTCCCCATCGAGACGGCGTGTGACGTTGCCGGCTCGATGCGGACGTGATGGCGCCACTGCGCAGGCCCGAGGGACCGAACCTCGCCAGGACTTCAAACCCCACAGATCACCGCGCCGATGGAGGCAGCCGACATGCGCACTGCTGCGCACGGCAGCTCCTCCCACACAGCGACCGCGTCATGGGACGAAGGAGGCGGGGAAGGGTTGCGATGGTAACCAGCGGGAGAGCTGGTTTGAAGGGGATGCACGGCGCGGAGTGGGCACATCAAAGAGGATGTGCCCCGGGCGTCCGTGTGGATGCGGCAGCCCCCTCTCCGCTGTCGTAGCGAGACCGGACTGGAGCGGCCTGACCGAGATGGGTCAGAGGAGTAACCGGTCGAGTCGGGAGGGACCACAAACCTTCCGATCCCGATCGGTGCTTTAGAGGGACAACACATAATGTATCAATCAGGTCATAGTTACAATAAAGACATGATTCCATAATAGAACATCATTATACATCAATTACATATTGATCAAGGTTTGCAGAGTAAAGTATGAAAATTAACTAGCATGAGTACATAAGAAAAACAAGTCATTTAATGAAAATGACATGAGGGGAGGGAGGGTGAAGGTATGGGAGGGGGGGGGGGGGAATTGGGGAGAGGGGGGGGGAAAGGGAAGAAAGGTGAAAGGGGTGGGCAAAGAAAGAAGGTGTCAGGTGTTGGTTGACACCAGGGAACACTACATGGGCAGCTACAATCAGAGGAAAGGTCTGTGAGTGAGGCTTTCATTGAAGCCTGGGAAATGGGTGGCTTGGAGACTATAAATCCAGCGGGCTTCAAGCTGGAGCAGTGTCCGGTCGGCACTGCCCCCTCTTTCGTCCAGTGGTACATGCTCCAGAGCACAGAACTTTATGGTTCTAGGATTGAAATTATGATACAGTCCCACATGCCTGGCAATGGCTGTATCCATTTGTTTTTTCAAGATTGGCTTTATGTGGTCTCTGATTCGTTTACAGAATGGTCGTTTTGTTTTGCCCACATAAAAGCCACCACAGATACATTGAGCTAGATAGATTATGCCCGGAGTTTGACATGTAGCCTTAAATTTTATTGAGTACCACTGTCCATTGGGAAGTAAAAATTGTGATGTATTTTCTACATAGGGACAAATGTCACACCTACCACATGGGGAAATACCTGTGTAAAGGGGGTTTTTGTTATTTAGGGTATCTTGAAAATGACTGTGAACCAGACGGTCCTTCAATGAAGGGACGCGTCTGTAAGTTATTTCAGGGAAAGAGTTAATGTGTTGGACCGTCTGGTTCACAGTCATTTTCAAGATACCCTAAATAACAAAAACCCCCCTTACACAGGTATTTCCCCATGTGGTAGGTGTGACATTTGTCCCTATGTAGAAAATACATCACAATTTTTACTTCCCAATGGACAGTGGTACTCAATAAAATTTAAGGCTACATGTCAAACTCCGGGCATAATCTATCTAGCTCAATGTATCTGTGGTGGCTTTTATGTGGGCAAAACAAAACGACCATTCTATAAACGAATCAGAGACCACATAAAGCCAATATTGAAAAAACAAATGGATACAGCCATTGCCAGGCATGTGGGACTGTATCATAATTTCAATCCTAGAACCATAAAGTTCTGTGCTCTGGAGCATGTACCACTGGACGAAAGAGGGGGCAGTGCCGACCGGACACTGCTCCAGCTTGAAGCCCGCTGGATTTATAGTCTCCAAGCCACCCATTTCCCAGGCTTCAATGAAAGCCTCAGTTACAGACCTTTCCTCTGATTGTAGCTGCCCATGTAGTGTTCCCTGGTGTCAACCAACACCTGACACCTTCTTTCTTTGCCCACCCCTTTCACCTTTCTTCCCTTTCCCCCCCCCCCTCCCAAATTCCCCCCCCCCCCCTCCCATACCTTCACCCTCCCTCCCCTCATGTCATTTTCATTAAATGACTTGTTTTTCTTATGTACTCATGCTAGTTAATTTTCATACTTTACTCTGCAAACCTTGATCAATATGTAATTGATGTATAATGATGTTCTATTATGGAATCATGTCTTTATTGTAACTATGACCTGATTGATACATTATGTGTTGTCCCTCTGAAGCACCGATCGGGATCGGAAGGTTTGTGGTCCCTCCCGACTCGACCGGTTACTCCTCTGACCCATCTCGGTCAGGCCGCTCCAGTCCGGTCTCGCTACGACAGCGGAGAGGGGGCTGCCGCATCCACACGGACGCCCGGGGCACATCCCCTTTGATGTGCCCACTCCGCGCCATGCATCCCCTTCAAACCAGCTCTCCCGCTGGTTACCATCGCAACCCTTCCCCGCCTCCTTCGTCCCATGACGCGGTCGCTGTGTGGGAGGAGCTGCCGTGCGCAGCAGTGCGCATGTCGGCTGCCTCCATCGGCGCGGTGATCTGTGGGGTTTGAAGTCCTGGCGAGGTTCGGTCCCTCGGGCCTGCGCAGTGGCGCCATCACGTCCGCATCGAGCCGGCAACGTCACACGCCGTCTCGATGGGGAGCAGTATTTAAACCGGCTGATCTGACAGCTATGTCTGCCAGCGCCGGAGGATGTAAGCCAAGATCTAAGCCAGGTAATGTGACTGGTGTTGCTCACCATACCTTGCTCTATACTTTATACTCATGTCCATATGCTCTTTCTTCCTGTATATCTATTGAACTCTTGTTGAGTCCCAATCTTATTTATATATCTCCTTTGAATCAATTTAAAACCCTTATACCTTGAGCATATTCATATCACTATGCTGACTGAAAGCACCATTCCTAATACCTCTTTACTGAGTATGTCCTTAACTTTGATTATCTACCTCCATTCTCTGTGCGAAGTGGCAACATTTCTCATTTCCATTTCATTTTTATTTTTGCTTCCCAGTTTTAACGCACATACTACCCATCTATTTCTGGTAATTACCACTCTACCACTTCCGCTGTTTAACTGCACCTCTTAGGCTGCAGCTTCAATTAACCTCTGGCGTAAGTGATACTTATTTGATTTTTATGCCTTCTAAAAATCCAATTAACCCTTTGCATAATGATACTCTTCCTCTGATAATTGAATACTTTTTATCTATATAACAGCTTCTCCTTACTGCTCCCTGTGGTTGCAAATAAGCCCTCTTGCTGTCTCGCTTGGCTGCGTCTGCACACACTGGTTTTGACGAGATTACCTAGGGTCAATTTTGTTGGGGGTAAGCCTTTATGGATGCTTCGGAGTGACAACACATATTTCACTATGTCCTTTATGTTGCATTACTATTGTAAAATGTCTATTTATGCATATAAAACCTTTTCTCCCCCCTTCCCTTTTTCTTTGTAGAATCACTAAAAGTATTGGATGACTCGCTACTTAATTGCATACCCCTTGATAAAGCGACAAATGCGAAACATGTCGGGCTAGTATGCAATAACCACCACTTATGAATTTGTAGTGTATATCCTACTTGTTATTCCCTATTTTCTGACCACTTTGTTTTAACTGTATTGTCATAATTGAATAGTATATGTGTCTGTTTTTAATGTAAACAATAAAATTGTTCTTTTTAAGAAAAAGAGATAAAATATATAGCTTTTTTCTTACATTTAATCAATTTGCACCGTAAAAATCCCTCCCTTCCTCCTACCTATTCAAATTTTGTTTGGGATGTGGTGCCTATCTTGAGGGTGTTTTCCCATTTTTCGGAACCAAAACCTTATATAAATCTCTATGCAGTGGTAAATATAAATAACCAACTGTATGGTTAGGGAGTAAAATCTTAAAACCACTCTGAGAATAACGGACAGAAGAGATATACTGTATATACTATTAGAGGAGATATATACTATTAGAGGAGATATACTGTATATGCTATTAGAGGAGATATATACTATTAGAGGAGATATACTGTATATACTATTAGAGGAGATATATACTATTAGAGGAGATATACTGTATATACTATTAGAGGAGATATATACTATTAGAAGAGATATACTGTATATACTATTAGAGGAGACATATACTATTAGAGGAGATATACTGTATATACTATTAGAGGAGATATACTGTATATACTATTAGCAGAGATATACTGTATATACTATAAGAGGAGATATATACTAATAGAGGAAATATACTGTATATACTGTTAGAGGAGATATACTGTATATACTGTTAGAGGAGATATACTGTATATACTATTAGAGGAGATATACTGTATATACTATTAGAGGAGATATACTGTATATACTATTAGAGGAGATATATATTATTAGGGATGAGCCGAACACCCCCGGTTCGGTTCGCACCAGAACCTGCGAACGGACCGAAAATACGCACGAACGTTAGAACCCTATTGACTATATAAATCTATATAAAACTCGTATAATAATATTGACGTCTATGGGACTCGAACGTTCGAAATCAAAAGTGCTAATTTTAAAGGCTAATTTGCATGGTATTGTCCTAAAAAGGGTTTGGGGACCCGGGTCCTGCCCCAGGGGACATGTATCAATGCAAAAAAAACTTTTAAAAACGGACGTTTTTTCGGGAGCAGTGATTTTAATGATGCTTAAAGTAAAATAAAAAAGTGAAATATTCCTTTAAATATCGTACCTGGGGGGTGTCTATAGTATTCCTGTAAAGTGCCGCGTGTTTCCCGTGCTTAGAACAGTCCCTGCACAAAATGTCATTTTTAAAGGAAAAAAAGTCATTTAAAACTGCTTGCGGCTTTAATGTAATGTCGGGTCCTGGCAATATGGATGAAAATCAGTGGGACAAACGGCATGGGTACCCCCCAGTCCATTACCAGGCCCTTTGTGTCTTGTATGGATATTAAGGGGAACCCCGCACCCAAATTAAAATAAGGAAAGGTGTGGGGCCACCAGGCCCTATATACTCTGAACAGCAGTATACAGGCGGTGCAAACAAGACAGGGACTGTAGGTTTGTTGTTAAGTAGAATCTGTTTGTAATTTTGAACGGAAACATTTTTAACGTGTTTAGCTCCAGCCAAAAAATCTTTTTTAAGCTTTTTGGAAAACATAGGGAAGGGTTATCACCCCTGTGACATTTGCTTTGCTGTCTGTCCTCCTCTTCAGAAGATTTCACCTCACTTTTTATCCCAATGACAAATGTTTTTTGAAAATTTGGGTTTTTTTGTGGAACAAGGATTGGAAAGCATCAGTGGAAAGGAGAAATGTTTTTCCCATATTAACTCTTACAGGAGAGAATTTCCCTTCCTAGGGGTAGATTTCATCTCACTTCCTGTTGTCTCCTTCCGTTTGCAAGTAGGAGTCGTTTGTAAGTTAGATGTTTGAAAGTAGGGGCCTGCCCTATATACTCAGCAGAAATTTGGGCCTTAGGTGTTGTTGTGGCCACAACACTGTAAGCCCTCACAGGGCCCTGCTGTGAAATATTAGATCAAGAATTGTAATTACATGCCCCTGTTGAACAGGGGCAGAAAAAATGGGCCTTTGGTGGTGGTGGTGGTGCTGGTGCCACAACACTGTAAGTCCTCACTCGCTCTTGGTGGGTGCAGAAATGGGCCCTGCTGTGAAATATTAGATCAAGAATTGTAATTACATGCCCCTGTTGAACAAGGGCAGAAAAATTGGGCCTTTGGTGGTGGTGGTGGTGCTGGTGCCACAACACTGTAAGTCCTCACTCGCTCTTGGTGGGTGCAGAAATGGGCCCTGCTGTGAAATATTAGATCAAGAATTGTAATTACATGCCCCTGTTGAACAAGGGCAGAAAAATTGGGCCTTTGGTGGTGGTGGTGCTGCTGGTGCCACAACACTGTAAGTCCTCACTCGCTCTTGGTGGGTGCAGAAATGGGCCCTGCTGTGAAATATTAGATCAAGAATTGTAATTACATACCCCTGTTGAACAGGGGCTGAAAAATTAGGCCTTAGGCACTGGTGCTGGTGCCACAACACTGCAACCCCTCACAGATACTCTAGTTGGAATGCAGAAACGAGCCCTGCTGCAAAGTATTGCACCAAAAATTGTAATTACACGCCCCGTTAAACAGGGGCTGAAAAATTGGACCTTTGGTGGTGGTGGTGGTGGTGCTGGTGCCACAACACTGTAAGTCCTCACTCGCTCTTGGTGAGCGCAGAAATGGGCCCTGCTGTGAAATATTAGATCAAGAATTGTAATTACATGCCCCTGTTGAACAAGGGCAGAAAAATTGGGCCTTTGGTGGTGGTGGTGGTGCCACAACACTGTAAGTCCTCACTCGCTCTTGGTGGGTGCAGAAATGGGCCCTGCTGTGAAATATTAGATCAAGAATTGTAATTACATGCCCCTGTTGAACAAGGGCAGAAAAATTGGGCCTTTGATGGTGGTGGTGGTGCTGGTGCCACAACACTTTAAGTCCTCACTCGCTCTTGGTGGGTGCAGAAATGGGCCCTGCTGTGAAATATTAGATCAAGAATTGTAATTACATGCCCCTGTTGAACAGGGGCTGAAAAATTAGACCTTAGGCACTGGTGCTGGTGCCACAACACTGCAACCCCTCACAGATACTCTAGTTGGAACGCAGAAACGAGCCCTGCTGCAAAGTATTGCATCAAAAATTGTAATTACACGCCCCTGTTAAACAGGGGCTGAAAAATTGGGCCTTAGGCACTGGTGCTGGTGCCACAACACTGCAACCCCTCACAGATACTCTAGTTGGAACGCAGAAACGAGCCCTGCTGCAAAGTATTGCATCAAAAATTGTAATTACACGCTCCTGTTAAACAGGGGCTGAAAAATTGGGCCTTAGGCACTGGTGGTGGTGCCCAGAACCAAAAATGTTCTTACAAGCTATCAGCGTGATCATTGAGGAGGAAGAGGATAATTACTCAGGGATAGTTACTCAGCATCAGCATAGGCAGTCTTTGAAGGCATCTGAGATTTCAAAAAAAATTATTCGGTTACATCAGCATCAGGTGCTTGGTAGCTGGTGGTGATCCAAGACTGATTCATTTTTATGAAGGTCAGTCGATCGACCGAGTCGGTGGACAGACGCACCCTGTGATCGGTTACAAAGCCTTCAGCAGCACTGAATGTGCGTTCCGAAAGAACGCTGGATGCAGGACAGGCCAGCAGCTCAATTGCATACTGTGCAAGCTCTGGCCAGTGATCCATCCTCAAGACCCAGTAACCCAGAGGATTTTGGGTGGGAAAGGTGTCCAAGTCAGATCTTGCCCCTAAGTATTCCTGCACCATGTAAAACAGACGCTGGCAATGGTTGCTGGAACCGATCATACCTTGGGGCTGCAGACCAAAAAATTGTCTGAACGCATCGGTCAGACGGCCACCTTCTCCACCGCTCCTTCTTTGACTGACTGAAGCCTCAGCAACACATTGTCCAGAAACAGGAGTTTGTAACCTCCCAGTCTCTGGGAACGCGTTGCACAGACCTTTCTGCAAGGCCTCCCGAAGATGTTTCATCCTCTGCTCCCTCTGCGATGGCAATATAAGGTCCGCAACCTTACCCTTGTAACGTGGATCAAGGAGGGTTGCCAGCCAGTATTGGTCCTTCTCCTTGATACCACGAATACGAGGATCCTTACGCAGGCTTTGCAGGATCAGGGAGGCCATGCAGCGTAGGTTTGCTGAGGCATTCGGTCCAGGGGCCTCTGGGTCACTAAGGACGACATGGTCCGCAGCCACCTCCTCCCAGCCACGTACAAGTCCATGTGTTTCTTGGGACTGATCCCTTAAAGACTGCTGCTGATGCTGAGTGCCAGGCTCCACCTTCATACTGACACAATCTTCCTCCTCCTCCTCCTCCTCCTCCTCGTCCTCTTCCTGTGTGATTGGCGGGCACGCAGGAACACTGTCTGGATAAAGGGGGCCTTGAGAGCTAAGGAAGTCCTCCTCTTCCTGCCTCTGTTCTGCCTCAAGTGTCCTGTCCATTATTCCACGCAGGGTGTGCTCCAACAGGTGGACAGTGTCACTGATGCATGCACTGTCACTGCTCACCATCCTCGTGGCCTCCTCAAATGGTGAAAGGACAGTGCATGCATCCCTGATCATGGCCCACTGGTGTGGGGAAAAAAAAACAAGCTCCCCTGACCCTGTCCTGGTGCCATAGTCGCACAGGTACTCATTGATGGCCCTCTGCTGCGTGTACAGCCGCTGCAGCATGGCCAACGTCGAGTTCCACCTGGTGGGCATGTCACAGATTAGGCGGTTCTTGGGCAGGTTAAACTCCTTTTGGAAGTCTGCCAGCCGAGCACTGGCATTATATGATCGGCAGAAATGCACACAGACTTTCCTGGCCTGCCTCAGGACATCCTGTAAGCCCGGGTACCTGCCCAAGAACCGCTGCACCACCAAGTTAAGGACGTGAGCCAAACAGGGCACATGGGTCATTTGTCCCTGTGGGAGGGCAGAGAGGAGGTTGGTGCCATTGTCGCAAACCACCATTCCTGCCTTAAGTTGGCGTGGCGTCAACCACCTCTCAACCTGCCCCTGCAGAGCTGACAGAACCTCTGCCCCAGTGTGGCTCCTGTCCCCCAAGCACACCAGCTCAAGCACCGCATGGCATCTTTTGGCCTGCGTACTTGCGTAGCCCCTTGAACGGCTACGGAGCACTGCTGGTTCCGAGGACAAAGCACAGGAAGAGGCCATGGAGGAAGAAGAAGAGGAGGGGTGGAGGAGAGAGGGGTGGAGGAGAGAGGTGTGTCACAATCATTAGTAGTGCCATTTTGGAGGCGTGGTGGCGGAACAACCTCCAACACTACTGCACCTTGTCCTGCATCCTTCCCAGCTGCCAGCAAAGTCACCCAATGCGCCGTGAAACTTAGGTAACGTCCCTGTCCATGCCTGCTGGACCATGAGTCAGCGGTAATATGCACCTTACCGCTGACCGCCCTGTCCAGCGAGGCATGGACATTGCCTTCCACATGCCAGTAGAGAGCCGGAATCGCCTTCCGTGAGAAAAAGTGGCGTTTGGGTACCTGCCACTGAGGAACCGCACATTCCACAAACTCACGGAAGGGGGTAGAGTCTACCAACTGAAAAGGCAGCAGTTGAAGTGCTAGCAATTTTGCCAAGCTAGCATTCAACCGCTGGGCATGTGGATGGCTGGGAGCAAACTTCTTTCAGCGGTGCAGCAGCTGGGGCAGGGAAATTTGCCTGGGACAATCTGATGTCGGTGTACCGAAAGCAGATTGCCCACAAGTACTTGGCTGTGACACACCTAATTCTACACCTTCATTCCTATCAGTGCAGGTCTCAGAGAGGACTGAAGGTATAGTGGGGTTGGAAATCTCAGCTGATGAGGAGCAAGGAGAGGTCCTCTTTGTTCTTTGGTGTGGGTCTTTTAGATACGCTTGCCAACGAACTGCATGGCAGGTCAACATATGTCTGGTCAAGCATGTGGTACCCAAGCGGGAGATGTTTTGGCCAAGCGAGATACGCTTGAGACATATGTTGCAAATAGCAGCGGTGCGATCTGATGCACTCGTCTCAAAAAAGGCCCACACCAAAGAACTTTTTGAATAACGCACAGAGACTGCAGCGCCCTGCACATGTGGAGCTTTGGGGTGTGATGCAGTCAGTGTGCTGCCCTTAGGCTGGCCCCTGGAGGGCATCCTGCCTCGTTGGTGATGTGCCGCCTCCTCCTCCTCTCTCCTATCAGGCACCCACGTTGAGTCAGTGACCTCATCATCCCCTCCCTCCTAATCACTGGAGCAAACCTGGCAGTATGCTGCAGCAGGGGGAGCATGACTGCCAGATTGCTGTCCTTCTTGGGCACCCCCTTTGTCCGTGCTTATGTTACTGCCTTCATCAAGCTCAGTATCATCATCAGAGCCTTCCAAACGCTGGGCATCCTCCTGGAGCATGTACCCAACACTGTGGTCAAACAGTTCGAGGGACTCCTCAGGAGGACATGGTGGGGCTAGGGAAGGAGTCACTGATGACATTGAGCCGAGGGAAGAGGCCACTGCTTTGCCAGACAAAGTACCCTGAGCATGTGTGAGAGAGGATGAGGAGGATGAGGGCGGCTTGGTCATCCACTCGACCAAGTCTTCCGCATGTTGCGGCTCAACACGGCCAGCTGCCGAAAAAAAGGCCAAGCGTGTCCCACGGCCATGTGCTGATGAGGATGCACCGTCTCCACGACCAGCACTAGACACAGAGCCTGCTTGCCCTCTTTTATTGGCTTGTGACTGTCTGCCTCTCCTTCTTGGCCTTCCAGACATACTAATGGCCTGTAGCTGCACTAAGCTGGGATATATATATATATATATACACTACCGTTCAAAAGTTTGGGGTCACCCAAACAATTTTGTGTTTTCCATGAAAAGTCACACTTATTCACCACCATACGTTGTGAAATGAATAGAAAATAGAGTCAAGACATTGACAAGGTTAGAAATAATGATTTGTATTTGAAATAACATTGTTTTTACATCAAACTTTGCTTTCATCAAAGAATCCTCCTTTTGCAGCAATTACAGCATTGCACACCTTTGGCATTCTAGCTGTTAATTTATTGAGGTAAGCTGGAGAAATTGCACCCCACGCTTCTAGAAGCAGCTCCCACAAGTTGGATTGGTTGGATGGGCACTTCTGGCGTACCATACGGTCAAGCTGCTCCCACAACAGCTCAATGGGGTTCAGATCTGGTGACTGTGCTGGCCACTCCATTACCGATAGAATACCAGCTGCCTGCTTCTGCTGTAAATAGTTCTTGCACAATTTGGAGGTGTGTTTAGGGTCATTGTCCTGTTGTAGGATGAAATTGGCTCCAATCAAGCGCTGTCCACTGGGTATGGCATGGCGTTGCAAAATGGAGTGATAGCCTTCCTTATTCAGAATCCCTTTTACCCTGTACAAAGCTCCCACCTTACCAGCACCAAAGCAACCCCAGACCATCACATTACCTCCACCATGCTTAACAGATGGCGTCAGGCATTCTTCCAGCATCTTTTCATTTGTTCTGCGTCTCACAAACGTTCTTCTTTGTGATCCAAACACCTCAAACTTGGATTCATCCGTCCACAACACTTTTTTCCAGTCTTCCTCTGTCCAATGTCTGTGTTCTTTTGCCCACCTTAATCTTTTTCTTTTATTGGCCAGTCTCAGATATGGCTTTTTCTTTGCCACTCTGCCCTGAAGCCCAAAATCCCGCAGCCGCCTCTTCACTGTAGATGTTGACACTGGTGTTTTGCGGGTACTATTTAATGAAGATGCCAGTTGGGGACCTGTGAGGCGTCTGTTTCTCAAACTAGAGACTCTAATGTGCTTATCTTCTTGCTTAGTTGTGCAACACGGCCTCCCACTTCTTTTTCTACTCTGGTTAGAGCCTGTTTGTGCTGTCCTCTGAAGGGAGTAGTACACACCGTTGTAGGAAATCTTCAATTTCTTTGCAATTTCTCACATGGAATAGCCTTCATTTCTAAGAACAAGAATAGACTGTCGAGTTTCAGATGAAAGTTCTCTTTTTCTGGCCATTTTGAGCGTTTAATTGACCCCACAAATGTGATGCTCCAGAAACTCAATCTGCTCACAGGAAGGTCAGTTTTGTAGCTTCTGGAAGGAGCTAGACTGTTTTTAGATGTGTGAACATGATTGCACAAGGGTTTTCTAATCATCAATTAGCCTTCTGAGCCAATGAGCAAACACATTGTACCATTAGAACACTGGAGTGATAGTTGCTGGAAATGGGCCTCTATACACCTATGTAGATATTGCACCAAAAACTAGACATTTGCAGTTAGAATAGTCATTTACCACATTAGCAATGTATAGAGTATATTTGTTTAAAGTTAGGACTAGTTTAAAGTTAGCTTCATTTAAAAGTACAGTGCTTTTCCTTCAAAAATAAGGACATTTCAATGTGACCCCAAACTTTTGAACGGTAGTGTATATGTGTGTGTACTGATACTGCAGCTAGCAAAATCAACTGTCTGCCTGTAGTATGAGAACACCACCAACCTTCTACAGGTAGCTTTAGCTGAACACTGTGCAGAGCTCGCAAAAAAATAACTTGCAGCTTATTTAGCTGCCTGCGGTAGTGATAGGATCAGGAAAACACCACCAACCTTCTACAGGTAGCTTTAGCTGAACACTGTGCAGAGCTCGCCAAAAAATAACTTGCAGCTTATTTAGCTGCCTGCGGTAGTGATAGGATCAGGAAAACACCACCAACCTTCTACAGGTAGCTTTAGCTGAACACTGTGCAGAGCTTGCAAAAAACTAACTTGTAGCTTTTTTAGCTGCCTGCGGTAGTGATAGGATCAGGAAAACACCACCAACCTTCTACAGGTAGCTTTGGGTGAACACTGTGTAGAGCTCGCCAAAAAATAACTTGCAGCTTATTTAGCTGCCTGCGGTAGTGATAGGATCAGGAAAACACCACCAACCTTCTACAGGCAGCTTTAGCTGAACACTGTGCAGAGCTTGCAAAAAAATAACTTGTAGGTTTAGCTGAACACTGTGAGGAGGACGCACCACACTAACTTAAAGTCTTAGCTGAACACTGTGAGCAGGACGCACTACACTAACTTGTAGCTTTAGATGAACACTGTGCAGAGCTCGCAAAAAAAATAACTTGTAGGTTTAGCTGAACACTGTGAGGAGGACGCACCACACTAACTTGTAGCTTTAGCTGAACACTGTGAGAAGGACGCACTGCACTAACTTGTAGCTTTAGATGAACACTGTGCAGAGGTCTCACTACACTAACTTGTAGTTTTAGCTGAACACTGTGAGCAGGACGCACTACACTAACTTGTAGTTTTAGATGAACACTGTGCAGAGGTCTCACTACACTAACTTGTAGTTTTAGCTGAACACTGTGAGCAGGACGCACTACACTAACTTGTAACTTTAGATGAACACTGTGCAGAGCTCTCAAAAAAATAACTTGTAGGTTTGGCTGAACACTGTGAGGAGGACGCACCACACTAACTTGTAGTTTTAGCTGAACACTGTGAGCAGGACGCACTACACTAACTTGTAGCTTTAGATGAACACTGTGCAGAGGTCTCACTACACTAACGTGTAGTTTTAGCTGAACACTGTGAGCAGGACGCACTACACTAACTTGTAGCTTTAGATGAACACTGTGCAGAGCTTGCAAAAAAATAACTTGTAGGATTAGCTGAACACTGTGAGGAGGACCCACCACACTAACTTGTAGTTTTAGCTGAACACTGTGAGCAGGACGCACTGCACTAATTTGTAGTTTTAGATGAACACTGTGCAGAGGTCTCACTACGCTAACTTGTAGTTTTAGCTGAACACTGTGAGCAGGACGCACTACACTAACTTGTAGCTTTAGATGAACACTGTGCAGAGCTCGCAAAAAAATAACTTGTAGGTTTAGCTGAACACTGTGAGGAGGACGCACCACACTAACTTGTAGTTTTAGCTGAACACTGTGAGCAGGACGCACTACACTAACTTGTAGCTTTAGATGAACACTGTGCAGAGCTCGCAAAAAAATAACTTGTAGGTTTAGCTGAACACTGTGAGGAGGACACACCACACTAACTTGTAGTTTTAGCTGAACACTGTGAGCAGGACGCACTACACTAACTTGTAGCTTTAGATGAACACTGTGCAGAGGTCTCACTACACTAACTTGTAGTTTTAGCTGAACACTGTGAGCAGGACGCACTACACTAACTGTAAATAGTCTAGCTGCCTGACTGTGGTACTAATAGGATCAAAGGAACACCAGCAATTTTCTTCAGGTAGCTGTAAATACTGTAACAAGACAAGCCTGCCTGTCAGTAGCAAGATAACAGGAACGGATCTAGCTAAACTGAATACAGTGTATATATACATATATGCAACACCTGGGATGCATATATATGCACAATACACTGTAAGTGCAGCTAACTCACTGATTGTCCTGCCTAATGTAGCTAACTCAAATCAAATGACACTGTCTCTCTGTCTATCTATGTATCTCAACGCCGGAACACACACTACACAGGGCCGCCGTGCAGGCGGCCTTATATAGTGTGGGGCGTGTTCTAAACCCCCTGAGCCATAATTCGCCAAAGCCACCCTGGCTTTGGCCAATTACAGCTCTCTCTACTGACGGCGCTGTGATTGGCCAAGCATGCGGGTCATAGTGCATACTTGGCCAATCATCAGCCAGCAATGCACTGCGATGCCGCAGTGAATTATGGGCCGTGACGCACCACACGAATTTGGCGTTCGGAATTCGGCGAACGACCGAACAGCCAATGTTCGAGTCAAACATGGGTTCGACTCGAACACGAAGCTCATCCCTATATATTATTAGAGGAGATATACTGTATATACTATTAGAGGAGATATATACTATTAGAGGAGATATACTGTATATACTATTAGAGGAGATATATACTATTAGAGGAGATATACTGTATATACTATTAGAGGAGATATACTGTACATACTATTAGAGGAGATATATATTATTAGAGGAGATATACTGTATATACTATTAGAGGAGATATATACTATTAGAGGAGATATACTGTATATACTGTTAGAGGAGATGTATATTATTAGAGGAGATATACTGTATATACTATTAGAGGAGATATATACTATTAGAGGAGATATACTGTATATACTGTTAGAGGAGATATACTGTATATACTATTGGAGGTTGAATCTAGAAAATATCATCAGACTCAGAGATCAAATTTTGTTTATTTAAAAGAAAAAAAAGTTAACGATTGTTTTGCAGATTTTCAAGCAGAACTGTAATATATTATATGTTGGCTATACAAAAACAATGTCTTCCTTCAAGAAAAAAAAATAATTTTAAGAAAGTTCGTTCGATTTTCCAATCGTTAGTGCGGTCAAATCGATGTTCGTATAAGAAATAATAGAAAACTTCTTGGTCAAAGGAATTTTCAGACAGTGGATGTGGTTTTCGTTCAGAAATGACATTCGTTTTAAAACAGAATGTTAAAAACAAGTGAAAATTTCAAACAACGTTCTTTCATTCAGCGAATGTACAAAGATTTTTCGTCGGAAAATTGATCTGTGTGGCCAGCATAATGCTTGGTGTACACACCTATGCAGTATGCTTTTGATCTGTTTCTGCAGTGCTTTTTGCTGTGCGTTTTGATTTTTTGGGCACAGCTGCCCACTATGCCCACTATGTATCTTCCCCCCATCTTCATATCAGCCAGGGAAGAAATAGAATAGAAAAAGGAGCATAGAAGAGGATTGTGGGACATGTAGTCCCGAGGACTGGCAGCCCCACTGTAACACGGAAACTGCAGCCCACACAGCATGCTCAGCTCAATGGGAGAGAGAGAGAGACAGGAGCCCGGGAAAGCTTTCAGGGAAGTACACCCAGGACTCCAGAGGGAGAGGGCAGTGCTGAGGGAACACCATCAGAGAGAGAACCCCGCTGCCCTGCACCACAAGAGGGAAAGCCACATAGCCTGGCGCCATCCCTGGCGGAGAAAGGAATGGAGTCATTGCAGGAATACAGATCTGGGCTCTACCCAGCAGAGTTGCCATGGGCAATTCAGAGTGTGCTGACTCCTGATCAGAGGAACCTTTGTTGCTGTATCACTGGGTCAAGTGAGAGGGCCGATCGGCCATTATCTACTAACGTCCATAGGAACTGCAGTCTCTGACCATCTCCTGTACTATGTCTGCAGTCTCTGACCATCTCCTGTACTATGTCTGCAGTCTCTGCCCATCTCCTGTAGTATGTCTGCAGTCTGTGACTATCTCCTGTACTATGCCTGCAGTCTCTGACCATCACCTGTAGTATGTCTGCAGTCTCTGACCATCTCCTGTACTATGTCTGCAGTCTCTGATCGTCTCCTGTAGTATGTCTGCAGTCTCTGGTCATCTCCTGTACTATGTCTGCAGTCTCTGACCATCTCCTGTACTATGTCTGCAGTCTCTGACCATCACCTGTAGTATGTCTGCAGTCTCTGACCATCTCCTGTACTATGTCTGCAGTCTCTGACCATCTCCTGTACTATGTCTGCAGTCTCTGACCATCATCTGTAATATGTCTGCAGTCTCTGACCATCTCCTGTTCTATGATTGCAGTCTCTGACCGTCTCTTGTATCATAACTACAGTCTCTGACCATCTCCTGTAATATGTCTGGGGGCTCTTTCTTTTTTTTTTTTTTTTTTTAAATTCTTTATTTTTCAACAACCATGAATCACATGCCACTTGAAACATTTCTTCTCAAACATCTTATCGATATATACAAATTCATTTTTCCATAATATAGCCTTTTCACTCGTTTCATCACCAATTGATTCTAAAACTCTTCTGTCCCAAGGGCAAGGCATATAATTCCCCCTTTTCCATTTCCCCTACCCCCATTGCCCCCCCCCCACCCCCAAAAAAAAAAAAAAAAAAAAAAAAAAAAAAGATTATTAATTTGCCCCACCCCCCCCCCACGGGGAGGGAGGGGGGAACCCCTCTCCTCAGGTCCCTTCGGTCTTATATGTCCCCCTTCTCCTATTCTCTATTTCTATATTCTACCAGGGGAGACCAAGTCCTCCGGTATTTCTCGTCTTGGTCTTTCAGCGTCATCGTCAATTTTTCCATTTGTTGAATTTCTGTAATTCTAGCCCACCACTGAAATTTGGTCGGGGGGGCTGTACTCTTCCAGAGAGCCGGGATACACGCCCTTGCGGCGGTGAGAAGGTGTTTGAGCAGAGATCTCTTATATTTTTCCGCCGACAGAGGGACATCATTTAATAAAAATGCAGCCGGGTTGCTCCCAAGGGACACACCTGTAATATCCTTAATCGTTTCCTCAACTGTTTCCCAGAAGCCTTTGATATCCTCACATTCCCAGAATATATGTATCATCGTTCCCTCCCCCCTCCTACAACGCCAGCATCTATCTGATACTTGCGGGTAAATTTTATGAAGGACTGCTGGTGTTCTATACCATCTGGTAAGAATTTTATATCCTCCCTCTTGGTATCTACTGGCAATTGATGTTTTATGTACTGATTTTAATATTTTCGTCTTCTGCTTTTGGGTAAACGTTACTCCAAGCTCTCTCTCCCAGGCTAGCATGAAATTGAGCTCCTGTGTCACTTCCGGGCATGTTAATATTTCGTAAAAATATGATAAAGAATGTCTGATACTTTCACCATTTAGACAGGTCTGTTCAAACCTAGTCAGCTCCCTTATTACTAAAAATTTTTTATTTTTTGAGCGAATATACGCTCCTAGCTGCATAGCCCTGAAATAATCCAAGTCCTCTGTTACCTCACCCTCTATCTCGCCCCTTGTCATCAAGCGGCGGTCCCTAGAGAAGTCAATCAGCCTGCTCTTCCCTTTATGTTTTATTGCTTCATACCTCCGATCGGTTAAACCTGGTAGGAAGTCCGGGGCACCCAATACCGGTGTCATTGGGCTCGGAGTTGGTGAAAGATTTGTTTTTTTGAAAATCATGTAGATAAAGCGGATAGTTGCCCCTGTTAGCGGGTGTTTTTTCACCGTGGTGGGTAATTCTGATTTTTTAATCCATGCTATTCCTTCCAATGGAATTTTAGACGTCGCCTGTTCTAGCTGTATATGCGGTTTCCTTACCGAGGCACACCATTCCACCACTCTCGCTAGTTGTAGGGCTTCCCAGTAATGTACTGGGTCTGGGAAACCAATACCTCCCTTCCCTTTTGGGAGTGCTAGGATGTTTCTCCTTATTCTTGCTGGTTTCCCTGCCCATATGAACCTTAGAAATCCTGATCTGAGGTCCTTAAGAAAGTTTGATGGAATCTTTATTGGTAACGTTTGGAACAAATAGAGAATTCTGGGCATCACGTTCATCTTTATAATATTTGTCCTTCCAAACCAGGTAAAGATATCTCTATCCCATCTCCTGAAATCTTGTTTAATTTGTCTTAACATTGGGGCATAGTTTAGTTCAAACATTCTGCTAAGCTTCTTTGAGATTTTGATCCCCAGATAATTTATATGGGAATCTGTCCACCTAAAATTAAATTGTGCTTTTATCCGATGTATTTCAATTGTATCCATCTCCAATCCCATCGCTTCGGACTTCGTGTAGTTTACCTTATAATTTGCTAACTCCCCATACTCATTGATCTCACTTAGAAGGGAAGGGAGGGATATAATTGGAGAGGTTATGAAAAAGATCAAGTCATCAGCATATGCTGCTAGTTTGTGTTCCTCACCCTTCGTCTTAATACCCCTAATATTGCAATCCGCTCGTATTTTCCTTAGGAATGGTTCCAGTGTGAGTATGAAAATAATTGGTGAAAGAGGACACCCCTGTCGCGTTCCATTCTGGATCTCAAAGGGATCCGATAGCCTGTCATTGACCTTAACCCTTGCACTTGGGACTGAGTAGAGGTTTGAGAACCAGCTCAACATTCCCTCCCCCAGTCCAATATGTTGTAGGGTTGTTTTAAGAAAAATCCAATCAACCCTATCGAAAGCTTTTTCTGCGTCTGCCGAGAACAGTACAAGGGGTTCCTGTCTACTCTGTACTGTATATATTGCATTTATTACTCTTTGTGTATTTTCCCTACCCTCCCTTCCTGCCGTGAATCCCACCTGGTCTGGATGAATCAATGCCGGGATGTGTTCTTCTAATCTTAGCGCCAGGATTTTAGAAAAAATTTTCAAATCCACGTTGAGTAGCGCAATAGGCCGATAGCTAGAGCATTGGGATGGGTCCTTTCCTTCCTTAGGAATTACTGCTATATGTGCCATCAAAGTTTCTTTAGGTATCCTCCGCCCTTCCCGTAGGGAGTTAAAGGCCGCCACGAACCTTGGAGCCAGTTTCTCAGCGAAAAATCTATAATACGTCAGAGTGTACCCATCTGGGCCCGGGGCTTTCCCTACTTTTAGCAGGTTTATTGCTTTTTTAAATTCTTCTATTGAGATTGGTGCGTCTAAATCTCTTATTACCTCATCTTTTAACCTTGGCATTTCTGAGTTATTTAGATATTCTTTTGCCCTTTCTTGTTTATTTCTGCACCTGTGTGGGGACTGATGGCCCTCCAACTGGTACAATCCCTCATAATACCCCTTAAAGATCTGTGCCATCTCCTGTGATGATTTCGCCATACTCCCCTGCTGTGTTTTAATACCCGACAAATGGGATGGTTTTGTAGCATCCTTAAGGGCCTTTGCCAGCATCCTACTTGGTTTATTCCCAAATTCATATAGTGTCCGCCTTCCCAATTTCAGTTTTGCTTTGGCCTGTTCGATGAGGAGCAAGTTCAGGTCCCCTCTGAGGCCCCCTAGTTTCTCCTCTGACACCTGTGTATGAGATTCTTTATGTTTCAGCTCTACTGCCCTAATTTTTCCGAGCAAATCCTCAACCCTTGCGTTAAGCTCCTTCTTCCTATGCGCCCCGAGTGATATCAGAACACCCCTCATCACGCATTTATGTGTCTCCCATACACAAAATGGGGTGACCTCACTCGACTCATTTGTCAGGAAAAAGGAGTCCAACTCCTGGTTAAGTTTTTGCTCATACTCCTTGTCTTTTAATAGAGTTTCATTAATCTTCCAGTGCCATTCCCGGCGTTCGTCCTCCCCCAAAATCAGCGTACAATCTGTCGGGGCGTGGTCTGAAAGGGTAAATGAACCTATTTCTGCACTCACCAGTGATGTTATGGCTGACTGCGATACCATAACATAATCGATGCGCGTGTATGTTTTATGCTTTGCCGAGTAAAACGTATAGTCCCTGTCCTGGACATGGATTGACCTCCATGTATCTATTACTTGCAGATTACTCAGTAATTTCTTAATTCTTCGTATTTTTGTCGCGGAGAGATGTGATGCTCCCCTTGACGTGTCCAGGAGCGGGTCTAATGCAAAGTTTAGGTCACCTCCTATCACTAAAATACCCTCCTTGTGTTGGTGTACCATTTGTAGACAAGTCTCCAGGTAATTCACCTGGTCTTCATTTGGAAGGTAAAGGTTCACCAATGTGATCCTCTGTAGTCCCAATTGTCCCTTTACAATTAAAAGGCGACCCTCCTCATCTGTAACTACCTTCAACTCTTCCCATGGGATTTGTTTTGAGATTATAATTGATACTCCATTAGTTTTGGAACTCGGAGATGTACTATGATAGGCTGTAGAGAATTTATAATTTCCAAGTTTTGGTATTCTGTCCCTTCTAAAGTGTGTCTCTTGGAGGAAGCCAATCTGCGTCCCCAACCTTCCCATCTCCGCGAGCAGCCTAATCCGCTTCTCCGGGATGTTCAGTCCCTTGACATTGTATGAAGTGAATTTTATTCTGGTCATGTTTCCTTCCTTTCTTAACCTTTCTTTTTGCGGTCTATTGAAATTTACGAGGAGAGAAGTCCCCCCCTCAGAAACCCCAGGAGGAAGAAGGAGAATAAAAAAAAAAAAAAAAAAAAAAAAAGGGAAGACCCCCCTTATACCAATTGGAGGTCACTCTCCGAACGGCGCGAGACCTCGGTGCCGTTTGGCGGAGAAAAAAAAAAAAAAAAAAAAAAAAAAAAAAAAAAACAACCCCTTTTAAAGACGCCTCCGACTTTCCCTCCACTCGGAGGGGAGACGTCTATTGTGGGCGAGTGCCCCTGAGCACAAAAAGTTTGAGTATCTGTATATCAAAAAGAACCACAGCGGCACGCTCATTAGTAATATCTACGAGTGAAACAGCCAAGGAGAAAGACCCTATAATGTTATCAATCAGTTACCCTACTATATTTCCATTTCCATACTTGTGTTCCGCTTATTAACATATAGAACCATTCGCTCCCTCCCTCTCCCTCCTCCCCCCCTCACCCATCTCCTTCCCCGCTCCTTTACTCCCAAATGTCCCATATCTCACCCCCCTCCATCCCTGTTCCCCCCCCCCCCCCAGCACCCCCCCCTCCGCCCTCCCCGGTAAGCCGAGGTATTTGAAGGGCAAAAGGGGAGGGGACCCAGGGGAGGGGGGGGAGGGGGAGGGAGGAGAGGAGAAAAGAAAAAAAAAAAAAAAAAAAAAAAAAAAAAAACACACACACCTTCCAACCAAACACTTCTTATACATCCTGTGCTTCTAAATTCTCGTGGCATATTCTCACCAAAACACAGCAATAAAATCCACCCAAATCCACCCACTTAACTGTACCCACCCCTGTGATATGTACACAAAAAAAAAAAAAAAAAAAAAAACTCTCAACTTCCTCTATTCTTAGGGGACCCTGCGGATCCTTATCCCTTAATGTGAAAATTTATATACAGCCAAAAAACATATTATTTAGTGTCATATATCCCTTCCCCTTCTCCCTCCCCCCTCCCCCCTTTTATACCCTTCCCCTTACTTCCATATATACAACCAGTGTAACATGTGTAACCACCAAAACCTCCATGTAAAGTGTCATAATGCAACCTATCCTTATTGCTCTAGAAAAAAAAAAAAAAAAAAAAAAAAAAAAAAGCAGTAATGGGCAATGGGCCTCCCATTGATATTGCCTCTGATATATCCTACTCAAAAAAAAAAAAAACATCTTCCATTTTACGTAAAGGAACATACAGAGAACCACAGGGAAAAAATAAAAAGAAAGCAAGAGGGAGAGAGGAGAAAAAGCTCTCTCTCTACCCTTCCCCCCTCTGCCCCCCTTACGGGGGGTATGCCACAACGAGCACCTTCAGGGGGGGGGAGAGTGTCCCCCGAACCTTCCATCAAGTCCGGAGCAACACCATTGGAGGGAGTTCTTTGAAAAAATAATATGGCACGTAGGAAAGCAAAAACAAAAGTCATGTCCAACATGCAATTCTAGCCCCATTTCCTTCTCCTATATCCCTGCATCCTCCTAATTATTTCTGATGTGTATACTTTCTAACAGTATCCATAGTCATGTCAATCCAATCAGGGATCTCCAATATTTCTGAGCCCAGAAACTTAAATAGGTCCGGTAATTGCTCTGGTGCCATCAGGGCAAAGGTGTGATCCTCCTTTTTTATGATTAACGAGAATGGGTGTCCCCATCTGTAAGTTGCGCCTTTTGCCCGGATTTGATCCAGCAATGGCCTCAGTAACCTTCTCCTTTTTTTCGTCTGCCGGCTGAGGTCTGGGAACACCTGGACCCCCTGGCCTGCGACTTCCAGCACCCCTTTCTGCCAAGCCGCTCTCATTATGTCCTCCTTTATCCTAAAAAAGTGCACACGACAGAGCACATCCCTAGGGGGGCCTGCTTCTAACATAGGCCCGGCTGGGCTCCTATGAACACGGTCCAGCTCAATATGACTGTCGGCTGGCTTTCCTAAGTATTTATTAAGGACCTCGGTTACTGTTTCCCTCAGGTTGGGTGGTTTTATTGTTTCTGGGATCCCTTTAATGCGTACATTGTTTCTCCTGCTTCTGTTCTCAAATTCCTCTGCTTGTAGCTGCAGCAGTAACAATTGCTGATGTTGTGTTTTAAACTTCCCTTCCAGTAGTTCTATACGGGCATCTGCCGAGGACTGTAGGGACTCACAAGTGCCCATTCTTCTGTCCATCACCTCCAATTTAGCAGTTACTTCACCTAATTCTTCCCTGACCGCAATTTTTATGTCACTCAATAAGGTTTGTAATTCCTCTTTAGTAGGTAGCGCCTGTATGAGCTTCCTAATGTCCTGTACCTCCTCAGCAGCCAGTACAACAGTTCCCCCCTTATAACCAGGACGTACCTGAGTCTCTGTAACAGCCACGGTGCAGGGCACAATTGGGGGGCTGGTCTCTGCGGTTTCTGCCACCTCCGTGCGAATGTTACCAGCTGAGACACTTACAGTAATCGGGATAGGTGGTTCCTCCATGACTGCTTGCTGTCTCAGGGCCGCCCGAGCAGCGCGCTGTGAGACGGTCCCGGTCTCCATTGCTATCGCTGGCTCCGTCCTACCAATAAGGTATTTAGAAACAGAGGGGTATCCGGGTACCTCCGACCGACCTGTGCCCTTCCCTTGTCTGCTTCCAGGCATATACTCCTGCGTACACTCTGGGCATAGATTCGTCCCTGCAGCCGTTCTTGGTCCCTCTTGGCGTGTCTCACTCAGCACGCCAGACCCGTTCTCCTGCTCGAGCGCGCCGCCGCGATGCTCCGCCTCTCACTCCGTCATGCCCAGACCGCACCTGGGCGGGTCTGGGGGCTCTTTCTAACAGAATCTCTAACAGAAGCCATCTCTGTGTGCATCAGAGAGTCCCCCTCCAGGTCTCATTAGTGTACGCTCTTCCTGTATTTTTTTGTTAAAAGATCATGGGAGGATCCCAGGGTAACAAAGACCTCTTAGGGGAGCATCTCTGTTTTTGAGTCATTGCCATAGAAACATTTGTAAAGGGGAGGAGTTGGTAAGATGACCACGCCCATGTGGGGGGCGCCAGAAATATTTCTGCAGCCAGGCACCAGTAGCCCTAGGATCGGCCCTGGGGAGGGAAAGAGAGGGGGGGAGAGAGAGAGATGGGGAGGGGGAGCGAGAGCGAGGGGCAGAGCCAGGGAGCACAAAGAGGGGCTGGAGAGCAGGAGGGGCGGAGCAAGGGAATACAAGGAGGGGCCGGAGAGCAGGAGGGGCAGAGCCAGGGAGCGCACTGAGGGGCTTAGCCAGGGAGCACAAGGAGGGGCTGGAGAGCACGGGGATGGGGAAGAAGTTAGATAGGAGGAGCGTAGAGGAGACTGAACATAGTGGAATTGATTTTTCCATATTTCTCCATGCAGCCACTGAATGATCACTTCTCCTCCTCTCCCTCCTGCAGACATTCAGCCGGTGCAAGGAGGAATATGGAAAAATCAATTCCACTATGTTCAGTCTCCCCACCACTCCCCCTATTCAGACACACAGGGAGGCTGCACGGGCACTCACGTTCTCTCCGGTCGGCCAGGCAGCATAAGAGCTCCTTCCTCTTCACACTCATGGGGCAGCTCAGCTGGATAGTTTCAGCGACCCGCCCTGACTGCTGAACCAAATAGGAGGCAGTTGCGGAGAGGTCGGGTGAGCGGCGCAGGCTGAAGGAGCAGCTCAGCTGCGGGTCCCACATGGACATGCCGCCTGCATGCCTTGGAGTCGGGTGCTGTCATCCAGCTGCTGCCGCCACCTAGAGGCCTCTACTGTCCCGCTCCCCGCACTTGCTGCCACCGGAACGCTCCGTGATGAGACCTTGACAGTTGACATCAGTGTTTGATCACAGGCAAATTAGGCGGCCGTGAGGCCCCTGTGAGGGCGGGGCCTTAGGCGATCGCCTAATTTGCCTAATTAGAGAGCTGCCTCTGGGTGTGGGCATTGCTTTAGCACTGCTTCTACTAGTATTACATAAGACAATAAATTGAATGGCATCGTTGACACCTATCAATGTGGTACAATGCAATTAATGGAATATTGCAGAACACCACTTAAAGAGAACCTGTCACCAGGCTTCACTTTGTGTTTTAAACACTTGCAACACTAGAAAATACTTACATTTTTCCATACAACACTTCTGGGGATGTCAGATCCCTGTCCAGGCCGGCTCCAGGTTTTGGTCTCTTTCCTCCCTCCTTCATCAGTTATGTCTGTGTGCATTATTCCAGCCTTTACCACTGCTATGGTCTCCACTGTTTAAGGGCAATTAGTCTGGAATATATGTATAGTCCTCTTTTGGGAGGGTTATGAGAAATGACTGTCCCCAAACAGGATATTGTGATAAACCTGTAAGTAAATAAAAGAAGCAAAACCTTCACCAAGTAAACAAGTGGGTTTGATACTAAAGTTGGCAGTGTCTCCACCCAGGACAGGGCCTCTGTTAACAGAGGGGATTTCCTTCCCAGGAAATTAATCAATAATCGAATCAAAATAATTGGGAGCAGAGGAACTGCTACAACCAACATATAACATTAACCATAAGTATATAGATACACACCAGTATGGAAAGAATACCAGTTTTATATAACTAAAGGTTAATAATAGTACATGCATCCAATGTATAGACCGGTAATATCAACAAAGGGCCCCACAGGAGTCCTGGTGGAATTGTGCATGTTTACCCAGTTATATATAATTAATAATAGAGATACCTCCAGATGAATCTTGCAGCAAAGTCCAGTTGTGGGGCCCCCTGAGGTCGATCACAATGCAGCGTCCATCTTGTTGTCAAAGACCTGAGGACAGAGTCATTAATGATGGAAGATCCTCCATCCGCTGTCCAACCAGTCTGGAATCTAGCTTCTCACTAGCAGAAGCCATGGTCTGATACTGTAACTCAGGATCAGCCTATCTACTCAGCTTCTTAGTCCCTTGTAGCTTCTAATCTTCCATGCAACCAGTCTTTCAGCTACCTACTGGGCCATCGAATACCTAACTTGGCTCCAGCCTATTCTGGCTATCAAGCTGCAAGCTAAAACTAGCTATAGAACCCCAAACCAGAGTTAACTAAAATAACAGGAGCTGCATATAAACTGTATTGCAATAAACAGGTGTACTTACTAATATATTGGAAGTTGGCCACTACATACATACAATAGCACATACTTAGACATCTGGCACTGTGCATGTGCATACCATCTTTTGAATTTGAGAATGAGGGACATTACAGCAAGATAATGACCAGTGCCACGGCAAAAAGTGGATGTGGCTAAACATGATAGTGGGAGGGGCTTAAAGGCTGTGGTTAAACAAAACCTGGGCTTCCTCGTACCTATAAAATATATTTTGATTGCTGTGCCACAAGCTAGGGTCTCTGGGATACATATAAAGCTCAACACAATCATTTAGAAAAATACATCAGATTTTGTATACACTGAAAATAGACAGAGGGCTTATAATAGAGGATTATGAGGGACCACAGGAACCCTGGGATGGAGCCAAAGAATAAGTACTGTAGTACGTGCAGCACGTAGTAACAAATGATGGCCCAACAATGGGAGTGGCTTAAAGAGGGAAGCTGAGTCCATCAGGAGGAAATCTTATTTCAAATGTCAGAAATATGCAATATAACACTTAAGGGCTCATTCACACTAGTGGTTGTAAGGGGGGTAAAACCACAGCTCAACCACAGGGTTTTACCATCTCCCCAAGTGCTCCCTCTTCAGATGCAGAGGCAGCAGCCGGGGTGTACATATGCAGCAGCTGCAATGCTTTGCTTCATGGTTGCATCAGGAGTTACATACCCAGATGCATTGGCAGGCACTACTGCCCACCGACCGCGACCCATTCAAGTGAATGGGGACCCACTGCAAAGCGCTGCATTTTCAAATTGTACCACACCAAACTGCATAAAAATGCAGTATCATGTGATTTGGTGTCTGCAAACACGCTGCCATTAACAATTAATGTCACCTGCATGCGTCTCACAAGAGCAACATGGTTGCATGCAGTGCGGAAAATGCACACAACGCCCCTTTCCTGCACTGTGTTGCAGTATGAATCAGCCCTTAGGGAGAGAGATTTGAGAGAGGGAAGGGTCACTATGGTACATGGAAGAAAGGAAGGAGGGATCACTATGGTACATGTAAGAAAGGAAGGAGGGATCACTATGGTACATGGAAGGCAGGAAGAATGGATCACTATGGTACATGGAAGGCAGGAAGAAAGGCTCACTATGGTACATAGAAGGCAGGAAGAATGGATCACTATGGTACATGGAAGACATGAAGGATGGATCACCACAGTACATGGAAGACAGGAAGCATGGATCACTACGGTACATGGAAGACAGGAAGGATGGATCACTACGGTACATGGAAGACAGGAAGGATGGATCACTACGGTACATGGAAGACAGGAAGGATGGATTACTACGGTACATGGAAGACAGGAAGGATAGATCATTACTGTACATGTAAGGAAGAATGGATCACTACTGCACATGGAAGTTAGGAAGGATGGATCACTACTGTACATGGAAGGAAGGATGGATCTCTACTGTACATGGAAGGAAGGGAGGATGGATTACTACTGTACATGGAAGGACGGATGGATCACTATGGTACATGAAATGCAGGAAGAATGGATAACTACAGTACATGGAAGGAAGGATTGATCAGTACAGCGCATGGAAGAAAGGAAAAATGGATCACTACTGTACATGGAAGGAAGGAAGAATGGATCACTGGATCGCATGGAAGGCAGGAAGGAGGGATCAATACAGTGTATGGTAGGATGGATCACTTCAGTGCATGGAAGGAAGGGAGAGAGTGGAGAATTCACTCACCCCAGACTCAGGCAGGCATCGTGTACACTGGCTGCTCGGTGCCCGCCCACACAACCCCTTCGAAGCACAGCATTTGCTGCATGCCAGGTGTTGAGGGCAGGCACAGGGGGACACAGGGAGGAGATGGAAGAGAACTATCCTACCTCCTCCTCCTTCCTCATACAGGAAAAAGAGTCGGCGGGGCGGGTGATAGGACGGGCAGTGCACTGAGCAAGCATTAGGCTCGCCAGCTGCAGCGGGGGGGGGGGGGGGGGTACTTGTTACGGTACTTGGCTCTGCTGGGTGACACAGCCTGGATTCGCGGGACAACGGAATTTACTTGAAATTCCGGGACGGTCCCAGGGAATGCGAGAAGGTTGGGAGGTATGCACGTGGGATAATAACAGTAGGACAGGGACTCATCTATTATTAGGATTCAGATTGAGAAGTTATGGGCAGCTACAGTTAAACGACCAGAACACAGGAACAATTACCTGAAAGATTTTGCCTTTGGCCTGGATAAAATACAGCAGCAGCTTCTGTATGTGGATATATGGTCTCCAAAATACTCTCTATGTACTTCCTTCCTTTGGGGTTTTTAATCTAGCCTCCCAGAGACAGGAAATGCATATATAATTAACTGTGTAATATTTAGAGCACAAGTATACACAAATACAAACAGTGGAGGGCAGCAGATACCTACATATGAGATGGCTTTTCTTACTGCAATAATTACTGTGTAGCCGTGAGCGGACTATGGTTATATTACTTTTGCAGACTGTCTATTGCTATTCTAGCCTTGCTCCTATGTCCCCCTAGTGCTGGATCTGAATCGCTGACATCATCTTCTCAAGCACAGAGAAAGATATTGTGGGAGATGTAGTCCACTGGATAGGCATTGCTGATCTTGCAGAAGTGATTGTGAACTGCATGTCCCAACTGTCTGCTCTGCAGGGAAATTGGGGGAGAGACTATATAGGGATCTGTGGACCAGGTCTGCACTCTCCAGCTTGTAAGATGATTGCGGCCTAGCACGTGACACACAGCCCACCGCTCCAGCCCAAGCGAGTCCAGTAGTCGCCCGTTGGCAGAAGGATGCCCTGCAGCAGCGCTGAACACCACGGAACCGGTTTGCTGAATTAGCAGACTGATCCCTGTCTCTGCCCTCTGAGGAAGGAAGAATAATTTGTTGATCCCATCAGGAGGTTCGAGGTCTATGAGGATTGGTGAGGGGGCTTGCGCCCACAGATCCCATTGCCTTGCTATGAACTACACTTTCAACACAGTGTACATGTGACACTCGCTTGGATTACAAATAGTATTGTTATCAACTGGGATTTACTATCTTGCTTGTTCATCATCACTTTGCTGCAGCCAGGAATCTTTGTTCTATGAGCTCCAATGTTGCCGGTGAAGACAGTGAAAGGCCTTGCTTTTAGAACAGTGTTTTTAGTACTCCTAAAGGGGACACTTTACTGGTCAATATAGTATACTATCTCTCATTAGGATAAAGGTCGTATAGGTCAACCCGGGGTTCCCCTTTAAAGTAGACACATCTCATTATATCCATTGATTGCTTTCCTACATAACACCATAGTGATTGTGTATATTGTTGTCATTCATGTGTCATTGCTAATTGTTGGTGCTGCAAGTGTTATTTCAACCTAGTCTTGGCTGAACCCAGGATTTGGCTGAATAATTCTCGTTTAAACCTCTCATCTCAAATAAGTAAAGACAGAGAGAGTTGAAACTATTTTCTTTGTGTCTGTTTGTCATTTAAAGGTATACAGAGTATGTCTGAACCTAGAGTGTCAGAGGGGCTGGAGAGTTCACAGGGTCATGGCGGCATAAGAGAACATGCATAATTAAGTAACCCCCGAGGGGGCAATGCTACAACTGTAACCAGAGAACTCCTGGCTTATAGCATGCAGATGAGAGGCCACTGCTGTCATCTCAGAGAGTGAGCCTAAGGAAGGTGCAGCACAGTGGTAATATAGCATGTGTCAAGTGTGGAGTCTGGGACAAGGGGTAAGGTTTGTTATACGGTAGATGAATTACAAACATGGTATATTTTTACACAGTTACATTGGTCCAGCTTGGATTAATGTAACTAAGTATATACGTTACTATACCTGGCCGATGTCCCTGGAAGCCCTACTTCGATACCACTATTCCAGTGACCTTCATTTGCTTCTGGGTCCCGTGCTGAGTGGCTGGCCTGCTGCATTCTGAAAACAGGAGGTCAGTTGCTCAGCACAGAGGCCTTTAGGAAAATGTTATGCATCTTCTGAATGATTACAAAGCGTTCTCTGAATGGATGAAGTGGAGGGTGTTATGTCACGACCCCACCTCGTCCAACCAAAGAATGCTTTGCCCATGTTTTATCCCTTTAACCCTTTAGTTGCCAGCCCCCGTGCTCCACTTTTAAACTCAGGTGGCCAGATCAATTTTTTATATGTTCCATTTTTTTTTTCCCTTACAGCTTTCAGATTTTGAAAGACCCCCCCCCTAAACCATACTTTTTATAAAAGCCTAGGACCAGTAGAATGAAAGGAGGGTGCTACTGATTTTTTTAGATCCTGTGATATTTGCGCAAATGTTTATCATAACAATCTTTTTACTAAAAATACGCTAAAATCATTAGTAGATACATAAATGGCAAAGTTTTAAAAATTCCTACTAAATTTAAAAGCTAAAACGGTACTGAGTCAAAAAATAACAAATATTTTTGCATTTTAAATTGAGCCTTTTGGTAAAATGGTAAAAACTGAAGGTACGCAAAAGTGTAAATAAAAAAATTTACTCTAAAAATCTAAAGGATATCAGTTTCTAAAAGACCCCCTCAAACCATATATGGTATGTTCTGAAAGCTCATGACCTGTAGAATAAAAAAATGTGCTGCTGATTTTTTAGGTCATAGTTGTGCAAATGTTTATCAAATCGCTATTTTTACAAAAAAAAAAAATCACTCATCAGAGTGATGCACATCAACCTGTTACCAAAAATGTATTGCATATGCTTGTCAAAATGTTGTTCTCTATGTGATAAAAAAAAAGTTTAGTATAAAAAAAATTTGTCTGTGTGCAAAAACGTAGATTGTGTTTCACTTGTTACATATCTCCACGCACGCCAAAGTGAGATTAGTAGTTCAGGGCCAATTATTCTCAGGTAACTCTAAACCAGGGGTCTCTAACTGGGGGCCCTCCAGCTGTTGCAAAACTACAAGTCCCATCATGTCTCTACCTGTGGGATTCATGCTTGTAACTGTCAGCATTGCAATGCCTCATGGGACTTGTAGTTTTGCAACAGCTGGAGGGCCACCAGTTTGAGACCCCTGCGTCTAAACTGATGACCTGTAGGGGACTTTTAAAGTGATTGTTGACTCCGGGAAAAAAAAAAACCTGCAAGACAAAGGCATAATGAGCTAGTAGGCATCGCCTACTAGCTCATTATGAAATACTTACCTTAGATCAAAGCTGTTGCAGCAGTCCCCTTACACCGCTGTGACCGGCGACATGTTATTTCCGGGTTCGCGGGCTTCGGTGCTGTGATTGGCCAGAGTCGCGATGAATTTTTTTTTAGGGTATTATGTAATCTTCAGGCCTAAAATGAATTTTTTTTTTTTTTTTACTATGTTTGCAAAAACACAAAAATAGCTCTGACAGGTAAAAGTTTAAGTAACATGATGGGTGCCTAGAACCTGCAAGTGAATTTGGGGAGCAGTAGGATGAACTCCTGTAAAAGTGACTTTTCTTTTTCCTAACAGCTGCTGGGAATCTGCTATTTAGCTAAATCTATAAACAGGCACTTTACAAATCTAACCAGAGCAGTACAGAGATAAAGCATAATAAAACACATCCGTTGCCAGGGATACACTGATAATGAACTGTAATTTTCCTGCAAAGTTACTGTAAAGAACTGTAGAGTGCATCAATTCAGCACCCACTTACTCCTGGTGATTGTACTGGGTCACGCAACGTTATGCTTGAGTCAGTGTTAAGGTTGCCACCTTTCCAGCAAAATGGGTATGGCATGCAAACTATAACTTTAATAAAAACACTTAAAAATTTGGTTTCAAGTTTAACTTTATCTTGTTATTACCTCCCAACCTCCTCCTTGAGCACTTAATATACAGCACAGCATCCAGAATGGGTGAATGTGGAGTATTGAACATGCAGCACAGCATGCAGAATAGGCGGATGTGGAGTATTGAACATGCAGCACAGCATGCAGAATAGGTCAATAGGAAACAGCAAAAATACAGCACAGCATGCAGAATAGGCCGATGTGCAGCACTGAACATACAGCACATAATGCAGAATAGGCCGATGTTGATCAATGAACTTACAGCACAGTGAACAGCTACAGAAAATGATGGTGCCTGTCATTGATTTGTGCAGGCTTCTGTCCACTTTTGAATACCCGACACAGATTTACACTGAGTTTGGTCAGTGTACATTCCAAATGGAACAAGGTCTAAATATGACTGCGCAGTCCAATAGTACGCACAGTAACAGAAATAGTCAGACACATCTCCTCCCTTCCTTAGCATAGAGCACTGGAGTGGGATGTCTGGAAGCAGCATTTTCATTAAGAAAAAATGTGTTTAAAGGCATTTCCAAGCAAAGTCAGTAACAAATCATAATGTGAAGAAGAGGTAATTGACCCTTATGCCCTGTACACACGACTGGTTTTGCCGTCTGAATAAAATCTGAAGGGTTTTCTGACGGAATTCCGCTCAAGCTATCTTGCATACACGGTCACACCAAATTCCGACCGTCAAGATCGCGGTGACGTACAACACGTACGGCGGGACTATAAAACAGAAGTTTAATACCCAGTGCGTCACCCTTTGGGCTCCTTCTGTTAATCTTGTGTTATGCCGTGTACACACGGGCAGACTTTTCGATGGACTAGGTCCGGTGGACTTTTCGACGGACTTTACGACGGACTTTCCAATGGACTTTCGAATTAACGGACTTGCCTACACACGATCAACCAAAGTCCGACGGATTCGTACGTGATGACGTACGACCGGACTAAAATAAGAAAGTTCACAGCCATTAGCTGCCCTAGTGTCGGTTTTTGTCCGTCGGACTAGCATACAGACGAGTGGACTTTTCTATCCACACAGGATCGAATTGTCCGATGCAGTCCAGTCCGTCAGACCAAGTCTGCCGTAAAGTCCGCTCGTGTGTACGCGGCTTTAGTAGAAGTTTGGTGGGAGACGATTCGCGATTTTCAGCTTTCGTGGATATTTTATTTTCTGAAAATACTTGCCTATGTGTTTTTCTACAAAAAGGACAGTTTGTTTGTGAGTAGGCAGGTACATTTCAAAAAAGACAATGTCAAATTAACAAGGGACAATAACCTCCTTGAGGTTAAAAAATACAAAATAATAATGTTATTGTGGTAACTTGACACACAAAAAAAATTATATATAGAGATCACTAGAAAACGGAAAATTTATATCAAATACTTACCGTAATTTTCCTTTCCTGATAAGCTCCATGGCAGCATACGTGTGGGGGTAGGCCCCGCCTCCATAACTACCCAATAGGACCCTTCTCCCATAAATCTTTGCTCTAGGCTGCTATCCATGTTCCGTAACTAGCCTACTCCAGACATTTGGGAGGGACTCCTGCTGCCATGGAGCCTATCAGGAAAGGAAAATTACGGTAAGTATTTGATATAAATTTTCTGTTTTCCTGACAGGCTCCATGGCAGCATACGTGTGGGAAATAACTCGCCAAACACACCCGGGTGGGCAAAAATGTTTGAGCAAAGAAACCAGATTTTATTTAACATTGTCAACCGACAATACTTGTAAACCAAAATTAATGGATGACAGAGCAGCAGGCTCAACACAGTAGTGAGAGACAAATGTGTTAATAGAAGACCAAGAAGCCGCTCTACAAATGACATCAGGCGCGACATGCCGAGAAGCTGCCCAAGAGGTCGAGATACTCCGGGTTGAATAAGCCGTCACTGCCTCTGGAGGAGCCAAGCTCTTTGCCTTGTATGCCCTCTGAATGGTCTGCACAATCCAAGAAGAAATTGATTTGACCCAAGCTCGCATTTCCTTGTTTTTACCATGGAGAACGAAAAGAAATTCTGTTTGTCTGAACGGAGCCCTGACCTCCAGGTATTGTTTTAGAGTGTGGCCTACGTCAAGTGGATGAACATCCTGATTATCCGTTGTTCTGAAAGTAGGAAGTACAATCTCTTGGTTTTCATGAAAGACTGAGGTCACTTTAGGGTTTGACCCTAACATGGGAATCAACACTACCCTATCTGGAAAGAAGGTCAGAAAAGGCTCCTCTGAACCTAGACTTCTAATTTCCGACACTCTTTTAGCCAAAGTCACAGCTACTAAGAAAGTGGTCTTGAGCGTGGGGTCTCTCATGGAAAGAGGTTTGTCAGGATGTGATCCGAGATTGGAGAGAAAATCCAAGACAATAGGGAGGTTCCATTTGCAAAACCTAGGTCTTCTTTGAGGTTTAAGCCTGATAGCTCCTTTAAAGAATTGACGAACTAATGCATGATTTGCCCAAGAGACTCCTGTGAAGGCCGAGATGGCTGAAACTTGAACTCTTAGTGAGCTGACTGCTAAGGATAGGTCAAGTCCTGATTGGAGAAAACTCCGTATGTCCTGTACTGCTGGAGAGTTACAAGGATTCGACCTGGAAGACATATGCTCAGTGAATCTAGACCATATACGGTCGTAAACCCTATTAGTACTTCCCCTCCTGGCACTGAGAAGAGTTGGAATAGCTTCTTCAGGACAACCTAGAGATTCAAGCCTTCCCCTCTCAAGAACCACACCCTGAGGTGTAGGCAGGATGGGCATGGGTGTAACGTCGTGCCTTGAGACAGTAGATCCGGCCTGAGAGGTAGGGGAACTGGGTCTTGATAACTGAGGAGTGATAACAGAGGGAACCACGGCCTGTTGGGCCAGAAAGGAATCACTGCAATGATCTCTACCTTCTCTGTTCTGAGCCTCCGGAGAAATTGAAGAATTACCGGTACTGGAGGGAAGGCATAAGCCTTCTGAAACCTCCACTGATCTGAGAGAGCATCTATTCCATATGCTTGAGGGTCTCTGAACCTCGAATAATATCTGGGCATTTTGTGATTACATGGGGAAGCAAACAGATCGACCTCTGGAAGTACTCCCAGGGTCATAAGCCACTCGAACAACCCTCTGTGGAGAGACCACTCGTTGTTGTCCATTTGAACCCGCGAGAGGAAGTCCGCCTGTACATTCTGAATCCCCGGAATGTAAACCGCCGAGATGTTGGACAAATACTTCTGAGCCCAGCTCATTATTGGCTCCACTTCATGTAACAGAGACCAGCTGCGAGTTCCACCTTGCTTCTTTATGTAAGCCACCACGGTTGTATTGTCCAACCTTAGCATTACTGATGAATCCTTTATTAGATGGCGAAATGACAGGAGTGCCTGAAAGGCGGCCCTCAGCTCCAGAATGTTGGAGACAATCCCTCAAGCAGGGGAAATCCGTCTGCCTTGAGCCACCTCTGAAAGGCAGTGAGCGCCCCATCCCCGATTGCTGGCATCCGATGTTATTGTGACCCATGAGATGGGAATGATTGAATGGTGATTGCGCAGATTTTTCCCTTGAAGCCAAAGGAGAGACGTTCTCATGGTTGGAGTAAGGTGTATGCGCTGGACTTGGATGGAAGAATCCCATTGTTGAAGGAACCCTTTTTGGAAGGGTCGTGTATGCCATTGGACCCACTTCACCATAGGAATGGTGGCTGTCATTGTGCCAATTACTTTCAAGCATTGGAGAGCAGAGAGGTGAGATGACGCAAGGGCTGCGTGTATTCTGTCTCGAATCACTCCAATCTTCTCTTCTGGAAGGGAGATGGTGCCTTCCATTGTGTTTAAGTGAGCCCCTAGAAACACAAGGGATTGTGTTGCTTCTAGATGGCTCTTCTCTAAATTCAGGTTACCCGAGGTGACGTTGTTAGGCCGAAAGGTAGACACGTGAACTGCAGATGCTGATTGCCTACCGCAAAGCGGAGGAATTGTTGGAAATCTATTGCCACCAGCACGTGAAAGTAATCATCTTTCAAATCGATTGAAATCATCCAATCTCCCAGATGTACTGACTGCTGAATCGTAAGTAAAGATTCCATTTTGAACTTTTCTTTCCGAATAAAAGAATTGAGATGGGTTAAGTCTATTACTGGCCTCCATATACCGTTTTTCTTCTGTATCATGAACAGAGGTGAATACATGCCTTTGCCTCTTTCGTCTTCTGGAACAGAGATGGCTGCGCCTTGAGCCAATAAACAGTTCACATAGGTTAATAGAACCTGCTTTTTTTCTTCTGAACCTGGAAGAGTTGTAGGGACAAATCTGAGTCTTGGGGTGTTGTTGAAGACCCACTTGTGACCGGAGGAGACCGTTTTGATGGTCCAGTAATCCCGGATTGAGGCCGCCCAGACATGCCCAAAGTAGCGAAGACGAGCCCCCACCTGGCATGCCTGAGCGGGCCCAATCTCAAAAGGACTTAGTGGAGTCCTGGTTGCCAGAGGAACCACCCTTTGTGGGTCTCTTAAAAGAGGACTGCCTGGATTTCCAGGACCTTGAAAACTCCCGACCAGGCCTGTAGCTGCGCGCTTCCCTAGCGCGATCAGAATTTTGTCTTCTAGTAAAATTGCGTTTCTGATTTTGTAGACGTCGGTCTTAAGGGAGGAAACCAGACTTACCACCCGTGGCCCGCGTTATGGCACTATCAAGCTTGTTGCCGAACAATGAAGTTCCTTCAAAAGGAATTCGGCACCAAGCTTGCTTGGAAGCCGAAACCGCCAACCACGGACGGAGCCATAAGGCACGACGTGCTGAAACAGCCGCCAACATAACCCGGGACATCAGGCTGATGACATCAATAGAGGCCTCCCCAAGAAAGGCTGATGCCAGCCTGATCTCCTGGATAGGAGAATCTTTAGCTGTTTCAATAGACATACCTCTTAAGAACTCATCCACATTATCAGACCAAGATTCCAAAGCTTTGGAAACTGCAGCTATTACAAGTACTGCTTACATGCCATTCCTGATGTTAGGTAGATCCTTTTTAGATCTGAATCAATTCGTCTTTCCAGAGGATCTTTAAAAGATACAGTATCCTCTAAGGGAAGAGTTACATATCTTGCTAGTCTCATCAGTGCTGCATCCACTAAAGGAGCTGACTCAAGGTGTTTTACTTCCTCTTCCTTAAAAGGATATAGTTTCAAGACTTTTGATTGCATGGAACTCTTCTTGTCCATCTTGCTCCATTCCTCAGATATGATATCGCCCAGCTCAGAGAGAGACGGAAAATATTGTCGCTCCTTATTGAGCTGCTTGAAAAATTTTCTCTGTTTTGGGGGGGAAGTAACCGGATCTTCCCACTTCAGGGCCTCTCTCACTGCTTTCACCAAAGAAGGAACTAAAGCATATTCAAACCCCACGCCAGGATCTTCCAGATTCGATTTGCTGTCTGAAACAGGAGCAGAATGGTGACTTGGCTGGGAAGACTCCCATGCAGTGCTGTGTCTTGGCCTAGGCCAACAAGGCCCAGGCCTAGGGCGGCACTGTGCGGGGGGGCGGCAAAAAGCCGCCCCCCGCCCCCCCCCCCCCGAAAATGGCAGCGGCGCCCTCTTCTCGACTCCCGCACAGCAGGGAGTACAGCTTAGCAGTGCAGTACAGTGGCGTCCCGGGTGCCGTCAAGCCGCCCCTCCGTAAACCTGTGATTCTGTCTCTGATTGGCCCTCTGCTGTGGCCAATCATGGGGAGGAAAACAGCGGTCAGGAAGCTGGGCGGCGGCACGGTAAAACCAATTAGGGCCGCTCTCTCTCTCTTCTCCCTTCGGCTGACAGAAAGGGGAGGGGGGGTGAGCAGGGGAGTTCTCTGGCAAATTGAGCAGCAGCGCTGTGACAGAGAGAGGAGAGATGCGGGCTGTCTGTGTATCTCCCCCGCTCGCCCCCCTTCCCCTGACAACCCGCATCTCTCCTCTCCCTGTCACAGATCTGCTGCTCCATTTGCCAGAGAACTCCCCCGCTCGCCTCCCCCTCCCCTTTCTGTCAGCCTAAGGGAGAAGAGAGAGAGAGCGGCTCTAATTGGTTTCCCTGCTCCGTCGCCCAGCTTCCTGACCGCTGTTTTCCTCCCCATGATTGGCCACAGCAGAGGGCCAATCAAAAGACCCTGGGGGGCATCATGGGAAAAGTAGCCCCCACAGACATGCTACAGCCCCCAGCATGCATGCACTCTGCTGAGGGGGGGTGTTAGAGGAGAAAAAGAGAGTACTGTGCTGGGGGAAGCCAAAGAGGGAGCCACGCTGTACCCACACCACCAGAGAGCCACGCTGTACCCGCACCGCCAGAGAGCCACGCTGTACCCGCACCGCCAGAGAGCCACGCTGTACCCGCACCGCCAGAGAGCCACGCTGTACCCGCACCGCCAGAGAGCCACGCTGTACCCGCACCGCCAGAGAGCCACGCTGTACCCGCACCACCAGAGAGCCACGCTGTTCCCGCACCACCAGAGAGCCACGCTGTTCCCACACCACCAGAGAGCCACGCTGTACCCGCACCACCAGAGAGCCACGCTGTACCCGCACCACCAGAGGGGGAGAAAGATGAAGCCACTGCCGGGGTACAGACATGCTACACTACTGACCAGAGTCAGCCTGGGCAACCCAGAGTGAGCGAACGTCCAGCCGGAGGGATCACTGTTGCGGTTTCACCGGGTCTGGTAAGAGAGCCTGTTGGCCATTATTCATTACTGTTCCCAGGGACTGAGCCATTAGGAAGTGCCTAACCTGATATCCTCTGGGCCTTGTTGACCGCCACAATGAGCTCCAACACTGGGCCTCCAGTCAAAAAATTAAGGGGGATGGCACAATTTTTACAGCTCCAGGTGACACCAAACCTAGTGACGCCACTGTCCCAGAGACCACAACAAGTTCCGGCACTGAGCTTCGATAACTGGCAGCCAGAGTGCGCTAGCGTGGGCACCCAGGACATCTGCCACCCGGGGTCCCACAAGCGGCGATCGGCTTTCCGTAGCAGCCACCACCTCTCTCCCCACTGTCAGCCACACACACTCCTTAGCTCCTCCTCCTTCTCAGCTCCAATGTTCTAGTGTACACAGCCAGGAGGAGAAGGAGCCACAGAGGAGGGACACGACCTCAGTGCAAGAGCCGCGCTTCTGCTCTGAGGTCTGTGTATAGTTTACAGTGGAGGGGGACACAGTAACCGGGAAGGGGGCAGATAACAAATGCACACATGGATGAGGGGAGGGGGGGTAAGGGGATATGTGCTGGGTGCTTTGGGAGGGGTCTGATCCTCCCCTCCCAAAGCAACCAGCACATATCCCCTTACCACCAAATGAAAAGATGCTGCATGCCTCTCTGTCCTCTTCCCGCGGCGTCCCTCTGTCCTCCTCCAATGAAGATGACAGGGCGGATCTTTAAAAGAAAGGGGTGTGGCCTTGACAGGAAGGGGTGGGTCATATTTAAATTAGGGGGTGCGCAAGCTCAGTCAGGCCTAGGGCAGCACAAAACCTAAATACACCACTGCTCCCATGTCTCATGTACTGAACCCTCTCCCACTGGAGGGCATAATGGGTCTGATGGGGAATCACGGGGTTGTTGAGCCTCCCTTTCCTGTAGAGATTCTTTCACAACCCGTCTCACCATAGATTCTAAATGCTGGTCTGCACCATCCCTCTCATCTGCAGCTTTAGAGAAGCAGTGATCACAGAGAGATTTGTCTACTGGAACAGGCATGCTGCACCCCCAGCATGATTTTTCTAAACTTTTGCTAGAATGAGATGAAGGGGGGTGAGAAGGATTTTTACTGCGCTGTTCAGATCTGGAAGGAGATCTATGATGGCTAGACCTGGAGGAAGATGGCCGGTGGTGTGATTATGATGATCCACTTCCTCTATGGGAACTACGGTGTGGATCAGACCTAGAAGGGCTGTAAGGAAAGAAGCACAGAAAAGATAGAGACAGGAATCAGCTAGTGTCCTTAAATCCTACTCTCAATCCTTGCACAGGTAAAAAAAGCATAAATGCACACATACCTGCTACAAGCGGGCTGGCCACTAGGGGGCAGTGAGGAGTCCATAGTGTCAACACAATAGGAAACTGCAGAGACCGATCACACATCAGCTGGCTTGACAAAGACCTCATACCCAGACAATAGAGCTTGTCTTACCTTGAATCGTCAAGATAGTTGCCCAGGGAAGTCGCCGTATCCCCCACGATCATTCCCTGGGCTCTGTAAGCTTGCCACAGCTTTTAAAAGTGGCGCCCGTGACGTCATTGCCGACGTCAGACGCGAGACACACGTGCGCATGCGCGAACCAAGCCTCGACTTCGTATCGGGTGCACGCCGGTACCCGTAAATGAACGAGAGAGCGGCTGCTGGAACGCAGGAAGCGTCTGCACCAGCTAGGACACCAGCAATGAGGGAAAAACATACAGGAAAGGTACAAACAACACATAAACACTGCTGCCATGTGTATATAAATCTGAAAACTTACCCCTCCACCTACGATCACCTGGGCCGAGGAACCGCCATACACACACATAACGGACTTGGCAGCAGATAATGGTCGCCTGAAACAATAGGCAAACAGACCGTGCGCACATAGATGAATCGATCCAATCTTCAGCGCTACTCTGCTATACACTCCATACCCTGCTTAACAGTCAGGGCCTATCGGAGGAATAAAATTGTCACTCGGCTGATTCGATCGTAGGGAGGATTATCTTCAGGTAGGAGAACCAACACCTGGTCCTACAGAGGAGGACAAAAAAGGAACATGGATAGCAGCCTAGAGCAAAGATTTATGGGAGAGGGGTCCTATTGGGTAGTTATGGAGGCCCCCACACGTATGCTGCCATGAAGCCTGTCAGGAAAATCATTTTTCAATAATCCAAAAAAAAGGAGATCTTGATGAAATAATAAAAAAAAAAAGATAACTATAAAAAATAATTCTAAACATTATTATGGAGATCTGGCTTTTAAAAAATAAAAGATTATTCATGAGATCACGAGAAATAATAAAGAAATAAGTTTGTGAGAACTCTGTGTGAATATGAGCAGCAAAACAAATTCATTATTCTAGCATTATAAAGAACAAAAGAATGTGCTGCATTAAAAGATCACAGAATTTGCAGCATTAGGAATGTGCTACCTCCATTATGAACTCTAGTTTTAACAAACCGAGCGCTTCCGTCTCGTACTTGCTTCAGAACATGCGTCATTTTTGGTACGTCGGAACAGCAAACAGACAAGCGGTTTTCCTGATAGGAATTTGTTCCGTCGGAAAAATATAGATATATGTTCTCTATCTAATGCCGCGTACACACGGTCGGACTTTTCGGCTACAAAAGTCCGACAGTCCGTCCGACAGACTTTCAACGGACTTTTGGCGGACTTGCGGCAGACTTTCTAATGAACGGACTTGCCTACATACGATCACACAAAAGTCCGACAGATTTGTACGTGATGACGTACACCGGACTAAAATAAGGAAGTTGATAGCCAGTAGCCAATAGCTGCCCTAGCGTGGGTTTTTGTCCGTCGGACTAGCATACAGACGAGCGGACTTCTGGGTCCGATGTAGTTACGACGTAAAGATTTGAAGCATGTTTCAAATCTAAAGTCCGTCAGATTTGCGGCTGGAAAAGTCCGCTGAAAGTCAGCGGGGAAGCCCACACACGATTGGATTGTCAGCCGTATTTTGTCCGTCGGCGTCCGTCGGACTTTTGTAGACGAAAAGTCCGACCGTGTGTACGCGGCATAAGTCTGTCTGAATTTTCGACGTAAAAAGTCTGATGGGGCACACACACGGTCAGAATATACGATGAAAAGCTCCCATCTGAGTTTTTCTGTCAGAAATTCCGACCGTGTGTACGGGGCATTAGTTGTCATGGACAACATATACCCTATAAAAAAGACTACCATTTTTACACACTGCAAATCTATCATTGTTATGGGCTGGTTTGTTTTTACTTTTTAACCGCTTGCCGACCATCCGCCGCAGTTTGTACTGCGGCAGAATGGCACAGGCAGGCGAATCGCCGTCATGTTACCTCGGGCATGCGGCCAACTGGGGGGGGGGGGCGCGCGCATGCCCCACCACCAGCCGCGACCATCAGATTCGATCAGGAACTGATAAATCCCTAGGCCCAGGCCAATGATATCTGGCCTGGACCTGGTAATCAGTCCTGATGAATGAGATCCTTCCCCTGTCGTGTAAGTGTAAACACTGTCATCTCTCCTCGTGTCGGTCTTTTCGTTCCAGACCGAGGAGAGAAGACATCTCAGAGCGAGTTGCACAACACTACACTGACACCACATAGGTACACAATTCATCCCCGATCCCCCCCCCCAGTTAACCCCTTCACCACCTGTCACTGTGTCACCCAGTACTAGCGCCGTTTATCCTTCTGGTGAACTGGCAAGCACCAGCGGCCTAGTACTTTCTGGTCGTACATCCAGCACTGCAGTAACACTTGGTGAGTGGCGAGTCCCATAAGTGCAATTCAAGCTGGCGAGGGTGCAAGCACGAGTAGTGTCCCGCTGCCATCAAGAAAAAGACAAAGACAGGCCCGTCGAGCCCATAGTGCCCTTTCCTGCTGAATTCGCCAATCATAATTGGTAACCCACCACTTCTGCAGCACCCGTACTTCCCCCATTCACTGGCCAACCCAGAATTCAGGTGGAAACAGTTGATTTTACGTCACTTGATTTTTATTCGCTGTTTTTCACCAAAGATCTCTATAGATTTTTGTGGACCAAAGCAATTTGTATGCTGGTCAATTCATTGCCGCTAATCCCCAGCTGACCCTTACGGTCTCCGAATTTAAGATCTTCCTGGGCCTTTCCCTCCTCATGGGCGTAAATAAAAAGAGTGAGTTGCGGTCATAATGGTCCACTGACCCAATTCACCATACGCCCGTGTTCTCTGCCTCCATGACCAGGACGCGATACAAGCAGATATTGTGGTTCATGCATTTTAACGATAATGAACTCTGTCGTCTTCGGGTTGACCCCGAATTTGATCGACTCTATAAAATTCGGCCCCTCGTAAACCACTTCAACCAATGTTTTGCAGCCTAGCTTACTCCTCATCAAGTTGTCTGCGTTGATGAGTCCCTGATTAAGTTTTCTGGCCGCTTGTCATTTAAACAGTATCTTCCCAGCAACCATGCCAGACACGGGGTCAAGATGTATAAGCTCTGTGACAGGACCACAGGCTATACATGTAGTTTTATGGTTCACGAGGGAAGAGATAGTTACGTAGAGCCGGAGAACTGCCCTGACTACATAGGGAGCACTGGTAAGATTATGTGAGACTTGGTGTCACCCTTATTCGGAAAGGGGTACCACTTTTATGTGGACAATTATTACACAAGCGTGACACTTTTTAGTCACTTGTTTGATCATCAAATTGGCGCATGTGGTACCGTGCGATCTAATCGCCGGGGCTTACCTCAGCGCCTTGTAGATTCCCGTCTTAGGCTGGGGGAGAGAGCCTGCTTGAGATGTAATAATTTGCTCGCTGTAAAGTAGAGGGATAATAAGAATGTTTTTGTTCTGTCTTCCCTTCACGTAGACACGGCGGTCCAAATTCCTACGGTGACTGGTGCTGTGGAGAAACCCCTCTGTGTCCACGAATATAACCTTAATATGGGAGGGGTGGACCTCAACGACCAGTTGTTGGCGCCGTACCTGATTGCCCGTAAGGCCAGACACTGGTACAAAAAAGTGTCTGTTTATTTATTTCAATTGGCTTTGCTGAATGCTTTTGTGCTATACAAAGCTTCAGGACAAACTGGATCCTTCCTTAAATTCCAGGAAGAGATCATCACAGCCCTTCTGTTTCCAGGCGGTGCTTTGGCCCAAATTCCCAATACAAATGCATGAGAGGCATTTTCTGCATGTCCTCTCTGGTACCCCTACCCAAAGAAACCCCCAAAGAAGATGTCGTGTCTGTAGAAAGCGTGGATTTAGGCGTGACATCCGCTTTTATTGTCCCTCCTGTCCTGACCAACCTGGTCTTTGCATTGGTGACTGTTTCAAACGCTATCACACACTAGTTAAGTATTAGCGTAGGGTACAGCACCACACAGTCATAGGCACACGTACACAGGGTCTCGGGGTCTCGAAAAAAGTGAAAAAAAACCACACACACAAAAAAATGAAATCAAAAAGCCAAAAATAGTTGTGGTTGTATTTTTCTTCTCTCTCTATTGTTCTCTCTCTTATGTTCGCTCTCTACTGTCTGCTCTACTGTTTGCTCACTATTCTATATCTGTCATTCTCTCTCTGTTTTATTTTTACTATGTTTTATTGTATTTGCTTTGCAGGTATGGTATGTTATACTGTAATTTTTGTTTTATTGTTAACCATCATTTGCTTAGCAGGTACGCCATTCAGCTGCAGCACGGGTTTATTTATTTTGACAGTAACAAAGTTTGCTCCCACGATACATAAAGCCGTGACTCCAGCTCTGTCGGAGGTGATTTCAACACCACAGTTAAAAAAAGAGCATATACGCCATAGCATGGGGGCAGGGGTGGAGGAGCGATTTGCTCCTAACTTTAGGGGCGGATTGCCCCCATGCTTAGCCATACATTTTGTTTAGGCACAGATTGCAATGTTTTATTTTTACTATGTTTTATTGTATTTGCTTTGCAGGTATGGCAAGTCGTATGCCCTGTACACACGATCGGACTTTCCGACAGAAAATGTGCGATCGGAGCTTGTTGTCGGAAATTCCGACCGTCTCCATCTGACTTTTTCCTTCGGAATTTTCGACACACAAAGTTTGAGAGCTGGATCTAAAATTTTCCGAAAACAAAATCCGTTCGCGTAAATTCTGATCGTGTGTAGACAATTCTGACGCACAAAGTGCCGGCGATGCTCAGAATCACGCAGAAGAGCCACACTGGCTATTGAACTTCATTTTTCTCGGCTCGTCATATGTGTTGTACGTCACCGCGTTCTTGAGGTTCGGAATTTCCGACCAACTTTGTGTGACCGTGTGTATACAAGACAAGTTTGGATTGATTTTGTTGTCGGAATGTGCGATCGTGTGTACAGGGCATTACTGTTATACTGTAATGTTACTTTGTTTTATTGTTAACCATCATTTGCTTAGCAGGTACGCCATTCAGCAGCAGCGCGGATTTATTTATCTTGACAGCAACAGCATTTGCTCCCACGATACGTAAAGCCGTGACTCCAGCGATGTCGGAGGTGATTTCACCACCACAGTTAGAAAAAAAAAAAAATGGTGCATGTATGCCCATCATTAGACATGAGACAAGAAATTTGATCGATCAACTATCTACTCGTTGTGCCACATCCTAAATGTCAAATATGAAACAGAAGGAATTCCCCTAGCGGACTTTAAAGGCACATTTGAGAAAAATATTTAGAAAGGTATAAAGAGTAAATAACAATTTATTCATAACAAAAAATAATCAAATACATCACATAATCACATAGTTAAAAACAAGGAATGCAGTTCCATAAATGCAAAGACAAATGATACCAATACATTTGCACCCGACGCGTTTCGGAGTTACTTATGCCTCCTTCTTCAGGGGTGATTGTAGGATTTGCAACAAGAATTTTCTATATGGGAAATAGTATGTATAACATAAACATAGTAAGTACACAGTGAAAAGATCATAAAGAACAACCTCTATAGTTGTAAGGATCTGTATATATATACATACATATTTCTGTTTGCACTTACATTGGTATCTATGGGTATAGATTATGCATTCCAAGACGAATTAAAAGAAACATAGAGGTATTGACGTGCTGCCCATCGGACGCGTTCCCTGGTCGTAATGTGTGGGGCCTTAGTAAGGTGTAACAGCAGTATTCACAGAGCCACTATCGAGGTGGAGGTCTAAAATGGTTTTATTCTTCCTTCCAATGGGAAGGAGGGCCCAATGTAAACGGGCGTATGGAAGTTTCGACCTGAGATCACACTGGGGCCAATTGTGTAACCTGTAAATCATGAAGATATATACATATATGTAAGAATGTATGTGCATGTGGATAGCTGAAGTGATACATGGAAAATCCAAAAAGTGTGTCCTACCTGGTCCGCCTAAAATTATAGAGCACAGTAGCTGATGGTGAGTATAGATCAAGTGTGGTCCAAATAACTGGAAAGTCAACATGAAGATGAGAGGTAAATTAGAACCCTGATTTATGAAAAAAACAGGGGGGAACAAAGGAGGGGGAGTGGAAAAAGAAATAGGGAGGGGAAGGGGGGGGGGGGGGAGGGGGGTGTGGGGAGGGGGGGGGGAAGAAGAAAATAGGGGAAGGGGGAAGAGAAGGAAGGAAAGAGGGGAACAAGAAGGGGGAGGAAAGAGAAGAAGCAGAAAGAAAGAGATAGTAAGTAAAAAGACAGAAGAAGGAACAAAGAGAAAGTGTCAGGCCTCCAAGTAGTATGAATGGCTAATAGTTTCAATAGAGGACACTAGATAGTTGAATGTATTATAAAAGAGAGGGGTGGACCCCAGAACATGGCAGATAGCAAGTAACGCAAGTGAAGCATGAAGGACAGCAGGCAGGATTTGTAGTCAGTAGTTCCAATAAAGGAGTCCATGTCAATAGTATGTGGTAGGTTACTAACCAAGTGTTGCAGCACCTCACACCGAAAGCGTCCTGTCAGCAGCAGATGACGCCTGGTGTGGGCTAGAGCCAGATTTTCCATGTATTACTTCAGCTATCCACATGCACATACATTCTTACATATATGTATATATCTTCATGATTTACAGGTTACACAATTGGCCCCAGTGTGATCTCAGGTCGAAACTTCCATACGCCCGTTTACATTGGGCCCTCCTTCCCATTGGAAGGAAGAATAAAACCATTTTAGACCTCCACCTCGATAGTGGCTCTGTGAATACTGCTGTTACACCTTACTAAGGCCCCACACATTACGACCAGGGAACGCGTCCGATGGGCAGCACGTCAATACCTCTATGTTTCTTTTAATTCGTCTTGGAATGCATAATCTATACCCATAGATACCAATGTAAGTGCAAACAGAAATATGTATGTATATATATACAGATCCTTACAACTATAGAGGTTGTTCTTTATGATCTTTTCACTGTGTACTTACTATGTTTATGTTATACATACTATTTCCCATATAGAAAATTCTTGTTGCAAATCCTACAATCACCCCTGAAGAAGGAGGCATAAGTAACTCCGAAACGCGTCGGGTGCAAATGTATTGGTATCATTTGTCTTTGCATTTATGGAACTGCATTCCTTGTTTTTAACTATGTGATTATGTGATGTATTTGATTATTTTTTGTTATGAATAAATTGTTATTTACTCTTTATACCTTTCTAAATATTTTTCTCAAATGTGCCTTTAAAGTCCGCTAGGGGAATTCCTTCTGTTTCATCATTAGACATGGGTGGATGAAGAGCGGTATTCTAATGGTGGGCATACCCACCGATCAATCTTTTTTTTTGTTCAGCCCACAGGCTGCATGAAAAAGGAACATTACAATGTATGCCCAACAAGGACCAGCAACGTACTGGTATGTTGCTGGACTTTGAGTGATTATACCAGAATGATGCCTGCAGGTTTAGGTATCATCTTGGTATCATTCTTGATATCATTCAGCGGTCGGCTTTCATGTAAAAGCAATCCTAGCGGCTAATTAGCCTCTAGACTGGTTCCATGGTTTTCTTATGCCGCGTACACACGAGCGGACTTTACGGCGGACTTTGCCCGGCGGATTTTTCGACGTACTTTACGACGGACTTTCTGAATGAATGGACTTGCCTACACACAATCCACCAAAGTCCGTCGAATTCGTACGTGATGACGTACGACCGGACTAAAACAAGGAAGTTCATAGCCAGTAGCCAATAGCTGCCCTAGCGTGGCTTTTTAGTCCGTCGAACTAGCATACAGACGGCGGACTTTTCGACCGGACTCGATTTCAACGGATAAATTTTAAACAAGTTTCAAATCTAAGTCCGTCCAACTTTTGAGAAAACAAAGTCCGCTGGAGCCCACACACATCGAATTGTCCGACGAAATCCAGTCCGCCGGGCAAAGTCCGCCGTAAAGTCCGCTCGTGTGTACGCGGCATTAGGCTCTCCTGTCCCAACAGGGAACCCGAGAATGCAACTGGTGGTTCTGCCAGCTGACCATAGAGCTGATCAGAGACCAGAATGGCTCCAATCATCTCTATGGCATAGGAAACCGGAAGCTACAAGCATTTCATGACTTGGTCATGAGGTTTCGCTGGATATAAACAGTGCCATTGGGAAATTGGCAAAGCATTTGATCACAACGATCAGATGAGGACAGAGGAGAGATCTAGGGTCTAATAGACCCCAATTTTTTCAAAAAATAGTACCTGTCACTACCTATTGCTATCATAGGGGATATTTACATTCCCTGAGATAACAATAAAAATGATTAAAAAAAATTAAAGGAACAGTTTAAAAATATAATAAAAAATCAAAATAAATAATTAAAAAGAAAAAAAAAGAAAAAGCACCCCTGTCCACACGTGCTCACGCGCAAAGGCGAACGCAAGCTTCGGTCTGGTGTCATATGTAGTAATCATGAAGAGGGGAAAAAAGGGGAAGGGGACAGGAGTAGGTGAGTACGGATGGTCTGATCAGTCAATTACTGATCAGGTCTTGGCCATGCACTTGTAGAGTGTAATTGCTGTAACCGAATAAATGGCATATAATGATAGGGTAGGGAAAAGGGAGGGGGGAGGGGGTCTACGGTATAGAATTACCGATGGGAAAGGTGGTTACCTTAGCAATTAATGGTCAGTACATATGGAGGTAGTATTAAAGGTAACAGTTTATTATTTCATGATAAAACACCTAGGTGAGGTGAACATACAGATAAACAGTTATTGCACTATAGGATACATAACATTTCTAATCAGGGGGGCATAAGAATGGACTTATGATCACGACAATCAAGACACACACAGAACATATAACGGCATAGACACTGTCCGGACTTATTATATGCTGCTCGGCGGCCACACGGTCAATTGAGTATATAACATATATGGGGTGTTACCCAGTGGAGGATTTAATGGGATGTGCTGCCGAGAAGCATATAGGTGGAGCGGGGAGGACCCGGGATTGAAGGATATGTTCAGAAAGAGGACTGGGCTGGACTTGACAGTTCAGGTACCTAAGGAATTGTGAATGGGCTTGATGCTGAATAGCAATAAAGCTGTAGAGCTATGTACAGTTAAATTCACTCATGCAATGTGAGCAGTAATGGTAGTCCAATTAAATAGTGGGACTGATATTGTACAATGATTAGCAGGCTTCAAGCTGTTCATAAAGTGCAGTTAGTGGCAGTATACAGCGTTCCATTAGGCATGTATTGTATAGGACTTAAGCTTTACACACAACTGTGTGGTGTCCTTCACTATAGTAAGTTGTTAGTACTCGTACCTTCTCCTCCGCGGGGGTTCCTGGAGGTTATTCAACAGACCGTGCCGGGAGTGGCTTGCCAGGTCCGGAAGGTTGTCGAGCCAATATTATCGCTGCAGCCGTAAGCCTCCTTGATGGTATCCGACCAGGTACTGTGGAGGGAGAAAGCCCTTGCTGTATCCTAATAGTTGGGACGGCTAAAAATGCCGTCAGCTGGTTCAGTGGGCTGCGTGATGCCTCGCTGTGGTACTGTGCAGCTCCCCTATCTCCGTCCGCTGGATGGACAGCGCTATTGCCGGTGATGACGTCAACGCGTTTCGCTGTTGCGTGGTAGCGTAGCTTCTTCCTGGACGTTTGAAACAGCAATTGCACCATGCATGTGAGGTATCACCGCGAAGGTCAGATCGAGAGTAGTAATTTTAGCAGTAGACCTCCTCTGTAAATCTAAAAAGGTAACCTGTAAAGGCTTTTAAAAATGTATGTAGTTTGTCGCCGCTGCACGTTTGTGCGCAATTTTAAAGCATGTCGTGTTGTGGGCGTGTCCGGATGTGAGCAGCGGCGGATGTGTTGGAGAGGAGCTCCGGGTATCCTGAACACCATCCTCAGCCATCCATGCCATCAACTACTATAAAAAGTCACAATACCTGCCTGTAGGCTTCTCCTACATCATCTGCTGCTCCTTGCGCCTATATTGCAAGTCTCGGGCCCGTGATCTTCTGGGAACCCATTGATCATCCACGGCCGCGGCCGCCGCCATTTTCCCGGGTCACAGCAAGCTGGAGGAAGCTGTTCCTGGCCTGGTGAGAGGTAGGGGAACTCCTTACCATCCGACCTACCCCCCCCCAGGTGTTTGTCAGAGCCAGATGGTCCGTGGGGCCGTTTTAATCGTCCGCCGCGGCCGCGGCCTAGTGAAGCCTCCAGGCCACCGCACTTTCCTACGCCGCCGGCCGGCGGAGGAGCGCCGCGGCCGGCCTACTTTGTAATCGGGAGCGGGGACACTGCTGCGCTCACACATCCCACCATCCCTTCACCATCCTGCAGAAAAACGGCTCAGTTAGCTGGTGGTGGCTGCCATACGTAGGCTGGCTGAGGAGTCCTGGGGCCCAGCATCCTTATTCACCCCTCTGCCTTCATCCTGGCTACCTGGGCCTCTCCTGCATAGTGCCCACGATCGGCCCTTCTCACTGGATTGTCACTATTAGCAAGTTACACGGGGGGCTGCTGGCGACTACTGCCCACCTCTCTGCGCTGCGGACTTCTGGGACTAAATACCTGCGGCATACCTGTAGTACCCTTCTGACCGCTGCACTGGGCCCTGAAGTCTACACTCTGTTGGGACTAGGATCCTAAAATCTGTACCGCACTGCTGCCCTGGAAAATACCCCAGTGGTGAACACTATATCAGTGACTGACTGGCTGCTGTGTGGCTGTGGGGGTGCCCTCTCCCTCCCCTCATTCTGATTATACACTGAAGGCTGACTATTACCCAGCTCCATTTTATCAACCTCTTGCCTTCAGCTTCATGGGCCCTAAGCAACGGCCCAAAAATTCATCCACAGCAGGCCGCTCGGCCCCTGTACCGGCTACACAGCCTGACTCTTCTCTCATAGGGAGGCTGCAGGAACTGCTGACCGAATTAGCCATGGAGCACGAGGCTTCGCCGAGTACGGCTCTCCCTGCCCCACCCTCCCAGGACAGCACCGCATTGATCCTGGCCGCCATTGAACAAAGCAAAACCTCCATGCTGGTGAGAATAGACCGACTAGCTGAAGAATGTAATCTCATTAGAAACGATCTGGATAAGATTAGGGGCAGGCTGACTGAATCGGAAACCAGAATTTCTGCCACTGAAGATCTTACAGCTACCCACTCCAATACCATAGCAGAATTGCAACGCACAGTACAATCGCTTGTCGCCAAAGCCGATGACGCAGAAAACAGGGCGAGACGCAACAATGTTCGAGTCCTGGGTCTCCCGGAGGGGGAGGAAGGTGACAGACCGGCGGAGTTCGCTGAAGAATTCTTCAAAAGTCTGCTAGGCCTCGCAGATATCTCCCCGACCTATGTCGTCGAGCGTGCCCACCGTGTACCCAAGGGACGCATTATCCCTGGTGCGAATCCCCTACCCTTCTTGGTTCGCTTCCTCAACTTCAGGGACCGAGACAGGATCCTTTCCGCAGCTCGCAAACATCCTTCGCTCCAGTATGGCAATTCCGCAGTCCTATTATTTCCGGATTTTTCAGCTGACCTACAGCGCAAGAGGAAGTCCTTTAATGACGTCCGTAGACGCCTACGCGAAAAGGACATTAAATACAGTATGTTGTACCCCAGTCGTCTCCGGGTCCCTCACAATGGCTCGGTCAGGTTCTTCGACTCTCCGGCTGATGCAGATGACTGGCTAAACAACCTGGGGTGAGCATCAGATATTATCCCTTACTACAAGTGGCTCCCCGACAGTTTTCATAATAATTCTATCTCCCTTCCGGATCCGGGCTCGTGGGGATTTTGTCCAGTTATCAGTCTGTTGTATAGCCCCCTTGGGTCTTATCACCTAAAGTTGTTGCTAATTGACTCCTGAACCCCCATGCAGGACTTACCCGTTATTCTGGGTGGGAGACCAACCTAACCCCGGGAGCTGGTATGTCTAATCTACACCTGATTATGATTTTTCTCTTGCAAGAGCCATTGATCACTGGAGATTCCTCTAGTTCAGGACTAGACATGCAGTACTTCTACATTCTTCTACCCCGGAGCTACCTTGTTGGACACACCTCACTACAGTATCTACCCCCCCCCCCCCCCCCAGTTTTTCTTACGCCAATTGAAGAGGCATCAGCGGCACTGAATTGCCGCACTTTGGAACTTTTCACAGAAGTCTGAAGTTCTAAGAGTTTTGAGTTCAGGTTTTTGGGTATTAAACTGGCTATAGTTCTGTTTTGTTTGTTTTTTTCTCTCTGTTAGGGGTATTTCATGGTCAGTAGGGAGTTTACAGGTTACTGTTTTTGTTTATTTTATTTTTTTTGTACGCTCTATATCCACTGACTGATGTTTATATATATATATACATGTGTTTTATCAATGCTCACCATGCCCAGTGTAAAATTTGTTCTCCTCTTTGCATTCTCCCTTGGTCCCAAGGGGGCTGATCCCTCACACGTAGGTATCATTATGCTGCATTATAAATTGTTATTGCCTTCATGGAGTTAAAACTGATAACATGGAATGTACGAGGTCTTAATAATAAGGTTAAAAGGGCATTAATGTTCAAATACCTGAATAATCACAGACCCCATATCTTGTTCCTGCAGGAGACCCATCTCCTGGGGAATAAGATCCTGGCACTACGTAGACCCTGGGTACGGCAAGCATTTCATGCAACGTACTCCAGTTATGCCAGGGGACTGGCCATCTTATTAAACAAATCCCTTGCATATAAGGTCCTACATCTACAAACTGATCAGGAAGGCCGATTCATAATCCTCTTACTGGAGATCAGAGCAGTGGTCTATGCTTTAGTAAATGTATACATTCCTCCTCCTTTCAACCAACAGGTCCTCTACAAATTATATGAACATTTAGCTACATTACAGTTCTCCAGACTTTACATAGCTGGAGACTTTAATTCTATTCTGGACCCATCTCTGGACTCGTCCAACCCAAATAGGGTGTTTTCACCGGACCTACTTCAATGGGCACAAGCACTTACCGTATTTATCGGCGTATAACACGCACTTTTTTCCCCTTAAAATCAGGGGGAAATCGTGTTTTATGCCGATCCCCGCTATTTTGTGATCTGTCGGAGCGATCGCCGCGATCGCCGCCGACATTCCCATAGCGTGTATTTTTAAATATGGCGCCGCGGAGTTTGGAGGGACTCGGCGGCGCTCGTTCAGCTGAACGAGCGCCGCCGAGGACACAGTGACTGGGCGGAGCCGAGATACACATAGCCGAGGGTTCTCGGCTATTCTCGGCCCCGTTCACAGTCACGCCCAGTCCCGCCATTGGACCTGTGTTATGTCCATCATGGGGACTGGGCGTGACTGTGAACGGCGCCGAGAAGAGCCGAGAACCCTCGGCTATGTGTATCTCGGCTCTGCCCAGTCACTGTGTCCTCAGCGGCGCTCGTTCAGCTGAACGAGCGCCGCCGAGTCCCTCCGAACTCCGCGGCGCCATATTTAAAAATCCAAACTAAACTTTTGTATGTCGGCGGCGACAAGGCTGCACGGACCACTGGGGCAAGGCTGCACTGGGGCAAGGCTGCACTGGGGCAAGGCTGCACTGGGGCAAAGCTGCACTGGGGCAAGGCTGCACTGGGTCAATGCTGCACTGACAAGGCTGCACTGGGGCAAGGCTGCACTGGGGCAAGGCTGCACTGGGGCAATGCTGCACTGACAAGGCTGCACTGACAAGGCTGCACTGGGGCAAAGCTGCATGGACAATTCTGCACTGGGGCATAGCTGCACTGACAAGGCTGCACTGGGGCAAAGCTGCACTGACAAGGCTGCACTGGACACTGGGGCAAGGCTGCAGATGGACACGATAAGGCTGCATTGATGGGCATTTAAATGTAAGTTTTTTTTCCTTAAACTTCCCTCCTAAAAGTTTTTTTCCTTAAAATTCCCTCCTAAACTTGGGGTGCGTGTTATACGCCGGCGCGTGTTATACGCCGATAAATACGGTAATTACACTGAGATCTGGAGATGGAAGCACCAAACCACTAGGGCTTACTCCTTTCACTCCACCACTCGTAAATCAGGCTCCAGGATCTACCTGGTCTTTGGCAACACCTGTGCCCTGGCGGCGGTGAGGGGGGTCTCGTACTTACCTGCGGGCCTCTCTGATAATGCGCCCTTAGAGGTCTCCTTGGGGTTGTCTGACACCAGGAGTCGAGACTGTTGGCGTTTAGCACCAAAATGGTTACAGGACACGAGGGTGGAGGAGGAAGTCTCTCCTAAACTGCAACAATATTGGGAGATCAATGAGAACTCAACCTCAGCACAGGTAGTCTGGGACGCCTTTAAGGCCAACACCAGGCGTGAATACATTTCAGCTATCAAGACGGTTCGTTCTGAGATGTCCTGTCAGGTCCAGGCCCTTGAGGAGGGAGAGGCTAAGGCAGCAGAGGCTTTTTCTGGTTCCCCGACTCGGGATCACTTCCGCCAGCTAGCTGAAGCAAGAAGAGCATTGTCTCTACATCTTGCATCGGCCACACATCTGGATTTAAAATCTCTGGCTGGGAGGATCTTTGAGTCCGGAGACAAGAACAGCAAACTCCTAGCAAATTTAGTTGCGGACTCTAAAATGCAGACAGTGGTGTCAGAGATACGTGGTTCGGATGGTCAGGTGCTTTCTACTCCTGAGCAAATTTTAGATGAATTCAGATCCTTTTATGAAAAATTATATGAAGCAGTCCCTGGCTGGCCTGAGGACCGGCGTAGGGAGTTTTTACATTCCCTGCACCTACCCACTCTTTCACAGGAGGATCTTGAATTTTTAGACAAGGATTTTACCACCGAGGAGATAGAGGCAGCGATTTGTTCGTTCCCCAGTGGAAAAACACCGGGACCAGATGGCCTGCTGGGTGAATGGTACAGAATGTATGCCTCTTTAGTTGCACCAAAACTGTTGAAGGTCTCCTCTGAAAGTAAGAGGCAGATGTCCTTGCCCCTTTCTATGTACCAGGCACACATAGTCCTCATTCCTAAGCCCGGCAAAGACATATCCCTCTGTGCTTCCTATAGGCCGATCTCCTTGCTAAACTATGACCTCAAGATCTTGACAAAAATACTAGCGACCAGACTGCGGACGATTCTACCATCCCTGATTAATATAGACCAGACTGGTTTCATGCCAGGGAAATCAACAGATATAAATTTACGTAGAGTGTTTACACATCTTCAGCTGCCTCCCACTGAGTCCTCCACGAGGGTATTGGTTGCGCTAGATATTGAAAAGGCATTTGATTCGGTGGCATGGCCTTATATGTCTTCGGTTCTTGAGGTTATGGGTTTTGGAGAAGAATTCCGTAGGTGGATCGATATTTTGTATAAGAACCCAACATCGCAGATAAAACTTAATGGTGCTCTGTCGGCACCTTTTTCGGTGGGAAGAGGTACGAGACAAGGTTGTCCGCTGTCACCGGCTTTGTTTGCCTTGGTGATGGAACCACTTGCTTCGGCCTTAAGACAGGCAGAGGGGGTTAGGGGCATACAGGTGGGATCCATACATGAGAAAGTGGCCCTATACGCAGATGATCTCATTCTTTTTTTGAATGACCCTGCTCAATCCCTCCATGAGACGCTGACCATTCTTTCAATTTCCAATAGTTGCTCGGGACTCAAAGTGAAGTGGGAAAAATCCCAAATCTTACCGATAGATATAGCCGCAAAGGACATAGCAGATCCCAACCTTCCCTTATTATGGACAGACAAAATTAAATATCTAGGCATCTACATTTCCACATATACCTCTGATTATTATACCCTTAACTTTGAACCACTGATACAAATGATGAGGACAAGACTGAAGGCTTGGGCACATCTCACCCTCTCTCTAATTGGGAGGATTAATTTATTCATGATGAAACTACTGCCCACTTTTCTCTATGTTCTCAGACACGCCCCTATCTGGATTCCAAAAAAAGTATTTTGCCTGATAAATACCATTCTATTATCTTTTCTCTGGGGAACCGGTCAGCCGAGATTTAGGCTGGCGGTGCTACAGAGACCTTGGGGGGAGGGAGGCCTGGCTTGCCCTGACCTCCATTCTTATTTCGTGGCGGCTCTATTATCCCATGCCCACAACTGGCTGGTCTCTGATGAGTCCAATGCAGCAGTGGTTCTAGAAGCAGCACATCTGGGGTCATACGAGGCGCTACGGAACTTACTTTACCGGGGTCCTAGGGCTCCCTTCCCTCTTACAACGGCAATGAAAGCGGTTATACGAGCGTGGTCGGTGGCAAATTCCATGCGCCCCATACCTTCTGGACACATATCCCCGCACAGCCCTCTTTGGTTTAACCCGCAATTGTCAGAATTTGGCTCCATTCCTGACCCTAGTATATGGGCATGCAAGGGCATCAAATATATAAATCAGATCTGTTTGGATGGCCGAATGCGGACTTTTGACGGGTTGAAACAACAATATGATTTACCCAACTCTCACTTGTTTAGATTCCTGCAGCTTAGACACGCCTTCAACACCCAGTTTAAGCATGCCCAAGTGGCCTTTTACACCTCAAATCTGGAAACTCTGCTCAGGGACGAAACTTTAACTAAGCCCTTATCCACCATATATAAAACGTTACTCCCTAATGTACACACGGGATTAGAAAACCTTAAGGCAAAGTGGATGATCGATTTCCCTACACTAGACACAGAAGATTGGGAGGAACTGTGGGAGTGTCCCTTTTCACAGCTAGTATCAGCTATAGACAAGTTAGTGCAATTTAAAATAGTACATAGGGTATATTACACACCCGTGCGTCTACACAAAATATATCCATCTATTCCTCCCTCCTGCTGGAGATGCAACTCATCCTCAGCGGATTTCATACACATATTTTGGAGCTGTCCTCAGATCGAAATTTTTTGGGTTGAGGTAACCAATTTTATTTTGACTGTCACCACTGTTCCTGTACAACTGTCTGTAGAGGTATGTCTGCTGGGACTTGTGGAACCCCTGGCCCCAAGCCGGACTATTAGAACCCTGCTAGGATTACTACTTTATTATGCCCGTAAGTCGATAGTACTCAGATGGAAGGCCTCATCCGCACCCTCATTACATTTTTGGAAGAGGTTAGTGAATGCGGCTCTACCACTATACAAGGCTACCTACCTGTCACGTGGATGTGCCAAAAAATTCCACAAAATATGGGATATTTGGATGGATTCCCTGTCCACTAATGCAGACTTGATGGACGATTAGTAACGTTCTACTAAGTACCATGAATGACCCAAGTGGCATCTCCGATCTCATAACACCCCTGAGATGCTCGGTCAATAGTCAGGGGGAGGGGGGAATGCAATTATGTATCTATAATGTACACTTTATTTCACAAGAATCTAAAGTAAGCTTTGTAGGATATATGTGGAATTGGAGAATTGCTTTGAATTTTCTACACAGGTGGTCGAGCGTACAGTGGTTTAGGTAGTTTATGTGTGTTTTTTCTCTCTTTTTTTTTTCTCATCTTATATCTAGTTTTGTAGTTGTAGTGAACGAGCCTGGGTATGCCCAATAGGCTCTGTATTGTTTTGTTCTCACCTGAAAATTATAATAAAGATAACTTTAAAAAAAAAAAAAAAAAAAAAGCATGTCGTGTTTGGTATCCATGTACTCGGCATAAGATCATCTTTTTTTATTTCATGAAACATTTGAGCAATATAGTGTGTTTCAAAAACTAATAAACATGCGCTAGAAAACATGACCAAAGAAAAACAAAAACTGTAGCTGCACAAACAAACACCAATATCCGTGTAAAATTAATAAAGAGTCAAAAATAAGTGCGCTTACAGCTTGTATGCAAGAATTGGCGACAATAATTGATGAAAAAATAAATTGTAAATATCCGTGCATGATAGTGAATTCAAAAATATATATCATAGAGAGTGGTGCAATGATAAGCAACTGTATAAACAATACAAATATACCATATACTAAATAAATAATCACATCAAACTATTATTGGACAGAGTGAACTTCATTAATAGTAAAAAACAAAAAATAGTGATATAAGTCCATAAATTTAAAAAATGAGCAAAAAGGCACAAAAAAGTTCATGAATAGGTATCAGCTTCATGCAGATAGGGAGACACATCCATGCTCCATCCCGCCGTGACCCATATAAGTGAAGGGAAAGGAGTATAAAGTTGTGACTCTCTGTAGAGGTGACTCCAAAAACAGTGCTAAAGATGGACCCTTACCACGAACGGTGGACCTCCCTTATAGCAAGGTCTATCGAGCAAGCAGATCTAGCCCTCTGCAGGGACCGTGAAGCGAAGCCGTCCAACCCCGTTGCTGTGTCCAGCGTCTCCAGCCTGGCGCAGTCCAAGTAGTCTACCTGGTGTGGAGGGGGGATGCGCTCACTTGCCCTCAAGATGATGGATGGAAAAAAACAAAAAGAGCTCCAATGGTGTAGTATATTCCAATAAATTTATTCAAAAGGTAAAATCAGAATCAGAGGGAACACACATGGGGTGATCTCTGTGATGGCATTCAATGCGCGCATTGAACGCCATCACAGAGATCGCCCCATGATTTGCACGGGTGTTCGCTTATCTTACATGCCGGCTTTTTTATGTATTTTAAATAATACTCTCACGGAGTGTGTTCCCTCCGATTCTGATTTTACCTTTTGAATAAATTTATTGGAATATACTACACCATTGTAGCCCTTTTTGTTTTTTTCCATCCATCATCTTTGTTTTTTTCCATCCATCATCTTTTTTCCCCAAAAGTTTGACGGACCTAGAAATGAAACATGTTTCAAATCTTTTTGACGGACTCGAGTCCGGTCGAAAGGTCCGCTCGTCTGTATGCTAGTCCGACGGACAAAAACTGACGCTAGGGCAGCTATTGGCTACTGGCTATGAACGTCCTTGTTTTAGTCCGGTCGTACGTCATCACGTACGAATCCGTCGAACTTTGGTTGATTGTGTGTAGGCAAGTCCGTTCATTCGGAAAGTCCGTCGTAAAGTCTGTCGAGAAGTCCGCAGGACAAAGTATGCCGTAAAGTCTGGTTGTGTGTACGTGGCATTCCAGACACATACATAATCCTCGAGATAAAGGCACACATAAACCTTAGCACAAAGGATCATGTTTTAAGCTCATATTTGGGCTATTGGGTTTGTGTGTCTATGATTTTGGTTTGCGTCATTAAAGGGTAAGTGCACTTTCATGTAACATGCAGTTATCATTTCTGCCTAACCCATCTGACCTAAAGCAACCCTTTCCAACCCATAATATATACATATCTGCTTCTCATGGCCTACCGCAATCTTTACATCCCAAGGCCAATGTCTTCTTTCCCCCTGCCGCCACTGCATAGTAATTCCCCATAGATCTTTTAAAGACCAAATAAAAAGAAAAGAGCACAAAACTGGAGATATTTCCCATAATAACCAATCAGAATTCTTGTTAAAATGAAAGGTGAAACATGACTGGCTGTTGCTCGTGATAACTCCAGTTTGTCTAATTTTCAAATTTCAATGATTATAGATCCTTTTAGTCCTGGATCAGCAACTGAAGTATATTTACGTGCTTGCAAGGCACCATGCAATTGTGACACCAGATCACTAAATAACACATGTGTGCGTCCAACATCTAACTCTGCAGTGTTGTTAACAATTCTATGGGCATAATAGTTGTGTATCTGTTTAATTATGTCAATCTCAGTTTGCATTACATCTATTAATTGTGAGTTTAAAAAGTGACTGATCACTTAGGCGGATACTGTAGCTGACAACCTGTCCTACTATCCTGATTTCTGCTAATTAAGATTTGTTGATGAAACACTCAATGACATTCACACCTGCAAATAAGAAGATAACAAGATATTCCGGTTATAAAAAATACAACTCATAATCGTTCTTAGTGATCAAAACTAAATTGATCTCAGCTGCACTCAACAGCACATCCAAATACCAAATATGAAAACAATATCAAACCAAATATTGGTACTCTGCGCCTTTAAGAACTAAATTCAACTGTGCAAATACCGCTATTATAAAATTCATATAGAAAAAACTCATATTATGCACAGATATCATAAATAGATGTGCAAATAAATAAATAAACAATCAATAAAAAGTTCATAACGTGTCATAAAGTGAAGGTCATTTCATAATGTGCAAAACACTGCAATATAGCAAGTCCCTTATATACGAATGAGTTCCATTCTGAGAGCACGTTTCGTAAGTCCAACAAAGTTAGCCTTGGAACCCAACTAACACAATCGGTCCAATAAATGACTGTAATAGGTTTAGAACACATTTCACACAAATAATACATGGAAAAGGCTGAACTGGTGGGCCTGGATGAGGTGGCACTTATGGGGGCTATGAAGGGGTTAAATGTGTTCCCTAGATGTGTTCTAACCAGTCGTCTGGTCTAACGCCCTGCCTCCTGATTGGCGGGGAGGAAGGTTTGTGTGAAAATAGCGAAAATTAATTTGCTATATCGTCACACAATTGGGTGGAATCATGGTGCACACTCTACGCCCTGAGCCCACCCTATTTTGAAGTATATTAGAGCCTCTGGCTCTAATCAGGTGCTTAAAAAAACACCCCCTCCCACCCCCGCTATAGGAGTCCATGCGTTCAGCTTCCTGAAAGGGGCCGGGTGCATGGATGGGGGCGGCGCCTGTGCGCCCACAATGCACAGCCTGCCACTGGTTATAACTGTGGGGGGAATGTGGCTGACTATAGGAGGAAACAGATTGTTGTTCCTACTTAGTATGAACACACGAACACACGATCTATCTCCTCTCCCCTGACAAAGCCGGGATTTGTGTGTTTACATATACAGATCCCGGTTCTCGCTTTGTCACGAGCGATCTCGGGTGCCTGGAAGTCATCGCGCCTGCCGGGCACGCACATCGGCTCTGGGGACACGCTAGAGTGTCTTAAAGAGCCGGCGTACAGCTACGACGGCTCACGCAGGGGAGCCAACCTGCCGCAGTATAACTGCGGCGGCTGGTCGGGAAGGGGTTAATGTGTTACTAAACCCATGACCCTGCATTCACTATATCTGGTCTCCCACAGTACACAGAACATGGAAATACAATTACTTTAGCAAATATAAACTGCTAAATACCTTTTCTCATCAGCAGTTAGAGCAGGCTTGTGACTTCTATCAGTGGTTATAGCCTGTAGAAGGAGTTTTCATTCTCATCTGACTGTCCTATGAGGCTGCATGACCTCTGACTTTCTGTTTGGACAGTGATGATTGGCCCTGTGCTAATCACATGCATCCTCCCAAAAAAATAAAACTCTCTATCAATACACACTAAATCTGAGCATGTGCAAAGTTCTTCCAAGGCTCTGTTCTATCAGCAGATGGATTGGGAACAGTAAAAGAAGGGGAGAGTCAGAGAAGACAGGATAAAACAGTCTTTTTACAAAATGCAGAGGATTAACCCCTTAGGTTGCACAGTGAGTATAACAAGCATGCATTACTGCATATATACACACTGATTTTACTGTTGTGGGTTTAGTAACACTTTAAGGGGAGCACCTTCACAAGAATTCTGCTTAGTCTATTGCCAGTCTTAGCTGCTATTATAAATTGCTGGTCGCAGTTTAGAGGTCCACTACCAGCCTTTGAGAGGGGCTGAAGATATTATTTCAAGATATATCAAGAAAGCTCTTTGACTGGCCCACCCAGTTTTACATTAGCCTGTGGCAGAGGTAAAGATAATACCGGATACTATTGAGCAGAGGGATTTTTTGCTACTAACCCTCTCTCCCTTGGACACTCAAATAAATTTTGCAAATGATGATTGATGGAATGGATATCTGTCATTTGGTCAACCATGGTGGTTCAGTGAGTGTTTTGGAGCAACCGTAGGCCAGATCACCAGTAGAAAGGATACAACCTCCCTCTAATCCACCAGCTTCGGAGGAGGTCAGTGCTACACACAGAAGAAATATATCTATGGGAGTTGTTTTACCTACCAAAGGTTTTTGTACTTTTGTCCATTCAGTTCTGAGGTTTACACAGCTCTGCTACACAACACAACCCTGTCTGGCAGGGAAGGGGACCTTATTTTTCTTTGCTGCGGTTGCATAACACTTAGGGCTTGTTTACATTTGTGGTGGCCCTCTGAAATCATTTTTCAGAGGGCATTTGATAGGAGGTGAGAAAGCATTATTTTGCTTCCTCACCGCCTGTTTTAACTACCACCACATACACCATAGCACTGCCTGATCAGCGCAGCGGGGGGGGGGGGGGGGCATTTCTCCATTTCTTGTAAATCGCAGCTTATGTAGGTGGTTGGGGGGGAGTTAAAACTGCAGCATAACCCCCTCCTCAAACACCAAGTGTAAACTGGGCCTTATAGGTCTTACAGGTCTACAGGGGAAGTCCATAATTACCAACTGTCACAAATTTCCCGGGACATTCCCGGGATTTAGACCCTTTTCCTGGATTAAGCCATTCCCGGGAAATGTCCCGGGAAATTCTTATTTTACCGATTTTTTTTTCTCGCCGCCGCTGCTAGAGGTCTGTGGCTGACGGAGACAATGTCTCCACCGGCCGCCATTTTCCCGAAGACCAAAATAAACAATTACTGTTTAGCAATGGCCAGGTGGCTGCCAATAAAATTTGAGCTGTGGCACCACCCACCTCCCGCCCCACTGCCGTCTGTCTGTGACCTGATGTGGGAAGGGGCGGGGATGGGCGGAGCCGCAGCTCAATTGCTATTGGCAGCCACCCGGCTATTTTGTCTTATTCTATTTAGTAATGGCAGCGGAGAGAGTGTCCACTGCTGGGAATGCCTGATGTAAGGAAAGGGGGCTCCATTGGGGGATGCCTGGTGTAAGGACAGGACTCTGCTGGCAATGTCTTATGTAAGGGGGGACTCCGCTGCAATGCCTGATGTAAGGGGGGACTCCGCTGGCAATGTCTGATGTAAGGGGGGACTCCGCTGGCAATGTCTGATGTAAAGGGGGACTCCGCTGCAATGTCTGATGTAAGGGGGGACTCCGCTGGCAATGTCTGATGTAAGGGGGGACTCCGCTGGCAATGTCTGATGTAAAGGGGGACTCCGCTGGCAATGTCTGATGTAAGGGAGGACTCCACTGGCAATGTCTGATGTAAAGGGGGACTCTGCTGGCAATGTCTGATGTAAGGGGGAATTCCGCTGGCAATGCCTGATGTAAGGGGGGACTCCGCTGGCAATGCCTGATGTAAGGGGGGGCTCCGTTGCAATGCCTGATGTAAGGGGGACTCTGCTGGCAATGCCTGATGTAAAGGGGGACTATGCTGGCAATGTCTGATGTAAGGGGGACTCCGCTGGCAATGTCTGATGTAAGGGGGGACTCCGCTGGCAATGCCTGATGTAAGCGGGGGGCTCCGTTGCAATGCCTGATGTAAGGGGGACTCTGCTGGCAATGTCTGATGTAAGGGGGATTCCGCTGGCAATGTCTGATGTAAGGGGGGACTCCGCTGGCAATGCCTGATGTAAGGGGGGGCTCCGTTGCAATGCCTGATGTAAGGGGGGTCTCTGCTGGCAATGTCTGATGTAAAGGAGGGCTCCGCTGCAATGTCTGATGTAAGGGGGGACTCCGCTGGCAATGTCTGATGTAAGGGGGACTCTGCTGGCAAAGTCTGATGTAAGGGGGACTCCGCTGGCAATGTCTGATGTAAGGGGGGACTCCGCTGGCAATGCCTGATGTAAGGGGGGACTCCGCTTGCAATGCCTGATGTAAGGGTGGACTCCGCTGGCAATGCCTGATGTAAGGGGGGACTCCGCTGGCAATGTCTGATGTAAGGGTGGACTCCGCTGGCAATGCCTGATGTAAGGGGGACTCCGCTGGCAATGCCTAATGTAAGGGGGGACTCCGCTGGCAATGCCTGATGTAAGGGGGGACTCCGCTGGCAATGCCTGATGTAAGGGGGGGACTCCGCTGGCAATGTCTGATGTAAGGGGGGACTCCGCTGGCAATGTCTGATGTAAGGGGGGACTCCGCTGGCAATGCCTGATGTAAGGGGGGACTCCGCTGGCAATGTCTGATGTAAGGGTGGACTCCGCTGGCAATGCCTGATGTAAGGGGGGACTCCGCTGGCAATGCCTGATGTAAGGGGGGGACTCCGCTGGCAATGTCTGATGTAAGGGGGGACTCCGCTGGCAATGTCTGATGTAAGGGGGGACTCCGCTGGCAATGTCTGATGTAAGGGGGGACTCCGCTGGCATTGTCTGATGTAAGGGGGGACGCCGCTGGCAATGTCTGATGTAAGGGAGGACTCTGCTGGCCATGCCTGATGTAAGGGGGGACTCCGCTGGCAATGTCTGATGTAAGGGGGGACTCCGCTGGCAATGTCTGATGTAAGGGGGGACTCCGCTGGCAATGTCTGATGTAAGGGGGGACTCCAATGGCAATGCCTGATGTAAGGGGGACTCCGCTGGCAATGTCTGATGTAAGGGGGGACTCTACTGGCAATGCCTGATGTGAGGGGGGACTCCGCTGGCAATGCCTGATGTAAGGGAGGAGTCAGCTGGAAATGCCTGATGTAAGGGGGGACTCCGCTGGGGACACCTGATGGCATCTGGTGGCAGGCGACGTGGCAGGTGACACGCTCAGGGCTTCCACTGATTCTGCATTATGGTGAGTTAAATCATTTCATTCTATATTACAATGTAATAATAGAAATAATGCACTTCAATCATCCTGACACCATAACAACCATGGTACCGGGATGATGGAAGCGCCAACACCAGGTGTTTGGAGTATCTTTATCTGCTGATTTGTTAAACTTTCTGGAATACACATATTTCTACTGTTGTGTAGGTTCTGGGCCTGCTGTCCCTCCATCCCTTTTTCTTTCTCTCTGTCTTTTTCTTTCTCTCCCTCTTTCTTTCTTTCTTCCTTGCGTGCTGCATTTTTCTGTTACGGTATGCCCCGCCTACAAAAGAATGCCACGCCCCTAATTATAGCAAGGCTCTGCCTACATGCAAAAAGTGTCCCAAATTTTTTTTTGCAATGTTGGCAACTATGAAAGTCATTGATGAGCTTGTGTCTCTCTGTAACTTCTCTCCTCCTATCTCCTATCAGCATGCTCTTTGTTGCCTCATGATAGCGAAAGCACATAATAATTGGCTTCTTCTGCTGCTTCTTCCTCTCCTAGTGTGAGCTCTGCTGTTCAGAGCTCTGCTTGTTTTGATCTGGGGGGCAGTGGGTGTGACCACCTGTGCTTTAGTTCTGAGGTGTCTCCCCTGCTTCCAGGAAAAATGATCTGGAAGGGGGCAGGGCCTAGGACTGGAGTGGCAGGCAGCTCATGTGAGGAGCTCTGACCAATCCCAAGCTGGAATTGGCAGGGGGCAGGCCTCCCATATAAGCTGGGGTAACAGCCCACTGGGGGAGAAGTTGTCGGCCGGGAGATGTGGAGAATGGAGTACTAGGCAGCAGCAGGGGCCCCATCACCATCTGGGGGGGAGGGAGGAGGCCTAGCGGAGGAGTCCGCGAGAGCTGGGAGGGAGCTTCATCTTTACACGGTCATGGATGAAGTGTTGTGGAACAAAGGGGCTGGAGAAGCTGCCGGAACATATGTCCAGTTAAAGTTCTCCATCATGGACTTGGGGCAGAAGAAGGTCGGTGAGTGGACCACAGTGGAGTTCTGGATGAGGCATGACAGGGGAGCTGTGTGCGAGGCCAGAGGAGAGACTGTGGGGAGAGTGTCAAATCACTGTGGCCTGAGGGCACAGGATTTGCAGGCCCTCAGCTGGGAGCAGTAGTCCACCAGTCAGCACATGCTACTAAATTACTAGGGAGAGGTACTGCAGACCTCTGGCCTAGCAACAGTGCAACCAATTCTAGCCAGCAACCGAGACTGTTCAGAGTGGTCTCTTTTGTCAAAAGAAGATGATGTGACAGGAGGAGTAATTATCTACAGCGGAAGTTTGTGCAGGAGGGTGGAAGTCCTGAGAGCAACAGTCTGCAGGAGATACGCAGAGGAGGAGAAATAGTCTGCATGGTGTTATGCAGGAGAAGCGCCTGTAGATATTATGTGTACATCAGTACTTCACGGCTCAAGCTTTTGTTCTAATTCTTAAATATGATGGCAAAGCAATTGTTCCATGGGCATCCCAAATTTCCTTTCCCCCATCCAAGTTATATCCCCCAATAAACAAAACAAAAACAACGCAAAATGACTGTTCATTGTCACAGAAGGGATAGATGGAGGTCTGGCAGCCGGGCGACATGGTGGATGTTAGTTACTAGTAGCAACCAAGCGCTACAATTGAATAATATATTAATAAATACAGAGCTGCATAGTGCGTGTCTTTCACATCTGCCTTGATTTCAGCTTTAACACAATAATAAATGCAAATTATCACCTGAATGTCTTGAATTGCTCAACAAAGGCAGAAACCAGTATTCCCAGGATAGGCTGGTTATTTGTTTAACTCATTATTAACCACTTGCCGACCGCCTCACGCCTATATACGTGAGCAGAGCGGCACGGGCAGGCAAAATCACGTACCTGAAACGTGATTGCCTTCCCGCGGGTGGGGGGTCCGATCGGACCCCCCCCCCGGTGCCAGCTTCGGTCGGCATTTGGCTGGGAGCATTGAGAGATGAGGGGGAGGCCATCCGATCGTGGCCCCCCCCCCTCGCGATCGCTCCCAGCCAATGGGAAACATCCCCTGCCTCTGTATAGTACACAGAGGCAGAGGATGTGATGTCATCTCTCCTCGGCTCGGGAGTTTCCGTTCCAGCGCCGAGGAGAGATGACATGTAAGTGCACCAAACACACACACACACACAGTAGAACATGCCAGGCATACATTACACCCCCGATCCCCCCCGATCGCCCCCCGATCCCCCCCCAATCACCCCCCCCCCTGTCACAAACTGACACCAAGCAGGTTTTTTTTTTTTTTTTTTTCCTGATTACTGCATAGTGTCAGTTTGTGACAGTTAGCAGTGGTAGGACAGTGAGTGTTACCCCCCTGTAGGTCTAGGGTACCCCCCTTACCCCCCCTAATAAAGTTTTAACCCCTTGATCACCCCCCCTCACCAGTGTCGCTAAGCGATCATTTTTCTGATCGCTGTATTAGTGTCGCTGGTGACGCTAGTTAGGGACGTAAATATTTAGGTTCGCCGTCAGTGTTTTATAGCGACAGGGACCCCCATATACTACCTAATAAATGTTTTAACCCCTTGATTGCCCCCTAGTTAACCCTTTCACCACTGATCACCATATAACCGTTACGGGTGACGCTGGTTAGTTCGTTTATTTTTTATAGTGTCAGGGCACCCGCCGTTTATTACCGAATAAAGGTTTAGCCCCCTGTAGGTCTAGGGTACCCCCCTTACCCCCCCTAATAAAGTTTTAACCCCTTGATCACCCCCTGTCGCCAGTGTCGCTAAGCGATCATTTTTCTGATCGCTGTATTAGTGTCGCTGGTGACGCTAGTTAGGGACGTAAATATTTAGGTTCGCCGTCAGTGTTTTATAGCGACAGGGACCCCCATATACTATCTAATAAATGTTTTAACCCCTTGATGGCCCCCTAGTTAACCCTTTCACCACTGATCACCGTATAGCCGTTACGGGTGACGCTGGTTAGTTTGTTTATTTTTTATAGTGTCAGGGCACCCGCCGTTTATTACCGAAAAAAGGTTTAGCCCCCTGATCGCCCAGCGGTGATATGCGTCGCCCTAGGCAGCGTCAGATTAGCGCCAGTACCGCGAACACCCACGCACGCACCGTACACGCACCGTACACCTCCCTTAGTGGTATAGTATCTGAACGCATCAATATCTGATCCGATCAGATCTATACTAGCGTCCCCAGCAGTTTAGGGTTCCCAAAAACGCAGTGTTAGCGGGATCAGCCCAGATACCTGCTAGCACCTGCGTTTTGCCCCTCCGCTCGGCCCAGCCCAGTCCAGCCCACCCAAGTGCAGTATCGATCGATCACTGTCACTTTTTTTGTAGCGTTTTGGTGAACTGGCAAGCACCAGCGCCCTAGTACACCCCGGTCGTAGTCAAACCAGCACTGCAGTAACACTTGGTGACGTGGCGAGTCCCATAAGTGCAGTTCAAGCTGGTGAGGTGGCAAGCACAAGTAGTGTCCCGCTGCCACCAAAAAGACAAACACAGGCCCGTCGTGCCCATAGTGCCCTTCCTGCTGCATTCGCCAATCCTAATTGGGAACCCACCGCTTCTGCAGCGCCCGTACTTCCCCCATTCACATCCCCAACCAAATGCAGTCGGCTGCATGAGAAGCATTTTCTTTATGTCCTCCCGAGTACCCCTACCCAACGAACCCCCCCCCCAAAAAAGATGTGTCTGCAGCAAGCACGGATATAGGCGTGACACCCGCTATTATTGTCCCTCCTGTCCTGACAATCCTGGTCTTTGCATTGGTGAATGTTTTGAACGCTACCATTCACTAGTTGAGTATTAGCGTAGGGTACAGCATTCCACAGACTAGGACACACTTTCACAGGGTCTCCCAAGATGCCATCGCATTTTGAGAGACCCGAACCTGGAACCGGTTACAGTTATAAAAGTTACAGTTACAAAAAAAAAGTGTAAAAAAAAAAAAACACAAACAAAAATAAAAAAAAATAGTTGTCGTTTTATTGTTCTCTCTCTCTCTATTCTCTCTCTATTGTTCTGCTCTTTTTTACTGTATTCTATTCTGCAATGTTTTATTGTTATTATGTTTTATCATGTTTGCTTTTCAGGTATGCAATTTTTTATACTTTACCGTTTACTGTGCTTTATTGTTAACCATTTTTTTGTCTTCAGGTACGCCATTCACGACTTTGAGTGGTTATACCAGAATGATGCCTGCAGGTTTAGGTATCATCTTGGTATCATTCTTTTTAGCCAGCGGTCGGCTTTCATGTAAAAGCAATCCTAGCGGCTAATTAGCCTCTAGACTGCTTTTACAAGCAGTGGGAGGGAATGCCCCCCCCCCCCCACCGTCTTCCGTGTTTTTCTCTGGCTCTCCTGTCTCAACAGGGAACCTGAGAATGCAGCCGGTGATTCAGCCAGCTGACCATAGAGCTGATCAGAGACCAGAGTGGCTCCAAACATCTCTATGGCCTAAGAAACCGGAAGTTACGAGCATTTTATGACTTAGATTTCGCCGGATGTAAACAGCGCCATTGGGAAATTGGGGAAGCATTTTATCACACCGATCTTGGTGTGGTCAGATGCTTTGAGGGCAGAGGAGAGATCTAGGGTCTAATAGACCCCAATTTTTTCAAAAAAGAGTACCTGTCACTACCTATTGCTATCATAGGGGATATTTACATTCCCTGAGATAACAATGAAAATGATTTTAAAAAAAAAATGAAAGGAACAGTTTAAAAACAAGATAAAAAAGCAAAAAAATAATAAAGAAAAAAATAAATAAATAAAAAGCACCCCTGTCCCCCCTGCTCTCGCGCTAAGGCGAACGCAAGCGGCGGTCTGGCGTCAAATGTAAACAGCAATTGCACCATGCATGTGAGGTATCACCGCGAAGGTCAGATCGAGGGCAGTAATTTTAGCAGTAGACCTCCTCTGTAAATCTAAAGTGGTAACCTGTAAAGGCTTTTAAAGGCTTTTAAAAATGTATTAATTTTGTTGCCACTGCACGTTTGTGCGCAATTTTAAAGCATGTCATGTTTGGTATCCATGTACTCGGCCTAAGATCATCTTTTTTATTTCATCAAACATTTGGGCAATATAGTGTGTTTTAGTGCATTAAAATTTAAAAAAGTGTGTTTTTTCCCCAAAAAATGCGTTTGAAAATCGCTGCGCAAATACTGTGTGAAAAAAAAAAATGAAACACCCACCATTTTAATCTGTAGGGCATTTGCTTTAAAATAATATATAATGTTTGGGGGTTCAAAGTAATTTTCTTGCAAAAAAAAATAATTTTTTCATGTAATCAAAAAGTGTCAGAAAGGGCTTTGTCTTCAAGTGGTTAGAAGAGTGGGTGATGTGTGACATAAGCTTCTAAATGTTGTGCATAAAATGCCAGGACAGTTCAAACCCCCCCCCCCCCCAAATGACCCCATTTTGGAAAGTAGACACCCCAAGCTATTTGCTGAGAGGCATGTCGAGTCCATGGAATATTTTATATTGTGACACAAGTAGCGGGAAAGAGACAAATTTTTTTTTTTTTGCACAAAGTTGTCACTAAATGTTATATTGCTCAAACATGCCATGGGAATATGTGAAATTACACCCCAAAATAAATTCTGTTGCTTCTCCTGAGTACAGGGATACCACATGTGTGGGACTTTTTGGGAGCCTAGCCGCGCACGGGACCCCGAAAACCAAGCACCGCCTTCAGGCTTTCTAAGGCCGTAAATTTTTGATTTCACTCTTCACTGCCTATCACAGTTTCGGAGGCCATGGAATGCCCAGGTGGCACAAACCCCCCCCCCCCCAAATGACCCCATTTTGGAAAGTATACACCCCAAGCTATTTGCTGAGAGGTATAGTGAGTATTTTGCAGACCTCACTTTTTGTCACAAAGTTTTGAAAATTGAAAAAAGAAAAAAAAAATTTTTTTTCTGGTCTTTCTTCATTTTCAAAAACAAATGAGAGCTGCAAAATACTCACCATGCCTCTCAGCAAATAGCTTGGGGTGTCTACTTTCCAAAATGGGGTCATTTGGGGGGGGGGTTTGTGCCATCTTGGCATTTTATGGCCTTCAAAACTGTGATAGGTAGTGAGGAGTAAAATCAAAAATGTATGCCCTTAGAAATCCTGAAGGTGGTGCTGGGTTTTCGGGGCCCCGTACGCGGCTAGGCTCCCAAAAAGTGCCACACATGTGGTATCCCCGTACTCAGGAGAAGCAGCTGAATGTATTTTGGGGTGCAATTCCACATAGGCCCATGGCCTGTGTGAGCAATATATCATTTAGTGACAACTTTTTGTAAATATTTTTTTTTTTTTGTCATTATTCAATCACTTGGGACAAAAAAAATAAATATTCAATGGGTTCAACATGCCTCTCAGCAATTTCCTTGGGGTGTCTACTTTCCAAAATGGGGTCATTTGGGGGGGGTTTTGTACTGCCCTGCCATTTTAGCACCTCAAGAAATGACATAGGCAGTCATAAACTAAAAGCCGTGTAAATTTCAGAAAATGTACCCTAGTTTGTAGACGCTATAACTTTTGCGCAAACCAATAAATATACGCTTATTGTCATTTTTTTTTACCAAAGACATGTGGCCGAATACATTTTGGCCTAAATGTATGACTAAAATTTAGTTTATTGGATTTTTTTTATAACAAAAAGTAGAAAATATCATTTTTTTTTCAAAATTTTCAGTCTTTTTCCGTTTATAGCGCAAAAAATAAAAACGGCAGAGGTGATCAAATACCATCAAAAGAAAGCTCTATTTGTGGGAAGAAAAGGACGCAAATTTCGTTTGGGTAGAGCATTGCATGACCGCGCAATTAGCAGTTAAAGCGACGCAGTGCCGAATTGTAAAAAGTGCTCTGGTCAGGAAGGGGGTAAATCCTTCCGGGGCTGAAGTGGTTAAAGCGGAGTTCCACTCTCTCTGATAAATTTTTTTTTTGGCCAAATTACATTGATTACTATATAGCAATAGGGAACTCACCTGTTCCGTTTTTCAGTGACATTGCTGTTTGTTTAGGCTCAATAAATGAACTTTGATAATGAAATCTAGATGGTTGTCATCTTGCCTGTGGGCATGTGAAGCCCACAGGCATCCTCTTCCGGGATACGGTGCTGTTGATCGACCAGCATGCACCGCCTGTTCTTTTCAGATCTCGCGCATGCGCATTAGACCGAAATCAGAGCGCCGTCAACAGCTCCGGTTGCCATCACAACGAGCAGCATTGTAATGACGTCACTCCCACTATGGAAATCTCTCGATAACTCTTGAAACAGGTGGCCGCACTGACTCCTGCGAACAACGACACAAGCTCCCAGGAGCCAGTGCGGCTTACAGGAAGTGAGTAATTAGCCGCTCTAGACACGCCCCTAACCGCAGCCTGTGCTTCCTGCAAAAAACAAAGAGAGCTTCAACAAGAAAGGTAAAGCCTGCAAAAAAAAAAAAAGTGCAGTTTTGTCATTAGGACATTGCGGTAATCAGCTGCAGTTAGTGTAGAAAAATCGGGTGGAGCTCCGCTTTAAACTCATACATTTACTGTTTCCATGGACAGGCCCACACACACTACTAGAGTAATATAAAATCATGGCCTGTGCTTTCCTATTGCAGTCCCAGAAACTCATCAAAAATGTTCCATGTGCTAAGTTTGTGATTTTGTTGACTGAGTGGATGTGCTAGTGTGAAAAGTGTCAAAGCATATGAGTAAGGATGATATTTGGCGTGTTCACACACTCCACGTGCAGAGCCCGCCAGGAAGTTGGCACGACGCTGCGCTAATCACAAGCAGTGAGACATTTCCCGATCTCTGCAGCCGCACATCAGGAAAATGTCTCACTGCCTGTGATTAGCGCAGTGTCGTGCCGACTTCCTGGCAGGCTCTTTACGTGGAGTGTGCGAACACGCCAGAGCTCATCCTTACATATGAGCAGCATTGCTGTGTGCTTGGCCATATGAGGATTGGGACATAACTAACCAATACAAATTGCGATATGATAAATCTAAAATCCATTTGTGTTCATTCAATCTTTCATCGATCAGATTCAGTGGCGGCTGGTGCTCCATCGGTCGGGGGGCGGCAGACGGACCTGACCTGGGGTTCAGTGCAGGCTCCGGTCTTGCAGGGTGATGAAGGTGAACAGTGATTGCCAAGCAGGCTGATGCAGGCGGTCATACCCAAGGATGCCAGCTTGGTGAGGCCGGTGGGGAGAAGGGATGAGTTGCTTTTCTCCAGCTCTTGGTCAGCCATAGCTGCTGCTGAAGCAGGATTCCCCTCCGAGTCACGGCTGGTGGGTCGGTGGGTCGGTCCTCGGCATCACAGCGGCTGCGCGTCTCCTCCTTCCTCCTCCTAGGCCAATAGGATCGCTTCTCCTTTTGGCCAATCGGGAAATGGGTTTGCATTACATTTTTAAAATGATAAAATAAGATTATAAGTATTTTTTTAGTTGCATGTACATGCATATTGACAAACATAGAAATCTTTTTCTGTTTGTTATATGCATTTTTTCTTTATGCACTTTCTCCATATGCATTTTTTTGTGCAACTTTTCTACTATACTCCTTCTCTATGGGTTTTATAGAGTATTGATAGGTATGCAGGTATTTTTTTATGATATAGGTTTTTAATAACTCATTAATATTAGATCTTTATATACAGTGGGGACGGAAAGTATTCAGACCCCCTTAAATTTTTCACTCTTTGATATATTGTAGCCATTTGCTAAAATCATTTTTTTTTCCTCATTGATGTACACACAGCACCCCATATTGACAGAAAAACACAGAATTGTTGACATTTTTGCAGATTTATTAAAAAAGAAAAACTGAAATATCACATGGTCCTAAGTATTCAGACCCTTTGCTCAGTATTTAGTAGAAGCACCCTTTTGATCTAATACAGCCATGAGTCTTTTTGGGAAAAATGCAACAAGTTTTTCACACCTGGATTTGGGGATCCTCTGCCATTCCTCCTTGCAGATCCTCTCCAGTTCTGTCAGGTTGGATGGTAAACATTGGTGGACAGCCATTTTTAGGTCTCTCCAGAGATGCTCAATTGGGTTTAAATCAGGGCTCTGGCTGGGCCATTCAAGAACAGTCATGGAGTTGTTGTGAAGCCACTCCTTCATTATTTTAGCTGTGTGCTTAGGGTCATTGTCTTGTTGGAAGGTAAACCTTCGGCCCAGTCTGAGGTCCTGAGCACTCTGGAGAAGGTTTTCGTCCAGGATATCCCTGTACTTGGCCGCATTCATCTTTCCCTCGGTTGCAACCAGTAGTCCTGTCCCTGTAGCTGAAAAACACCCCCACAGCATGATGCTGCCACCACCATGCTTCACTGTTGGGACTGTATTGGACAGGTGATAAGCAGTGCCTGGTTTTCTCCACATATCACTTAGAATTAAGGCCAAAAAGTTCTATCTTGGTCTCATCAGACCAGAAAATATTATTTCTCACCATCTTGGAGTCCTTCAGGTGTTATTTTAGCAAACTCCATGCGGGCTTTCATGTGTCTTGCACTGAAGAGAGGCTTCCGTAGGGCCATTCTGTCATAAAGACCCGACTGGTGGAGGGCTGCAGTGATGATTGACTTTCTACAACTTTCTCCCATCTCCCGACTGCATCTCTGGAGCTCAGCCACAGTGATCTTTGGGTTCTTCTTTACCTCTCTCACCAAGGCTTTTCTCCCCCGATAGCTCAGTTTGGCCGGAGGGCCAGCTCTAGGAAGGGTTCTGGTCGTCCCAAACGTCTTCCATTTAAGGATTATGGAGGCCACTGTGCTCTTAGGAACCTTAAGTGCAGCAGAATTTTTTTTGTAACCTTGGCCAGATCTGTGCCTTGCCACAGTTCTGTCTCTGAGCTCTTCGGGCAGTTCCTTTCAGCTCATGATTCTCATTTGCTCTGACATGCACTGTGAGCTGTAAGGTCTTATATAGACAGGTGTGGGCTTTCCTAATCATTATAATCAAACACAGCTGGACTCAAATGAAGATGTAGAACCATCTCAAGGATGATCAGAAGAAATGGACAGCACCTGAGTTAAATATATGAGTGTCACCGCAAAGGGTCTAAAGCCCAGCCAGAGCCCTGATTTAAACCCAATTGAGCATCTCTGGAGAGACCTAAAAATGGCTGTCCACCAACGTTTACCATCCAACCTGACAGAACTGGAGAGGATCTGCAAGGAGGAATGGCAGAGGATCCCCAAATCCAGGTGTGAAAAACTTGTTGCATTTTTCCCAAAAAGACTCATGGCTGTATTAGATCAAAAGGGTGCTTCTACTAAATACTGAGCAAAGGGTCTGAATACTTAGGACCATGTGATATTTCAGTTTTTCTTTTTTAATAAATCTGCAAAAATGTCAACAACTATGTGTTTTTCTGTCAATATGGGGTGCTGTGTGTACATTAATGAGGAAAAAAATGAACGTAAATGATTTTAGCAAATGGCTGCAATATAACAAAGAGTGAAAAATTTAAGGGGGTCTGAATACTTTCCATTCCCACTGTATATATATATATATATAGAGTAGAACAGGGAAGGTGTATATGTTTTAAGACAAATATATTAGTTATTTATATATATTTTTCCTTCTTTCTTGTTATATATATTTCTTCACTGATGGTTTTAGCTTTGGGTTCTTTATTATTTGTCTGGAGCAAGCCAATTAAGCACTTTAATATCCTTCAGCTGTATTGTGGCTCTTTAAGAAATGTGGTTACTAGTGCTTATGGGTTATGACTAAGCGAAGAAATTTGTGAAACGCGTCAACCATGCTGCCTTCTGTGCGTGTCATGGTGCAAGGGTTGCCACCTCATCCCTTTAAACCCGAACACATATTAATTACACAGGATCTGTGGCTGATTAAGGTGGTAATTAAACTCACTTGGTGCCTTATCTGCATTTAATTAGCCACAGAACTTGTGTAATTCAAAGGTGTTCCAGCTTAAAGGGATGAGGTGGCAACCCTACACGGTGCTATTGTGAACTATTTTTGATGTTGGATGTTTGTATACAATAAATCTTTTTCTTTATTTTTTGGAGTGCAGTCATTCACTTTGCTATAGGATTACTTGCCTAGATCACAGACTGGATCAGCACCTGACAATTAAAGCAGAGGTCTGCCAAATTTTTTTTTTTTAAGTCAGCAGGTACAAATACTGCAGCTGCTGACTTTTAAAATATGGACACTCACCTGTCCAGGGCGCCCGCGATGTCGGCACCCGAAGCCGATCTCTCCCTCGGCTCTCGGGTGCTGCCGCCGCCATCTTCGGTAAGATAATCAGGAAGTGAAGCCTTGCGGCTTCACTTCTTGGTTTCCTACTGCGCATGCGCGAGTCACGCTGCGCAATCCGAATGGTGCCTGCTGTCTCTGGGACCCGTGTGTGTCCCAGCAGACAGCGCGGGGGGACGGGAAGAGGCGTAGAACACTGATTTTAGAATTCAACATGTAAACAGTCCGATGCATTTGCAAATACTGTATTTGGCCATATAAGCTCTGTTTACTGTAAAAATAACTGTAAAGTGCAAAACTCCGGTGGGTGTAACAAGATGTCTGGCTGCCCCCTTCTCGGTGTGTCATTACTGTGGAGGAGTGCGAGGTGTAGCAAGATGGAGGAGACGGAACGTCACTTCCGTTACCATTTCTGACGGGCCGCCTAATTTGACAGAACTCCGGCTGTTTGAATACAATAGCCAGGAGCAGACTGCAATCATAGCCAGCACTGTATTTGGAGACCATAATGCCATAATTACACACTGCCTCAGGCCTGTCACTATCATCATACATAGGTGTATATTTATATGTATTTGGCTATGTGGTTAGTCATGAAGACGGCAGCACTGTCTGCTATACACTCAGGGGAATCTCTTCACTACTTTGTCATCTCCCTCGTGTGTCGCGCCACATTACAGTATATAGCACAGAGAAGAAGGAAACGAGACTACTATTCGTCAAAGTAGTACGACACTTTATTCCGCGCATGCGCGTTACTCTCATGCTGTAGGACCCGTGACAAGTTGAAGGCGCGCGCACGTACAGCCGGGACGTAAGGCAGAGCTCGACACACGCTGTAGCCAATAGAGATTGAAGAGGCGTGGCCGGGCCCTGGAACGTAGTTGCAGAAATGGGGGTCAAGCTGGAGGTTTTTAGGGTAACTATCGGAAAGCACATGGGGGAGGGTCAGTGACGTCACTCCTGGTCGTTGTGGGGGGGTTCCAGTTTCTGGGTTGTGACGATGACCTTGGTTAACCTTTCACCTGTGTGCTGTGTATTGCTCAGTCCTGTATGATAACACTATATAGTGTATATTGTATGTATGCCCAGCAGCAGGCCCTTGTTATAATACACATTGACTGTTGTTTGTGCTGAAGGTGTGTGGACATTGTTTTGGGGGTTCCATTGCTGACCCATGTTTAACCACTTCAGCCCCGGAAGATTTTACCCCCTTCCTGACCAGATTTGCGTAGGGGAGCCAACCTGCTGCCGTATAACGACGGCAGATGATCGGCAAGTAGTTAACTGACAATTGCGCGGTCGTGCGACACTGTTCCCAAATAAAATTGATGTCGTTTTTTTCCCACAAATAGAGCTTTCTTTTGGTGGTATTTGATCACCTCTGTGGTTTTTATCATTTGTGCTATAAATGACCGACAATGAAAAAAAAAAAAAAAGCAATATTTTTTACTTTCTGCTATAAAACACATACATTTTTTTTAAAAAAAAAATCAAGTTTCTTCATCATGTTAGGCCAATATGTTTTCTGCTACATGTTTTGGTAAAAAATCCCAATAAGTGTATATTGATTGGTTTGCACAAAATTTATAGCATCTGCAAACCATGGGATATTTTTATGGAATTTTTTATTTTTTATACTAGTAATGGCGGCAATCAGCGACTTATATCAGAATTGCGGCAGACAAATCGGACACTAAGTGACACTTTTGCACCGCCACTGTACTAATGACACTGGCTGGGAAGGGGTTAATATCAGGGGTGATCAAAGGGTTAAATGTGTGCCTAAAATGTGCTTGGTTACTGGGTGGGATGTGCTTGTACTATAGAAAAGCAGCAATCCAAGCTCCTGCTTTGCAGAAACACGGGATCACTACCTTCCTTACTGACAGAAAGGCAGTCTGCCTTGTTTACATAGGCAGATCGCTGTTCTGCTTGTGTCCCGAGCGATCACTGGGTCCCGGCGGACATCAAATCCGCCAGACCTGCTGATTGGCTCCCGCTGTGTCGCCGTCGGTGCGTGTGCATGCCCCAGACCCGGAAGTGCAGGATCACATACCAGTACAAGATCTCAGTTCAGGAAGTAGATGGTGACCCTGGATGATGAGATCTCCTTTTGGAGAGAAAAGCAGATTATGGCAATTATCTAAAGCAGTGGTGTATGGTAACCAATCAGCTTCTACCTTTGGCTTGTTCGGTTAAATGTAAAAGCTAGAAGCTGATTGGTTGCCATGCACAGGCGCTCTGGTTTTGGTACATTCCCCTCTATGAATGCCTCTTTTAACCACTTGTCCCCTGGAAGATTTACCCCGTTTGTGACCAGGCCATTTTTTGTGATACGGCACTGCGGTACTTTGACAGTTGCGCAGTTGTGTGACACTGTACCCAAATAAAATTAATGTAATATTTTTCACACAAATAGAGCTTTCTTTTGGTGGTATTTGATCACCACTGCGTTTTATTTTTTGCGCTATAAACAAAAAAACAGACAGTTTAAAAAAAAAAACAACTATTTTTTACTTTCTGCTATAAAACATATCCATTTACAAAATGTAAAAATCGAATTTCTTCATCAATTTAGGCCAATATGTATTCTGCAAAAATTTTATTGGTAAAAAAATAAATAAAATCCCAATAAGCAAACATTATAGCGCCTTCCAACTCTGTGATATATTTTTGGAATTTTTAATTTTCTTTAAGAGCCCTTGCACACTGGGGCGGTTTGCAGGCGCTATTGCGCTAATAATAGCGCCTGCAAACCGCCCCGAAAGTGCCGCTGCTTTCATTCCAGTGTGAAAGCCCCGAGGGCTTGCACACTGGAGCGATGCGCTGGCAGGACGGTAAAAAAAGTCCTGCCAGCAGCATCTTCGGAGCGGTGAAGGAGCGGTGTGTATACCGCTCCTTTACCGCTCCTGCCCATTGAAATCAATGGGACGGCGCAGCTATACCGCCGGCAAAGCGCCTCTGCAGAGGCGCTTTGCGGTGGTATTTAACCCTTTCTCGGCCGCTAGCGGGGGGTAAAACCGCCCCGCTAGCGGCCGCATACCGACGGTAAAACGCCACTAATAATAACGGCGTTTAACCGCCGACGCCGCCCCCCGCCCCAGTGTGCAAGGGCTCTTATAGTAGTAATGGCAGCGATCAATGACCTAAATCCATCCCTTCCCTCCTGTCAGAACGGAGCTGTGCCTTGTGTACATAGGCAGATCCGCATTCTGTGTGTTTTACTGCCGATTAACGGGTGCTGGCAGACATCCAGTGCCCTGGCACCCACAAATTGGTTCTGCTGTGAATAATCACAGCAGAAGCAGCCCACCGGCGAGTGCACGCCACCTGCAGGTGGAATTGCAGAAGTACATATATTAACATGCTTCTGCACTGGACAGCCGCCCTGTAGCAGTAAATATGCTATAGGGCGGTCCGGAACTGGTTAAGCACTACACCAGTATAATTGCCTGTGAAATTTTTAGTTTTAATAAAGTTAGTTTGATTTTTTAATCATTTATGGGGTCATATCAATGCTTGTTTTTGACTGCAGTGACAAAAAAATTTGAAGGAGCAGGATGGAAAATTTTTCTTGAAAAATTTCTAACTGTATGGTTTTGTTCGGGAGATTACATTTACTGTACTGATAAATTCAAATGTTAACAATAAAGGGAGGGTGGAAGGGGAGAGGGGGGGGGATATATATTAATTTTATTTATTTTTTTTGTGGAAATTATGTGTATAATTTAGAGATAGTGGGTTGACAGTATAGATCCTTGTTTTGGGCTATATCATATCAATAGTGGTGTTTTTTTTTTTTTTTCTTCTGTGAAAGGAAGAGGACTAAGGATAATCTAATCTTTCTTTCTTTCTTTCTTTCTTTCTTTCTTTCTTTCTTTCTTTCTTTCTTTCTTTCTTTCTTTCTTTCTTTCTTAAATTACTCAAGGTGTTTATAGATATTAAAATTTGTTCTATGTGTATGCTAATACTGTTTATATGTTATTGTATTTAAACCTTCCCCTTGTTTGGGGATAATTATTATTGCACCTCAACTTAATAAAGAAATAAAAAAAAAAACAAATTCAAATGTTAATAACCATCCAAATTTGAACATTTCTTTAGTCATTTAATGTACTGAAAATTTTCAATAATATACGCTAAACATTCTTCCTTTTGTAGTCTTGACTTTCTCATATCTTACCTCCTAGATGATGCTCTATCTCTCATTCCCAGTGACAATGTTTTGGATCTCAAATCAACCGGAATATTTTGAAGAATACATTGTGAAGCGAAAGGTATGCATTATACAGATTGTTTTCTATACATTTTAAGGTCAAGATAAAAAAAAAAAAAAAAGGGGAGGGGGTTGGCCTGAATAACTAGGAAACTGTGAGTGTTGAAGATGGGATTTAGCTCGCTTTGAGGAGATACCCTCTTACTTCCTGTAGTATCTACTCTAAAGGGAACTGAATAGGACACCGGTTGCAAAGAAAGACCTGGCAAGACTTTTAACCTGTCCACACTCCTACCAATAGAACCTTCAGCTTGATAGTCCAGGTTAGAGCTTAGGTGTTCGTGTATTAGCTGCCTGGCCTCTCACATTCTCAGCTTCTCAGTGTGTATGACCGCATCAGATGACTGAAATCTTTGATTGTCTAGATTTCTGGTCTTTTGTGAACACTCATGGAAACCGTGTAAGGATAATTCTATTTTTACTGATAAGCTTTGTTAGTCTGAAGACAGGAACATGAAATCAAAACTATTTGCAGCCAACCAGCTAATGCAGATTATCATAGAGAAAGAAGCAGGACATTTTGTAATCTGTTAAATTATCTCCCATTAAACAGTGGGGCACAAGGCCAACCATACTACTCCACCTGGAGGACACACAACCACACCCTGACACTTCCTACATAACTATATAGAGCACGTAGGTTGGTTTCACCCAGCTGGATATTCTGCTAAATAAGCAATAGCCTTTTATAGTTGAATAAAAAAAAAAAATCCTGAACTGTTGCACAAAAGACCTTTGGAGGATCCTTTGTGCAGTAGTTGGGGAATTATCTTCTCAAAAGCCCCATACACACTATTAGATTTTCTGCAGATTTTTGTCTTCAGATTTACCAAAACCATATAATATGAGGTCAAACATTAAGAGTTTAAATTTGTATGCAATCAGGCAGGACCTTGCACTACATGGTTTTGGTAAATCTGAAGATGAAAATCTGCAGAAAATCTAATAGTGTGCATGGGGTCCTAATCATATAGTAGAGGAGACAGGCTGAGTATTCATAGATCCTGAGTTCTAGCTTTGTAAGTTCAGGTAATTAGACACTGGCAAGGTTTTGAGGACACCTCCTGGCTGCTTCCCTTATAACCGTACCCCACTCTGTGAGCCCTTCTTTTTTTGCTGGTGTCTTAGGGTCATGGACCTCTTCTCCCTTGCTAAGTTTAACTAGTTTATTATTTTATCTTCAGATTCTTCAATCAGTTCTTGGTGTAACCTCAGTAAAACCTTGGGAGTCGTACCCAGACCCCACCATGTGGACAATACCTGTAAAGTTGCTTTGGGCACTGGTTCCTACATGGGCACTCACTTTGTGCAACCCTTGTAGTTTATAGAAAAATGATCTCTTCTTCCCAGAGTAGGGGAGAAAAAAACAGAAAGGCTCCAAATGACTGTGAGTGCGGACTGCTTAATGAGATAAATAAATGTATTAATTCAAATATCATCTAAAAACATGGTGCTGCTACCAGCCACCATTGGGAAAACAGATGGAAAAATTGCTGCTTAGCAATGCAGGGTATTGCATGCTAGCTGTGTCATTGACACACATAAACCATAGACATATTCAAAAATCATATAACAATTCGTCTGGACGCCAATTCAGTTGACACAGGGGGACACCTCCACGGCAAAAGTCTGTATGGGAATCTAACACAGTCTGTCTAGGAGGTGTACCTAAGTGTCCACCACTTGGAGGCTTGAGCTGTAGGGGAGGAGGGAGAGGGGAGGTTGATGGGATATCCATATCAGCAGGGGCTGGAAGAATGTCTCAGGTTTAGAAAGTATATCCCAGGGTATAGAAGAACAGAAGGTTCTTATCCCTCGATTTACTGAGTTCCTGATAAGCCCATGTGCTGAGTTGTCTTGCTGAGGATTTTTGGTATATGCTGAATAGTGTTCAATAAATTTGAGAGCACTATATCAAAGCCTTTCTGGGAATGCAAAAATTCAGAGTGGCTGATAGCAATTCCTCAAAAAAGGTCTTGATAATTGTAGGTCTCCTATTCTGTAACTATGATGAAGGGTCATAAGTGGATGGCATACAGGGATGGATGGAAGTGCGGTGGATCTATTATTGATAGATCAAGGAGAAAAGAGACATTGAGGGTAATGGGATTTCATGTAGAAACCAGTCTGTGATGATTCACATTAAGGTTACAAGATCAAGATACCAGCGGGTTGATGTAGTACTTTACCCTTCCATGGATACTATCAGTTTATTCTCCTTAGTGCATTCTTGGCATCTGGTGTTTCCCAGGGAAGTGTATGCTAAACTCCGTATCGATCCTTTCTTGTGCTACAAAACAAGTATTCCTATCCCAGTAGAGTGGGATGGATGCCGCCGGTTGCTGCATCTTCCTCTCACCAATCCCAATATCTCCACATGAAGGAAAGCTTGGCCAACGACCAAGGAGACATGTATGGTCCTCTCCGATTTGAAGGAATCCCCTCGTGTGCTTGCCAAAACTACAGGGGAAGAGGCTGTGGCGTCAGGGTGATGATGACGGCAACGCGTTTTGCTGTGCAGTAGCATAGCTTTGTCTGGACACCCTGTAGTTTACCTCAAGGGGTCCAGGGCTGTGGTCTATCCCTTTGGAATCCAGACTCTGAAGACCCCTTCGGGGGTATGACCACCTCCCAATACAGGCAGTGATGAGAGATTTTTCCTGCCACTACAAGCAGTGGTGGGGGATTTCTCCTGCCACTATAGGAAGTGATGGTTAATTTCTCCACTGTCAACATAGATAAAAGCAAATACACATTTTTATTAGAGTGGGGGAGTTTAGAATTTCTGACAATGTTGTTTTTTTGTTTTTGTTTTTCTCAATATACAAAAGACTGAATGGATTCTACTGATCTACACACCAAAACTGTGTCACTGACAGCCTCTCTATTATAACTAGTCCTAATACACGGGCAAATGTTTTATGAAAATAAAGCTTGTAAATGCTGTTTTAGAGCAATCTTCAGGCCGGTCATGTGACTCCTGGCTGGTCTCCTACTCCGATCCAGGGCTACTGCAGGAGGGGCCGAGATCTCCCTGTGACGCCAGCCGGGGAGGTCACATGGCTGCTCTGCTCCACCTGCAGTGGCCCTGGATCAGAGTAGAGGACTGGGCAGGAGTCACATGACCGGCCTGAAGATTGCTCTAAAACAGTATTTACAAGCTTCGTTTTCATAAAACATTTACCCCGTGTGTTAGGATTAGTTATAATAGAGAGGCTCCCAGTGACAATTGCTAATCTTTTATTTATACTAATTGCGGCAGGAGGGGGGGGGGGGCGGAGACAAAGAGTTGACAGGGAGGGAGGGGGAGAGAGGAGAGCTGCAGGTGACGGAGGGACGTAAACTGATCACTGTAGTCAGGGCTCAGCAAACCTGATTATTGTTGTCAGCTCACAGAGGGGGACACAGGAAGTGGCAGGATCAGCCAGGTTTTTTAGAGATGGGCAGGTTAGACAGCATAAGCACTGTGCTGTTAAACCTGCTATAAAGGACCAGGATTTTCCTTTTTTTTTTTTTTTTTTTTTTTTTTTTTTTTTTTACAGTTGTGCTCATAAGTTTACATACCCTGGCAGAATTTATGATTTCTTTCCCATTTTTCAGAGAATATGAATAATAACACAAAAACTTTTCTTTCACTCATGGTTAGTGTTTGGCTGAAGCCATTTATTATCAATCAACTGTGTTTACTCTTTTTATATGATAATCACAACAGAAACTACCCAAATGACCCTGATCAAAAGTTTACATACCCCAGTTCTTAATACCGCATATTGCCCCCTTTAACACCAATGACAGCTTGAAGTCTTTTGTGGTATTTGTGGGTGAGGCTCTTTATCTTCTCAGATGGTAAAACTGCCCATTCCTCTTGACAAAAAGCCTCCAGTTCATGTAAATTTTTGGGCTGTCCTGCATGAACTGCACGTTTAAGATCTTCTCAGAGTGGCTCAATGATATTGAGGTCAGGAGACCTTCACTTTATTCTGCTGTAGCCAATAACAGATCAACTCGGCCTTGTGTTTTGGATCATTGTCATGTTGGAATGTCCAAGTACGTCCCATGCACAGCTTCCTGGCTGATGAATGCAAATGTTCCTCCGGTATTTTTTGATAACATATTGCATTCATCTTGCCATCAATTTTGACCAAATTTCCTGTGCCTTTTGTAGCTCACACATCCCCAAAACATCAGTGATCCACCTCCGTGTTTCACAGTAGGAATGGTATTACCTTTCATCATAGGCCTTGTTGACTCCTCTCTAAATGAAGCATTTATGGTTATGGCCAAAAACCTCAATTTTGGTCTCATCACTCCAAATGACTTTGTGCCAGAAGCGCCGGGAGTATCAGGAAGAAGAGAATCAGTGCAGCATCGCGAGACTTCTCCTTTGTGCCGTTCAGAGGGGAAGCTCGTTCACAGTAATTTCCAGACATGCAGGGAATACACAAACGGCACACTTTACATGCCGTTACTGAAAGATCATACTGCGCAATCGCGCATGACGTCATCTATGAGAAAAAGACGATTTTCATTGAAAATACAGCAGTAAGTACGCTTTCACAGGCAGCGATCAGCTGCCTGTGTTATTTACTATCTGAACAGAATAAGTTGTCTCTGAGGGTTTACAACCACTTTAATGCAACGCACCAGATTGCCAACGTGTGGCTGGGTCTGTAGTCTTCCCCACTCTCTTTGAAAGGTTTTCATTTAGAGGTCAAACAGAATAGAGGCACGGGGCTGCAGCCAAAAGCAATGCTGGAGGTGGGAAAGCGACATAGGAGGATGCAGACCGGCAGGGTCAAAATAGCAATCCTACTCTGTAATACAAGTAAAGGATACGAGTGGCTGAATTTCATTACTAATATTTTGGCATATAAAAACATTCATGTACAGTACATGGATTTAAACTGTGTATCTGTTTGCCAATATTTTGTACAGTAGCTAATAATATTAACTCGACATATTTTTCTTTTATGTTTTAGAGAGAGATTTATCCCCCAGAGAAGGATGACGTGGTAAGTAAATCACTGCTGTCAATGTGTATACAAGCCATACAGTGGAATGAACCAGAAGCTAACATACATTATTTATTGAACGCATTATATGTGGTTGCCTCTTCACACATCTATTTAAGTCACCTGTTTGCTGCACATGTGAAGATAGTTAGACCCACTATTTGCATATCACTTTGTGAAGTGGCAGCTAATTATTCTGGAAGATCACATCCCACCATGAGCCCCAGTTCAAACTGATACGGTACGGCAATTCCTGTGCTTTTCCCGCACTGCATCGCAATGCCACTCCTGTTCATGTGACCCGCTGCAGGTGTCAATGTTATCTCAATGACACCCCAAAAACAGTTTGCAAAACGCAGTGCAATTGGCAAAATCGGATCGCATAGAACACCCATGTGATCCAGTTCCAGTGCGGCAAAAAAAAAAAAAGTGCATGCACCTTTTTCGTGTGATTTGAGCCATACAAAAGGAATCGGCTCCAATCGCACTTCATAGAATCACATGTAATCTGATCAGGAATGCGATTTGCACCGCGCCAGTATGAACCTAGGCTAATAGTGCATTTGATGCAGTCAGTTTACAGAAAATCACAAACCTATTTGCACATCTCTGCTCCTATGCTAGAAATTTCTGTTGGACCAACAGTGGGCCTGACGCAAAAGTACACAAACTAGCCACTTTATTAGGTACACCTGATCAATAGCTTGGTAACACAAATTGCTAATCGCCTGGTAGCAACTCAATGCATTTAGACATCTACCCTGTTTCCCCGAAAATAAGACCTAGCGTGATTGTCAGTGATGGCTGCAATATAAGCCCTACCCCCCAAATAAGCCTTACCCTGTTTCCCCGAAAATAAGCCCTACCCTGAAAATAAGACCTACAAGGGCTTTAACTAGGGCTTATTTGGGGGGGGGAGGGCTTATATTGCAGCCATCACCGACAATCACGCTAGGTCTTATTTTCGGGGAAACAGGGTAGACGTGGTGAAGACAACTTGCTGAAGTTCAAACCGTGCATCAGAATGAGGAAGAAAGAGGATTTAAGTAACTTTGAACGTGGCATGGTTGTTGGTGGCAGACGGGCTGGTCTGAGTATTTAAAAAAACTGCTGATCTACTGGGATTTTCACACACAACCATCTCTAGGTTTTACAGAGAATGGTCCAAAAAAAGAAAAATATCCAGTGAACGGCAGTTGTGTGGAACGAAAATCCCTTGTTGCTGTCATAGGAGAATGGACAGACTTGTTCGAGATGATAGAAAGGCAACAGTAGCTCAAATAACCACCACTGAACGCACAACACATGGAACCTTGAAGCAGATGGGCTACAGAAGCAGAAGACCACACTGGGTGCCACTCCTGTCAGCTAAGAACAGGAAACTGAGGCTACAATTTACACAGGATCACCAAAATTGGACAATAGAAGATTGGAAAAACGTTTGCCTGGTCTGATGGGTCTTGATTTCAGCTGCAACATTCAGATGGTGGGGTCAGAATTTGGAAGTAGCATGAAAGTATGGATCCATCCTGCCTTGTATCAACGGTCCAGGCTGGTGGTGTAATGGTGTGGGGGAGATTTTCTTGGCACACTTTGGGCCCCTTCGTACCAATTGAGCATCATTTAAACTCCACGGCCTACCTGAGTATTGTTGCTGACCATGTCCATCCCTTTATGACTACAGTGTACACATCTTCTGATGGCTCCTTCCAGCAGGATAATGCACCATGTCACAAAGATCAAATCATCTCACCACTGGCTTCTTGAACATGACAATGAGGTCACTGTACTCCAATGGCCTCCACAGTCACCAGAAATCATCCAATAGAGCACCTTTGGGATGTGGTGAAACGGGAGATTCGCATTATGGATGTGCAGCCGACAAATCTGCAGCAACTGCGTGATGTTATCATGTTAATATGGACCAAAATCTCTGAGGAATTTTTTTCCAACACCTTGTTGAATCTATGCCACGAAGAATGAAGGCAGTTCTGAAGGCAAAAGGGGTCCAACCCGGAACTAGCAAAGTGTACCTAATAAAGTGGCTGGTGAGTGTTTAAATCGAATAATCACCACACAATCACTGTGATTATAATTGTTAAAAAATTGAAAAAAAAACAAATGGCTTACATCAAATAATAAAAGGAGTTTAAATTGTTGCCACGAGCATTGACATTCCCACACCCATAAACATAAAAAAGGCATCACAAGCCCACTGAAAACCATACTCTAAAAAATGACTTTGCAAATGTAAACCATAAAAAACAAAATGTATTGCAATGTAATAGTGACACCCTCTTTCCTAATGGGCTCAATAACCCATAGAAACTCGTATATCTGGTGTCAGCTGTCAAAATACCCAGACAACTACTTATTTATTTTTAATAATAAACATGTTATACTTACCTGCTCTGTGCAATGGTTTTGCACAGAGCAGTCCCGATCCTCCTCTTCTGGGTTCCCGCTCCTGGCTCCTCTTGTTCGGTGAGTACCCCCATAAGAAGCTGTTTCAATTGGGAGCACTCGTGCTGGCTCAACCCCAAGCCATGCTGCCTGCATCCATCGACACTGACAACACGGAACGGCTCGCATGCAGAAGCGAACGCATATGTAAGTCCCGCCCACATATGAAAACGGTGTTCAAACCACACATGTGAGGTATCACCGCGAACGTTAGAGCGAGAGAAATAATTCTAGCCCTAGACCTCCTCTGTAACTCAAAGCATGTAACCAGTAAAAAAAATTTAAAGTGTCGCCTATGGGGATTTTTAAGTACGGAAGTTTGGCGCCATTCCATGAACGTGTGCAATTTTGAAGCATGACATGTTGGGTATCTACTTACTCGACGTAACTTCATCTTTTACATTATGCAAAAAAATTGGGCTAACTTTACTGTTTCTTTTTAACCACTTTGCGCCCGTAGGGCGTCCTGGGACGTCCTCGACTTTGCGGGGCTATATCTGAAAGATGGCTGTAGCTACAGCCATCATTCGGATATCGGCTTTTTCCGCCGGCGATTCCCTACACCATAAGAATGATCGTAGCGGCTGTTCCGCCGCTTGATCGTTCTTATGGGCGGCGGGATGGGACGCCCCCCCCCCTCCCGCCGCCCTCCGGTGCTTGTACCGATTCATCGCTTCCATCGGTGAGTCGGACACAGGATCCGCCAGCCCCGGATGGTGATCATAGAGATTTCCGGCGGACCAGATGGTCGCCGGAGTCTCTATGATTGTTTGGAGGCCGGGCGCGATGTTATGACGTCACGCCCGGCCTCTGCATTCAAAAAAACGGCGCCGCTTCAGCTGGGAAGCGGTGATCGTTTTTTTTTTTTTTTTTTTTAATTTTAGACTTCCCAGCCTAGAGGTGAGATGTGGGGTCTTTTTGACCCCATATCTCATTGTAAAGAGGACCGATCATGCCATATTCCTATTACAAGGGATGTTTACATTCCTTGTAATAGGAATAAAAGTAATCAAAATTATTTATTTTTTTATTTTTTTTAAATGTCAAACTAAAAAAATAAAAGTCAAATTAACAATAAAAAAAAAAAATTAAAGTGTCCCTGTCCCCGTGTGCTTGCACGCAGAAGCGAGCGCATACGTAAGTCCCGCCCACATATGAAACCGGTGTTCAAACCACACATGTGAGGTATCGCCGCGAACGTTAGAGCGAGAGAAATAATTCTAGCCCTAGACCTCCTCTGTAACTCGAAACATGTAACCAGTAAAAAATTTAAAGCGTCGCCTATGGGGATTTTTAAGTACCAAAGTTTGGCGCCATTCCACGAGTGTGTGCAATTTTGCAGTGTGACATGTTAGGTATCTATTTACTCGGCATAACTTCATCTTTCACAATATGCAAAAAAATTGGGCTAACTTTTTAATGTTTTGGTTTTTTTTTAAGCATGAAACTGTTTTTTCCCCCAAAAAAACGCTTTCGAAAAATTGCTGCGCAAATACCGCGCGAGATAAAAAGTTGCAATGACCGCCATTGTATTCTCTAGGGTCTTTGCTAAAAAAAATATATATAATGTTTGGGGGTTCTATGTAATTTTCTAGCAAAAAAATGATGAATTTTACATGTAGGACAGAAATGTCAGAATTGGCCTGGGCACGAAGTGGTTAAAGCATGAAACAGTTTTTTTTTTTTTCCCCAAAAATTTTTAAAAATTGCTGCGCAAATACTGTGCAAGATAAAAAGTTGCAATGACCACCATTGTATTCTCTAGGGTCTCTGCTAAAAAATATATATATAATGTTTAGGGGTTCTATGTCATTTTTTTAGCAAAAAAAATGATTTTTACATTTAGGAGAGAAATGTCAGAATTGGCAAGTGGTTAAACTAAACTGTATTTGAGCAACACAAACCAAAAATGCGCTTTAATTAATTTTTAATATTCAAAGCAAACTCACCCATCTATCTATGTCTCCATGCTTAATTTTGTTGGGAAGTCACTTAGAAAACATTTCCCAGCATTCCTTTCCATGGCCATCATAAGTAAAGGTAGATGTTTTGTAGCATTTCCATCTGCCCTTAGCTCATGCATGCTGGCAGGAGGGTGTGCTTCGCTGAGAAAGCGCCTCCACCTTCCTTTTTCCAGATGAAAGAAAAAAATGTCCATGAAGACTCCCAGGATGTATGATATAATTTTGGCCTAGGCTAGGAAGCAATTAACTACTTAACAACCTGCCACCGCAGTTGTACTGCGGCAGGTTGGCTCTCCTGCGCGAAACGCCGTTATACATCGGGCGCATACACGGTGAACTGTGGGCGTGCGTGTGCCCATTTGCTAGCGAGGGAGCCAATCGGCGAGTCTGCCGGCCACCCGCGATCGCTCCACAGAGAGGCAGGACGGGGATCTGCCAGTGTAAACAAGCACACTTGTACACTATAAAATGTTTTGGCTATGTGCTTTAAAGGGGTTGTAAAGGTAAAAAAATTTTCACCTTAATGCATTATATGCATTAAGGTGAAAAAACTTTTGACAATACCGCCGCCCCCAGCCCCCCCGTTCTACTTACCTGACACCTCGAAACTCAGCCGCTCGCTCCCGACATCCATTTCGCCGCTCAGCCTGGTCGCTGATTGGCTACAGTGGATGGATTGAAAGCAGCGCAGCCATTGGCTCGCGCTGCTGTCAATCACATCCAATGACGCGGCGCGCCGGGGGGCGGGGCAGAGTGATACAGTGAGCGGCTATAGCCGCCGGCTGTATCACGGGAGCGCGCCCGCAAGAACTAACCACCATGCGAGGGAACTCGCATTAAGGTGGTTAGTTCTTGCGGGGAGGAGCTGAAACAGCCGCCGAGGGACCCCAGAAGAGCAGGTTCGGGGCCACTCTGTGCAGAACGAGCCGCACAGTGAAGGTAAGTATAACATGTTTGTTATTAAAAAAAAAAAAAAAAAAAAAAAAATTACCTTTACAACCCCTTTAATAGCTACTGAAATAAGATATCATCTGTATAGGCAGCCCGTTGTTTTCAGTGGGTCTGCTAGCTCCCACTGGTGGCTAAACTACAAATCTACAAATTCAATACACTTTGATAACAAAAATATGAGTACATACATGTAAAGATCCAAAAGTCAGATAAAAATTACTTAAAAATAAACCTTTGCTTTGTCCATTTAGAGAAGAGCAACAGATTACCTGTATGCTGCCCCCCACAGCTGTTTATTCTTACTATTTCCTTTTGCTTTTCATGATCTGTTTACTCAGAAAAGCAAAGTGACATATCCAATTCTTCATGGTATGGGACAGTATGTCATGCATTGCCATTCCTCCAGGTGACCGCAATGGTGCTTGATAATTGGCTGCTCAGATATCCAGCATTGTCACATGGGAACAGGGAAAGAGTCCTCAGCCCTGTGTAAGCTCCAAGTCACTGGAGCTTACACGGTTCCCTTTCCTTGCTCCTGTAGGCTACATGGAAGGGCAGGGAGCAAAGAGAAGACTTTCAATGTGAGAAGCAGCAGTAAAGTACAACCACTGTGTAGCACTTCAAATCAGGTAGCAGAAACCTAAATATATAATGTGGCAAATATGGTTGCCCAGTGGACAAATAATATAACAAATTTTAAATCAAGTTAAAAAAGAAAAAAAAAGTACAAAAAATATACATTGTTTAGATCACCAGTCCCCTGCCACTCAGAAGTTAACCCCTCCACTGACTGGGGTGGGGTTGGTGGTTATTTGTGTGGTGGTTGCAGCCTGTCACGGGGACAGGGGGGTGCAGCTTGTCACCTCAGGGAGGGGGGGTTAAGGTGGGTTTGCAGCTTGTCATCTGGGAGGAGGAGGGGGGGGGGGTGGTGGTGCAGTCTGTCACCCCAGGTAGGTGGTGTGGTGCAGCATGGGTCTCACCAGGGCTATTAGATCCTGTCCTTGGCCCGACTCTCCCCCTCCTCTTCTCCTCCTTTGTGACCACAGAGAGTGAAGGGGCGTAGTGCTGCTAAGAGAATGGGAGCGGGCGCCCTCTGGTGGTCAAGGGGTGGCAATGCTGGTTGTGCCGGCTTGCTCTGCCTGCCACCAACCACTTCCTGGGAGGACCAGGTCCCAGCAGGCCACGGACCGGCACCAGATTGCCGCCTGGCAGTTGGGGATCCCCAGTAGAAACACAGATCCCTTTTACTTGTATATTTAAAGAAAAATTGCTGTTTCTGCTGGCCATACTTATATGGCATCACAACGGTGGGCTTAATGTTGTGCTGCCACATGCATGTATTCTGCTCTGTGCTGGGAAGCACACTCACTTGTTGACCCCAGCATTGCGACCTCGCCATCATCCACAGTTCCCGATCCCTGTTTCTAATCGGGAGTCTCCGGTGTACAGAACCCCTTTAAGGGCCAGTGGGAGCCCATTGTAAGTGGTTAATTCTAGGTATATAGATATTAATTTAAGTCCTTGCTTTGGAACAATATCCTGCTTTTCCATTATAGATAAGCACAGTAAAAAGATTGGTCACACCAGTAATGCCTACCTCTTTTGTCTTGCAGAAGCAGCAGTTACAGGAGGCAAAAGAGGCCGCAAGACAGCGAAGAGAGAAGCTGTACGCGCAGGACTAGAAGACGACCAGCAGAAGGCGCTGCTCCTTCACACCTGTCCTTATATTGCACTCTTCCCAGTGTGTTTTGTACACTATGTAAGATTGAATGTGGTTTCATGTATGGTACCAAAGTGATCTATTCAGTAAAGATGTTTTTTTTGTAAAAATGGCTTGAGTCTCACAGAATTTCATCGGTTAGTTTTCTGCATCCCTTGTGGCTAGGTTATAGTAACTTTTGATGTGTTTGAAGAAGAACCAGTGGGAGCATTTAAAAAATGAAAGCGTCCATAACCCAAAAACAACAATATAATATATTGCAAGTTAGTTTTTTTTTTTTTATATATATATATTTTCACCTGGTAAACCTGGCAGTTGGGCTCCTTTCACACTGAGGCGCTTTGCAGGCGGTATAGTGCTAAAAATAGCGCCTGCAAATCGCCCCGAAAGGGCCGCTCAATGCACTCCAGTGTGAAAGCCTCGAGGAGCGGTGCGCTTGCAGGGCGGTCAAAAAAGTCCTGCAAGCCGCATCTTTGGAGTGCTGTAGGAGCTCCTAAAGCGCCCCTTCCCATTGAAAACAATGGGACAGCGCTGCAGCGGCGGTTTTAACCCTTTTTCGGCCGCTAGCGGGGGGTTAAAACCGTGCCGGTAAAGCGGCGCTATATTTGGCGCCGCTGTACCGCCAGTGCCCACCCGCCTCAATGTGAAAGTAGCCTAAAACACTTCCTGACTTGGGGTGTGAATAATCACTCTACTGTATTTTTGGAGGAGCATTGGTGTTGCCCAGGAAAAAGACGACAGAACACCCCACTCCCTCCTTTTCTCCATAGGGGAGCTGTTTTGTAGTTTACAAAGACAGCTGGTGGGAATAATGCCAACTGAGAAGAGTCGGCACGGAAAGTTTTCAGCTCAAAAAATTTCTACCAAGACCAACAGGTATTTTTTGCATGTATTGAACATGTATAACAAAAACACTTTCAATAGGATGTTTAACAGGCTGGAAGGGAGCAAATAAGATACATTTATTTTTGAGGTGTTCATGTATGTTAATGCTGAAATTGGAGGTGATGTACATTTTCCAAAGCTATGCTACTTACACATATTCTCTGGTACAGAACACGTTTTGTTAATAAATCAAATTTTTGCCCACCATGGATGCTGGTGAACTGCAAAGGACTGTTCAGTGTGGATGCTGCTGTCTGTTTTTATTCTAGCTGAATGCAAGAAGCATTTCAGTAGTGCAGACACAGCTATTTGTCTAAATACATTCCTCATACAGGTGCCAGGGACCATGTGCCTGGGCAAGAGCTGCCCATGCCACTTTTCTATGTGTGTACAAATGCCCAATAATACTCGGTAGAATTGGTTGTAAATAAAGGCACAAGATTTTTTACCTTCATGCATTCTATGTGCAGCACCCCCCCCCCCCAATACTTACCTGAGCCCCCTCTTGATTCAGCAATGTCCAGGAGAGCCTTGCCTCTCCAGGGATTCACACTCCTGATTGGCTTTTGGCAGCATCAGGCACCATTGGCTCCCACTGCTGTCAATCACAGCCAGTGAGCCAATCAGGAGATGGAGGGGGCAGGGCTGAGCCACAGCTTCATGTGTAAATGGACACACAGAGCAGTGGCTCAGATCAGTTGCCCTCATAGCAAGCTGCTTGCTGTGTGGGCACCCGGCAGGAGGGTGGGCCCAGGAGCGTCGGTATGGGACCCGAGAAGAGGAGGATCCGGGCTGCTTTGTGCAAACCATTACACAGAGCAGGTAAGTATAACATGTTTTTGTTTTGTTACTTAAATAAAAAACAAGACTTTAATATCGCTTAAAGCTTATCTAAATCAAATTACAAAACGTTATTTGCAGCTTACCAATCCCTGTCCTACCAATGTAGTGTCTGCATTGATTTTCTCTTTTCACCTGGTGCTCTAGCTTGCAACACCCTTCCTGTCTTAGGGTGGCTACGCTCCACTCTATTGAAGGAGGAGAAATGTAGCCACCCTTGGACAGCAGGATTGTCTGCCTGTGCAGAGGGTAATGTTAGATGGATTGGAGATTCAGAAGGGCGTTACATAAGTGAATAACAAATTGAAGCTCAAGTCCAACTAAACAGAGAACAAATGCAGCCACCACATCTAAGGACTGATAAAATGCAATATATAACATTTTGTTTTTGGGTTTAGATATGCTTTAAGGTATTGTACAAACTGTTTGGGCAATGAGTGCTACAGTGTACCTTGAACTGGTGTTTACATTTTTTATAAACCATTCTGCTTTGAAGTGGTTCTAAAGTCAGAAGGTAAAAAACCTGTGTGCAGCAGCCACCTCAGACACCCTAATACTTGCCTGAGCCCCATCGCGATCCAGTGATGTGTACGAGAGCCTTGGCTCTCTGGGGACTCTCCCTCCTCATTGGCTGAGGCAGCAGCAGGAGCCATTGGCAATCACTTGCAGTGAGCCAAGAAGGAGAGAGAGGGAGCGGGGCAGAGCTGTGGCTCTGTGTGAATGGACACACAGAGCAGTGGCTCAGAAGGGAGCCTGCTCGGGTGCTCCAATAAGCTGCTTTCTCTGGGGGCAGGAGGGAGGGGCCAGGAGAGCCAGCAGGGGACCCAAGAAGAGGAGGATCGGGGCTGCTCTGCAAAACCACTACACACAGCAGGTAAGTACAACATATAAAAAACAAACACAAGAGGGTGCCTCCATCTTGGTGTAGTGATTTATTTAAAGTATAAAAAACAATAAAAATGCACTCACTAGATAAAAGTGCATCAAGCTTTGTCATAGACCTCCATAGGAACACTGTGAAGCTGCAGAGCTCAGCAGGCATGTGGCTAGTTGAAGCACTTCCACTTCTGGAAGCTGCTGATGCTTATGTTCCAACCTGAAGCTTGACAGCTGCACTTCCATCAAAAACTCTGCTTCAACTAGCCACATGCTTGCTGATCCTATGGAGGTCTATATGGGTCTATGACAAGCCTTGATCCACTGTTATCTAGTGAGTGCATTTTTATTGTCCTTTATACTTTTTTTAACCGCTGGCTGACCATATACTGTATATGTATGGCGGCAAAGCGGCTCTTCCGCTCAGCATCACATGCCTGTACCTGATCCTGCACTTCTAGGTCTGGGACACCGCTGGCGATCTGCTCCTGCTGTGATTGGACACAGCGGGAGCCAATCAGCGGGTCTGGCAGACGCGATGTCTGCCGAGACCCACCGATCGTTCCCGAGAGAGACAGAACTGCGGCAGATTGCCGTTCTGTGAGAAGGGGAGGTAGTGGTCCTGTGTTTCTGCTAAGCAGGATCACGGATCTTTAACTTCCTACAGTATAAGCACTCCCTAGGAACACATTTAACCCTTTTGATCGCCCCTCACAGTGCATATTTTTAGCACTGATAACTGTATTAGTGTCACTGGTCCCCAAAAAGTTTAACTTGGTGTCTGATTTGTCCACCTCAATGTCGCAGTCCCGCAGTAAGTCGCTGATCGCCGCCATTACTAATAAAAAATAATTCCATAAATCCTATCCCATAGTTCGTAGAGGCTATATTTTTTGCGTAAACCAATCAATATACGCTTATTGGGATTTTTGTTACCAAAAACATATAGCAGAATACATATTGGCCTAAACTGATGAAAACATTTTTTAATATTTTATTTTTTTATTGGATATGTTTTATAGCAGAAAGTAAAAAATAGTTTTTTGGGGTTTTTTTTTTTTTAATTGGCAGTCTTTTTTTGTTTATAGCGCAAAAAAATAAAAACCGCAGAGGTGAAATGCCACTAAATAATGTCTATTTGTGTGAAAAAAAGGCATTTTTTTTATTTGGGTACAGTGTCGCACGACCACGCAAATGTCAGTTAAAGTAACACAGTACTGTATAGCAAAAAATGGCCGGGTCATGAAGGAGGGGTAAACCTTCTGAAGGGCAAGTGGTTAAATAAATCGCTACACCTAGATGGAAGCGCCCTCTTGTGTTTGTTTTTTATGTCTGCATTAGGATCTCAACCTAATCTGAGAGGAGCTGCATCCACTTCATCTGGTGTTCCCTACCATTCTCCTGGCCCTCTTATGTGCCCCGTTTAATGATGGTTGGGTTCTTGTCAGCGCATTAGCTTATTCTTTTTCTTAGGTAAGTATAACATTTTTGTTTTTTTTAAAAAAACATTGCCTTTAATATCACTTTACATTTTAAAGCCTGGTTCCTAGCAGGGGTGCAAACCTTACAGTGATTGTAAAGGCTTGTTTTTTTTTTTGTTTTTTTTAATGTAAAATAACAAACATGTCATACTTCCACTGTGCAGTTTGTTTTGCACAGTGTGGCCCCGATCCTCGACTTCTGGGGTCCCTTGGCGGCTTTCGTGGCTCCTCCCCACTTCATATAACCCCCTAGGAGAACGCTCTCCCGGGGGGTTACCTTGCGGGCGCGCTCCCGAGTCCAGCATTTGCGTCCATAGACACGAATGCCGGACTCAGCCCCGCCCCCACATCATTGGATTTGATTGACAGCAGCGGGAGCCAATGGCTACTCTGCTATCAATCTATCCAATCAATAGCCGGGACCCCATACAGAGAGGACAGCGCATCTCCACCTAGGGAAATAAGGAGCTCAGGTAAGTAAAATGGGTGGGGGGCCAGTGACTGCCAGAAGTTTTTTCACCTTAATGCATAGGATGCATTACGGTGAAAAAACACAAGGGTGTTACAACCCCTTTAAGGAGACAGTGACACAAGTCAGTGCAAAGGAGCTTTAGAAGCGTCAGCATTTAATATTTCCAAGTATGTCAGATGTCTGGTCACCCGCTGCACACTGGTTTCTCCTGTGGGCTCCTATGTCACTACTGTGACATGTATTGACGTTGGGGTTCATGATTGGAACCTTGGTGCAGCAGGGAACCAAGGCATCTGGCACACCCGGAAGTGTCAGATGCTGAAGATTCTGCCACAGGCCATAGCAAAATTAAGACTCCACCACCTGACAATTCTTGGTCCTGTGAAAAGGGTCACAGGCAATGGAGATACTTGGCAATGAAAAATGGGACTGGTCTGGACAACTGCATCCACTCATATTTGTCGGGTTTCTGTGATGTAAAAAAATGAGACAAAGATAAATCATTTCAGAACTTTTCCACCTTTAAACTGTACAAATCAATTGAAAAACAAACTGAAATCTTTTAGGGGGGGGGGTAAAAAAATAACTTAAATAATGTGGTTGCATAAGTGGAGAGCTGGCACTGGAACATCAGACTGGAGCAGATCAGCTGGTGTAGAGGCAGGATTGGATAATGGCAGGATTGTATGGGTTGGGAAAAACTTCAGTTTCTTCTTGGGTAAAGCCACTGAAGTCTTGTATGTGGATACAGGGCTGTAGGTAGTGGGTGCAACTGATGGAAGCGAAGAGTGGAAGGGTGGTAAATAAGAGGGAATAGTTGTTGAGAGATTTATTGGAACTGTTGGAGGCGGCAGAGAAGAAGCAGAAGGGTCAAAGGCAGGGTAGGTGCAGCAGGAGGAAATGGGGTACTGGTACTTAGTTGGGTATATTGGGTGGCAACTGTGATTGCTGTGGGTGAAGGAGATGTAGACATCTGAGCAGGCTGGTATCTAGCCACAGAAATGGGTGGTTGGAAGCTGACAGAGGTTGAGTAAAACAAACTTGACCAGACCTGTAATAATGATTGCACAAAATCTGATTTGCACACGGATTGTCTGATCAGAGACTGCACTGAATCAATACATTCCACATGCTCCTGTTGAGGAGAATCTGAGTATTGCTCAAAGAAAAAGGCTGAGTCATCCTCCAAAAGCCAAACCAAAGACTCCACCTGAGCTGCACTAAAATGGGGGCATATAATCATCACCTCCACTAGAGGCATTAGACAGGGCCAACTCTGCACAAATCTGAATAAGTGGCAGAACGTCCTCAAACAGAAAACTCGCCTGATCAATGAAAACGTGAGCCAGACGGATACATTCCAATAACTGCTCTTTAGTATGGACTCTCAAAGTCTGAAAGCAAAAATCTCTGTCATCTGTTGCCAAGAGTGAAAAATACAAAACATCTTCCAGATGCATCTTGCAGTAATTGAGCAAGTGCTCCGACCTAATTCCCAGGTGCAGCCGATCTGATTGTATGGCTTCAGAATTCTGTCAGGGATGCCATATACAGCCATCCAACACTGGGTGATCAGATCGTTGGGCTGCACTTAAGGAATCAGGAACAAAAGAGTAAGTGAAAAAGGTATTTCCTGTCGCATTATGGCAGCATACACGTTGGGTTGTGACTCCGCCCCCACAACCTGATAGGACCACATAGCTATAAATTAATGAGTAGACACCCGTCCCAGTATTCTCTTATTTTTCCTCACCTGTCAGGACCACAGGGATCAGCACCCCCTTACCGCTTCGCCCCAGCCAGGTTCTAGCCTCTCCTGGGTGGAAGTCCTTCTTGTACAGCCTCTAAATGAGCTAAATGGAAGGAGCCCCACTCTGGTGATCTCAGGGGCACTCTCTTTCTCACTCTGCTGTCTGACCACGATATAAGCCTTTAACAGGCTTCATGTGCAGCAGCCCATATAAAGCCTTAAACAGGCTTACTGGAGGAATGGCCAGGGAGTCCTCAGTTTGGCCTCATGAAATAAGCCTTAAACAGGCTTAGTTGTGTGCAGCGGTCTCCCCCTCTCTCCCTTCTTTCCTCCTTCCTACCAGTTGTTTCTGCCTGTCTGCTGGGCTCTGTTGTCCTCCATCCTGCCCTCCGTGGGTGCCGAACGGTCTCGCGCATGCGCGGTGTGTCGTTCGGGGCACTCCTCCGCCTTTTCCAGCTTCCAAGATGGCGCTGAGTGTTCCGCGGCGCCACTGCGCATGCGCGAGCGTCCGACGCTGAAGCCCAGCATCAGCTGTGTATTGCTGCTGCTGGATGACTGAACTGAGACAGTTTGTTTCTTTCCTGTAAACGCTCTGCAAAGGTATGTGGCTTGCCCTTTATTCAGCTGTCAGCCTTAAGATCCTGCTCCCTCTGCATATCTCTTCTTACTATGTCTGCAGGTTTCCAATCCACTCCTTCACCATGGAGACCGCTGCCCCAGTAGATCACCGCCAGCCTAATAGGTAAGGGGGGGGGGAGACAAGGGTAAGTAGTGAAGATCGAAAAAGAGAGCATTACTAATGCTACCTAAATTGGTCAGCCCTACCAGGTCCTCAGGAACGTCTGCTTCAAGACAAAGAGAGTCCTCGCACAGAAGAAGTCGCTCCAGACACAGACGGAGCCGTTCCTACCATAGGAGAAGCCGCTCGAGAAGAAGCCGCAGAAGAAGCCGCTCTAGGTCTTATTCCAGACATGGTCGATCCCGCCATAGAAGGTCGCCTTCACGCAGACCTCGTTCCCCCCGCACGCCATTCCCGTCCTGCCGGGAACGCATGCTGGATTTGTGGCGCGGCGGCTCTCCTGGATTAATTGGTCTGCCAAAAATGTCTGGAGGAGGCCACAAGAGAAAGAGTCTCGGATACCGGAGATTCCGCTGGGGCCTTAGCCCCCCAGGCCTCGATGCCAGACGTGGATTTCTCCACCACTACCTCTCCAGCCCGGGCCAGCACGTCAAGGGAGCAAGACTCTCTGTCTGATAATGAGAGTCTGGAGGTATCGGCCGGATTCGACTTCTCTCTGATAGAACCGTTTGTCAAATCGGTTAAAGAGGCGATAGGATGGGAGGAACCCCAGGAGGTTCAACCAAAGCAAAGGAAATATTTTCCTCATCTTAAAAAAAAGGATCCAGAAGCTTTCCCGTTCATAGACGAATTGGAGCACCTGATTAAAGAAGAATGGCAAAGGCCAGAGAAAAAGTCTAGTCTGAATAACAGACTTCTAAAACTATACCCACTCAAGGAGCCTAAAGTGAACCCTCTGGTATCTCCTCCGGTAGTAGACGCATCCTTGATGCGCCTAGCCAGGCATGTTACCCTCCCGCTAGAAGACGCGGTAACATTCAGGGATGTGCTCGACAGGAAGATCGACACGGATCTCAAGCGGGCTTACTTGTCGGCAGGAGGTGCCTACAGGCCTGCGATAGCACTCGCAGCGGTAGGAAGAGCCATCTCGAGCTGGTCTACAAGCACAGAGAAGCTTGTATTGGAGGGTGCAGACCAGGAAAAAATAGTGAAAGCGTTGCAAGAATTAAGCTTGGCAGGTGACTTCGTGGCAGAGGCCTCGGTCGATACCATCAGGTCTGCGTCAAAATCTATGCTGGCCTCGGTAACAGCCAGAAGAGCACTATGGCTGAAACCCTGGACGGCGGACCCAGCCTCCAAGTCTAATTGGTGCTGTATCCCGTTCGACGGAGAAAATCTCTTCGGAACGAAATTGGACTCAGCCATCTCCAAGGTAACTGGTGGCAAGTCTGGGCTCATCCCCTCGGACAGGAGGCCCAAACAGCAGAGACCTCCTCCCTTTAAGCGAAACCTTCCAGAGAGGTATAGGGACGCGAAAGACCGGGGAAAGAGTACCGAAGGAGCTGGAAGAACCCTCAATCCTCCTTTATGAAATTCCAGAAGCCTAAGACTCCTGCTTCCAGCGACCAGAAGCCTTTTTGAAGGTGCGCCCATCCGGCCAGTGGTAGTGGGAGCAAGACTCTCCAGTTTCAAGCTGGTCTGGGCGGAGACCATAAGCGATACCTGGACTCTGGCCACTGTCAGTTTCGGCCACAGGTGGTCCTTCAAAAACCGACCCCCAAGGGATCAATTTTGTCCAACCCGTATTCCTCCATCTGGGGAAAGAATGTTGTCCCTACTAAACTACATTCAGGATCTTCTCCAAAAACGAGCAATAGTAGAGGTCCCGCCAGCACAACAAGGCAGGGGATTCTATCCTCCACTATTCCTCGTCAAGAAAAAGTCAGGGGACTTTCGACTGGTTCTAGATCTAAAGAACATCAACAAGTCCATCAGGGTGGAGTCATTCAGGATGGAAAGCTTGCAGTCTATCCTCCAGGCCATAAATCTGGGAGACTGGATGCTCTCCATAGATCTCCAGGACGCCTACCTGCACATTCCAATCCACGTGGCATTCCAGAAATTCCTGCGATTCTCGGTGGGTCAGGGGCACTTTCAGTTTCAAAGTCTTCCTTTCGGGATCTCAACAGCCCCCAGAACGTTCACAAAAGTCTTACTACCAGCAATAGCTTACTTGAGAGAGAAAGGTCTAAGGGTCCACCATTACCTGGACGACATCCTCCTCCTCTCAAGCAGCCAGGAGTCACTCGTGCAGCATCGCGAGATCCTAGTTTCCACCCTAATGAATTTGGGATGGATAATAAACTGGCAAAAAAGCAACATTCAACCTACCCAAAGGATGGTCTTCCTGGGGGCCGAACTAGATACCTGAGCAAATACAGTGCAGTTGCCGGGGGAAAAGATGTCTCTACTAATTCAAAAGGTAAAGGATGCTATTCCGGCACCGTGCCTACCAGCCAGAGCATACCTCAGCCTTCTGGGTTCCCTATCAGCAACCATTCCAATGGTCCGATGGGCGCAATGGAACACCAGACCCCTGCAAGCCTCCTTCTTGCGCCAGTGGGATGGCTGGTCCATGTCCCAATTGATTCGCATCTCGGAGGAAGCCAGTCTATCTCTACAGTGGTGGACACACCCCTACAACCTCAGGAGATGCAAACAGATAGTCATCCCCCACCAGGAGGTAGTAACTTTGGATGCCAGTCTGGAGGGATGGGGGGCACATTACCTACACTATGCGGCTCAGGGCCGCTGGCACTTCAAAACCAAGGACATGGTCTCAAATGTTCTAGAGATGAAGGCAGCCTTCCAAGCCCTCTTGGCATTCAGCACCCTTCTGAGAGGAAAACAAGTTCTCATACAGATGGACAACCGAGTGGCTGTAGCCTACATCAACAGGCAGGTGGGTACCAGAAGCATCTCCATGATGCAGGAGGTTGGTCCGGTGATGCGGTGGGCTCAACTGAACCTTCAGGATCTGAGGGCGGCCTATATTCCGGGTGTCCAGAACTTTCTGGCAGATTCACTCAGCAGAACATTCGTTTCCAACAACGAGTGGTGCCTGAGCCCCCAAGCATTTGCCCTCATATGCCGGACATGGGGTTATCCGGACATAGATCTCGCAGCAATGCCAGCAAACCGGAAATGTCAGAGGTTTCTGTCAAGGAACCCCTTCCCCTCAGCGGAGGGAACAGATTGTCTCCAGCACTCCTGAAACTTCCGCCTAGGCTACATTTTCCCACCAACTCCTCTTATAGCCAAGTTCCTTCTGAGGCTCAAGCATTCAACGGCCCTAGTACTGGCTGTGATTCCCTTCTGGCCACGGTGGCCTTGGTTCACCACCCTCCTGCAGCTGAACACAGCAGATCCACTTCCACTCCCAGTGACAACGGATTTACTAACCCAAGGCTAGCTGCTCCATCCGAGTCCGGAGAAATTACACCTAACGGCCTGGAGATTGAAAGGTCTAGGTTCCTAGACCAATGGAAATAGAAAAGTATATAGGGCGCACAGGACTAACGTAGTCCAGATAATGTCTCTATTAGAGATAGGCAGTCCAAAATAGAAAGGAGAGTGTTGGTAAGGATGATGAGGATGGTGGGATGATCTTCAGCAAAAAGGGCTGCAGCTTTAAAAGACTGAAGCAGGATCTAAAATGACACAAAAAACAAACAAAGGCGCCTCTAAGTGCAGAAGACCCCAACTGGGTTAAAAAACACTTACAAAATAGAAGTTATAATCAGGCACATCGTGGGTAAAGCTGCATTGGAAGGGGTCACGGTCAGAGGAAGCCTTCAGAGGGAGTGGATGTAGTCACTAACAGCAGCGGTGTGGGCATTAAAACTGTTTATCTTCTGCACTTAGAGGCGCCTTTGTTTTTTGTGTTTTTTTTGGTTCCTAGACCAAGGCTGCTCTCAGAAGGTAGTCGATACCCTGCTCCAGGCTAGAAAGTCTTCCACAAATAACACCTACGGAAGAATCTGGAGAAAGTTCTCTTCCTTTGCCCAGGAACAAGGTTGGGACCCTTCTTCCCCATCAGCAGTGCAAGTGCTCGAGTTTCTCCAGTCAGGTCTGGACAAAGGCCTTAGGTCCAGCACCCTAAAAGTTCAAGTTTCTGCCATCTCCGCATTGACAGGAGTTAAATGGGCGCTTAATCCTCTTGTGGTTCAATTTCAAAAAGCCTGTCTGAAACTAAGGCCCCCTAGAAAGCCTTCATTCCCGACATGGGATCTATCAACCGTCCTAGAGGTCTTATCCAGCGAACCATTCTTCCCACTTGAAAGCATCTCCCTTTGGGACCTGACACTAAAAGTATCATTTCTAATTGCCATCACATCGGCGAAGAGGGTCTCAGAAATGCAAGCCTTGCTAATCAAGGAACTGTATCTGATGGTCTACCCAGACAGACAAACCCTGAAGCCTTCAGAAAGATTTATTCCAAAGGTCTCCTCTTCATTTCACTTTAACCAGGAGATTGACCCTCCTGGCTTTAGTCACGGATCAGGGCTTCCCCCATCCTCTGGATGTCAGGGGTAACATTCTGCAATACCTCTCTATAACCAAGCCATTCAGGAAATGCGAGAACCTTCTAGTCATCCCACACGGATTCAGGAAGGGCAAGGCGGCCTCTGCCCCTACCATCGCCTCATGGCTCGTGAAAACTATCAAGAAAGCCTACTCCTTAAGCACCTTGCAGATTCCAGAAGACCTAAGAGCGCATTCCACCAGGGCAATGGCTACTTCATGGGCAGCTTACTGCAAAGTCTCAGCGGAAACTATTTGTAGAGCGGCCACTTGGTCTTCTAGAAACACCTTCATATCCCATTATAAAGTAGACGCTGCACGCTTATCAGCTATTGAATTTGGGAGGGCCGTTATACAGGCCAACTCTTCTGTTTCTTGTCAATAAATTTACTTTGCATTCCCACCCAGTTTGGCGAGTTACTCCCCAACGTGTATGCTGCCATGATGCGACAGGAAAACGGAAAATTGTATACTCACCTTTCCGTAATTTTCCTTTCCTGTCGCATCTTCATGGCAGCATACAATCACCCACCCTTCTGAGGTGACATATGTGTATGTATATATATATATATATATATATATATATATATATATATATATATATACAGAGAATACTGGGACGGGTGTCTACTCATTAATTTATAGCTATGTGGTCCTTTCAGGTTGTGGGGGCGGAGTCACAACCCAACATGTATGCTGCCATGAAGATGCGACAGGAAAGGAAAATTACGAAAAGGTGAGTATACAATTTTCCGTTTTCCTGTCGCATCATGGCAGCATACACGTTGGGGAGTAACTCGCCAAACTGGGTGGGAATGCAAAGTAAATTTATTGACAAGAAACAGAAGAGTTGGCCTGTATAACGGCCCTCCCAAATTCAACTGCTGATAAGCGTGCAGCGTCTACTTTATAATGGGATATGAAGGTGTTTCTAGGAAAGGTGAGTATACAATTTTCCGTTATTTATTAAGATAAAGACACACGTGCAAACCAAACAGCAAACCATAAACAAGTAATGAATACAAAGAACACAGCAAACCCCAAAAACACCTAGTTAACTAAGTTTACACAAATGCAAGAAATAAACATGGATAACAGATAAAGGGGGACTGGAAACAGGTACCGGGGACAGGTCTCAGGGTCAGGATTCGGGATACAGGGTCCAGGACAGAAGACAGGTACAGGGCAGGAATCAGGCTTGCAGGGGGAATTCTGAAGCCCTGAGCCTTGGTTAAGGGCGGGCTTATATAGTCCAGCAGACCCACATCAGGTGTAACTTGATTGTCAGTTAGTAACTTGGCAGGGAGACAGCCGCTGGTGGCCACCAGAACTACACCCTTTGGTGCTGAATGCAACAGTGCCACCAGCAGGTGAACCAAGAAATGACACCATTCCTGACAAAGGGTCTGCATACTTATGCAACCATATTATTTTAGTTTTTTATTTTTACTTCCCTCCACCTAAAAGATTTCAGTTTGTTGTTCAACTGAGTTGTACAGTTTATAGGTCACATTAAAGGTGGAAAAAGTTCTGAAATGATTTATCTTTGTCTCATTTTTTTACATCACAGAAACCTGACATTTAACAGGGGTGTGTAGAATTTTTATATCCACTGTATGTAAAAAAAAAAATCTGAAAGGAAAGGATGCATTTTTCTGTGTGCCGTTTTCTTTTTTCCATGAATGTGGCTGGCACGGTTAAGGGTGTCTGCTTCTTATACCCTGGGGGGGCAAAAAAAAAAATCCAGCAGGTTGTTTGTTAGCCATTTTGAAAATTAAATTTTCTTGAAGCCTTTCTCTTTCTGCTTGGGTGTAGAACTTGGTGAGGATGGCTGAGGGTTTTAATATGCTGTTTTTCCCCAGATGTGTGGTATTTTTGCAATTTTCTGGCATATAAAGTTTCTGGTTTTGGTTTTCTCTATTGCCTTTTCAGCCCTTGGTCTCTCCAGTTTCATCTCGGCCCTGTTGCGCTTGTATCTTTCCCTCCTCTGTTGTCACATGTTATTTTTTATGTAACCGTTATTTCTGCTTCCTGTCTACCTCAAGTCTTCTTGTACTTCCTCATTTCCACACTGATCTAAATGTTATTATATTATTATGTTCTTAAAAATTCAGACCACCTCAAGAGATCTCATTCTCCTTCCTGGTATTGCTCTCCATCCTTCCTTTGGTCAAGCCGTCATCACAGGCCACAAAGGGGCTGTTGCTGGGCCTCCAGACAGAAAGTTCTTCCAGATAAAACATCCGTCAGGCATTTTCCAGAAGTTTGTAAAGTCTGGAAAGAAGTCTTTTACTGCCACAGTAGTAGCTTATTCTTTTTATCTCAATCATTTCTTCTGGCAGTTGTGGCTGCAATCTTTCTTGGCCTACCTGACCTTGGCTTGGTATCAAGAGGTCTCAGAATTGTCCTACTTCTTAGTACTGACTGGCATATTCAAGGCTTTGGATATCTTTTTTTTTTTTTCAAATATAATTTTATTAGTTTAGAACTCAGGGAAGGCAAGTTCAATTACATCAGCAACACAAAGTAATTGTGCACAATTCCATGCAGAGAATGTACATTATTCCCAGCAATTGGGTCAATAAGATGCAATATCAACTTATCATAAAGTAATATAATAAAAAGCTTGCCCACATCAAGAAAAAAACATCATCTTATTTTGTTGGATGCAAACAGTGCAAAAACTCCACAAGATGTGGTTTGAACCGCACAATCTCGTCAGTTCATTATGTGTTTCAAGGAATAGAAGAAATAAAAAACAGCATGAAAAAAGGAAAGAAAACGAAAAATAGGAAAAGGTGATTAGAAGAAGATGAATATGGAAAGAGTCACAAAAAGGAGGGAGGGGGGAAAGGGAGAAAAGGGGGGGGGGGGGGGAGCCGGTGAGCAAAAACAATCTAAGCATTCGCTATAGATCCATCTATGAACTGAGCATAGACACCCCTTCGTCAGAGAGAATAAACATATTCCATAGCCTCCATGTTTTAGTATGTTTTCCTGCTTGTTCTGCACCGTGAGGATCAAGTCCTCCCAATTTATTTATATCCCCCGCTTTGCTCAACCAAGTCCCAATAGAGGGAAGTGTCTGCTTATTCCAAAGTAGGGGGATGCAGGATTTGGCAGCATTCAACAAATGTCGCACAATTGATTCTTGGTATTGTTTCGCTGGGAAAAAGCAGGATCATCAGAAATCCTAAAGTCTGTGAATTTTTGGTTAATATTCTGGACGGTCGTCCAAAAATGTTTCAACTTAGGGCAGGATCAAAATATATGGAGGAGTGTTCCTCTGTCTGGCATCTCCAACATCTATCAGTGGTAGTCTGGTTGTATTTCTGCAGTAACTGAGGTGTATAATGCCACCTAGTCAGGATTTTATAATTAGACTCCTGTATTTTCGTACAAATTGACGACTTTAAGGAAAATCTAAGGATATTTTGTTGTTGGAGTACCGTAAAGAAAAAGTTTAAGTCTACTTCCCATTTTTGTAAGAAAGACAGTTGTGGTTGTTCAAAGGGGGAATTTAGCAAGGTATAAGTTTTGGATAACATCTTTGTCAGAATTCCTTTGTCTTGGCAATAATCCCCAAAGGTCGTTAAGCTACGGTTGAAAAGGGTAGGATTTGCAATAGAATGTAAGAAGTGATGCAATTGCAGAGCGTTCCAAAAAGGAAGTTGAAAACGGTCAGAAGCACTCATCAATGACAAAATGGAAGGCCAATGATTCCCTTCCAAAAAATGAAATACTCGTCTCGACCCATTTGAGAGAGTGTCTGGAACTTAGACCGTCCAAGTCCAGGAGGAGATGCTGGGTTACCCAATATGGGGAACAGAGGAGAGTCACGAGTGGAGAGGGAACCTGGAAAAACCGTCTTAAAGCACACACGGAGTATGGTGCCAATTAGGGGGTGAGCTTTGAGCACCGAGGGTAGGCGATTGAAACACCACAAGGATGAGTGTTTGAGTTAGTTCCAATTGTGTCCAAAGTTTATTCTTATAATGTTGATTCCAATCATTGCTCTCAGGCCTCAAGCTTTGGTTCCCCCCGGTCTGGTCTGTTGCAGAAATGTGTGCAGGCTGATCCAGTCTGATAAAATTTATTCCACCTCTCCCCCTCCTCAGTGTTCTCTAGGAACTGTAGTGTAAGGATACATGAGTCCCATTCTATGTTGGATGTCCCGGTTGTCAATTCCTATGATTCTAAACTGCTACATAGCAGTCCATAGGATTTCCTGGCTATACCTTCCCCCCTGCTGGCTGGAGGGGAGAGTGCAACAGAACATCTAGCATAGCAGTAGAAAGTAAAATCAAACTGACTTTAACCACTTAAGGACCAGCCTCGTTTTGGATTTTAGGTGTTTACATGTTTAAAACAGGTTTTTCTGCTAGAAAATTACTTAGAACCCCCAAACATTATATATGGTTTTTCTTCTAACACCCTAGAGAATACAATGGCGGTCATTGCAATACTTTTTTTTGCACCGTATTTGCGCAGCGGTCTTATAAGCGCACTTTTTTTGGAAAAAATTCATTTTTTGAATAAAAAAATAAAACAACAGTAAAGTTATCCCAATTTTTTTTTATATTGTGAAATATAATGTTACGCCAAGTAAATTGATACCCAGCATGTCATGCTTGAAAATTGCGCCCGCTCGTGGAATGGCGTCAAACTTTTACCCTCAAAAATCTCCATAGGCGACGTTTAAAAAATTCTACAGGTTGCATATTTTGCGCTACAGAGGAGGTCTAGGGCTAGAATTATTGCTCTCGCTCTACCGGTCGCTGTGATACCTCACATGTGTGGTTTGACCACCGTTTTCATATGCGGGCGCTACTCACGTATGCGTTCGCTTCTGCGCGCGAGCTCGTCGGGACAGGGGGGTTTTAAAAAAAAATATTTTTTTTTTATTATTTATTTTACAATATTTTATTTATTTTTACACTGTTTAAAAAAAAAAAACTGTGTCACTTTTATTCCTATTACAAAGAATGTAAACATCCCTTGTAATAGAAAAAAGCATGGCAGGACCTCTTAAATATGAGATCTGGGGTCAAAAAGACCTCAGATCTCATATTTACACTAAAATGCAATAAAAAAAAAAAAAAGTCATTTAGAAAAATGACATTTGAAAAAATATGCCTTTAAGAGGCGTGGACGGAAGTGACGTTTTGACGTCGCTTCCGCCCAGCAGTGTCATGGAGACGAGTGAGCGCCATCTTGGCCTCACTCGTCTCCAGACACACCAGAGAACAGGACGCGATCGCCTCCGCCGCTACCGACGGCTCCGGTAAGCGCCGGAGGGCACCGGATCGCGGCGAGAGGGGGGGGCCCTCTCCCGCCACCGATAAAAGTGATCTCGCGGCGAATCCGCCGCAGGGACCACTTTTATCTGAAAGCCGGCCGCCGCACAAAAACGGGGATACCGGGGTTATGGCAGCTAGCTGCTGCCATAACAACGATATCTCCGTTCAAACTTAGGACGTACATCGGCGTGCGGCGGTCGGGAAGTGGATAAAGAGGACAATGTCTTCATCTACATTTTCCTGTAGTTCAGCACCTGGCTACCTAGAGTTGAGTATTTTGTCAGCGTTAAAGTGGTTTTAAACCTTGTTACACCACTTGTAGCTACAGGTAAGCCTATAATAAGGCTTACCTGTAGGTACTGTAAATATCTCCTAAACCTGCACAGTCTAGGAGATATTTACCATATACACTTGCGCCGACATCATCGGTGCATGCGCACTGAAGAAACTGCTTGATAATGCCGTTTCTTCAGCAGCGTGCTGTGACCGGCGGCTCCTGCGCGCATGCGCGGGTGTGACGTAATCGCGGCTCCGGCCAATCACAGCGCCAGAGCCCGTGAACCCGGAAATAACTGGGAGATATGTCGCTGGTTACAGCGGTGTGCGGGGCCGGTGCAACAGCTTCGATCTGACGTATTTCTTAATGAGCTAGTATGCATCGCATTATGCCTTTGTCTTACAGGGGGTTTTTTTTTTTTTGTTTGTTTGTTTGTTTTTTCGGGTTTACAACCACTTTAATGGTCAGCTGATTTAATTACTAAGGCCCTAGGTTTCCTATTTCAGGGTAGCTCCTTTCTGTTACAGCATCCTATGGAGCCACCCTTGTATGCAGAGACTAGAGTTTTCAATAGAAACACAGTCCCAAAGCCTAGGATGGCAAGGCACCCCCCCCCCCCACCTTTTCCAAGCTAACAGACTGTCTATAGACTGCACTGTCCACTGTTAAAGCAGAGTTCCACCCAAAAGTGGAACTTCCGCTTTAAGCACCCCTCGCACCCCGACATGCCACACTTGGCATGTCATTTTTTTTGGGGGGGGGTGTACCTTCTTTTTAGTGGGACTTCCTGTCCCACTTCCTCCTTCCTCTTTTTGGCTGCCTAGGCGACTCCTCCTCTCGCCCTAGGTGGCTCTCGCTGCCAGCGCTCTTCTGGGACAAAAGGACAGTGTATATATAGTGCGTGCCGGGCCGTGAAGCTCTAAGCTGTCACGGCTGGGTGCCCATAGTTGCTATGACGGTGCCAAGGAGAAGAGGGGGAGAGTCGTGAGGCTAGACCGTGGGACAGGTGAGTGTCTGTTTATTAAAAGTCAGCAGCTATGCATTTTGTAGCTGCTGACTTTTAATAAACTAAAAAACGTGTGGAACTCCGCTTTAACACTTTCCTGTAAAGACTTGGTGTTCCAGGAAGAGAGCAGCAGCATTAAAAGTTGTAAACTGCAGATGCTGGGGTAAGAATTTTAACAAAGGGTTTACTGGGGAATGTTTATTTTATTTTGCTCAATGTGTTAAGCTAAAAAAACACTGAAGATTTAATACTACTTTGTCTCCCCTAGATACGGTATTTGAAACAACCTACCTGTTGCATGCCTTAAAGGAGTTGTAAAGGCAGAAGTTTTTATATTGTAACACATTAAGATAAAAAACCTTCTGTGTGCAGCAGCACCCCCATAATTACCTACCTGAGCCCCTTCTCTCTCCAGCGATGTCCACGATTCCCTCAGCCATCCAGGATACTCCTCCTGAATGGCTGAGACAGAGCAGTGGCGCTATTGGCTCCCGCGGCTGTCATTTAAAGTCAGTTAGCCAATCAGGGGAGAGAGGGGGCGGGGCTAGGTCGAGGCTCCGTGCCTGAATGGATACATGGAGCTCTGACTCGGCTTGGGTCCCCCCTGTAGCAAGCTGCTGGCTGAGGGGCACTCAAAGAACGGAGGGGCCAGGAGAGCAGAAGAGGGACCCGAGAACAGGAGGATCCAGGCTGCTCTGTGCAAAACCAACTGCACAGAGGAGGTATAACAAGTATAACATGTTTGTTATTTAAAAAAAAAACGAGCCTTTACAACCACTTAAAAAAAGAACTGATGCTTTTTTATTTTTTAAGCTAACTCCACCTTTCAGACCGTGTTTCATGTTACACTGATATCTAGGATGTAACATGAAACATGGTCAGGGTTCACAGCCGAACTCCTTCAACCCCCTGACTTACAGAATCCAGGTATTTTTCCCCCTGCTGGCTCGCTCTGCCCACACAGCTGCATCATGCATTCACAGAGATCTGTGAATGAAATAACTATAAGTCCCATCTTCTATTGCAGCAGAGAGACCTATAGTTCTCCATAAAGCACTGTGTACCCGCTGGATCACTTCCACACACACCCATTTATGTCAGTCCCCTCTTGCGTGCACCCCCTCCATGTTCCTCAGGCTCTACGCGCCCATTGGCTAATCTGGTACTGCTATGGTGGGTGCTGCCGGGTAGAGGGAAAGGAGATTAGCTGATCTCCTCTTTCGGCTAATGAGCCTGGAAGCAATGTGTAAAATGCGATTTCCGGGTCTTGGTGTCACTTTGGCTGGGACTGCGATCTACCCCTTAAAGAGAACCTGTTACCTAAATATGCACATAGGAGACTTTTTGTCCACTATGTGATGTAAAATAAGTTAAGCAAAAAATTTTTTTAAAAGCGTAAAACATTAAAGTTACACCCAAGCACTTAAAATATCCCCAAAACATTTTGGAGCCCACCCCCACATACATGCACGTACAAATTTAAATGCATCAGGAGAGCCTACGAGTGAAAATATCAATTGCACTACACAAGTTACATATTGCCACTCTAGGCCCGTTATTTACATTTAGTCCCGGTTCACACCAGTGCGCTGCGCGATATCGCATGTGATTCTCACCTCACTGCAGTGCAAATAACATGCGATGTCTGTGGGATGCGATTTCAGCCATACAGATAGTATGGCTGAATTTGCATCGCATTCGGACCAAACTCGCACAGGACCCTTTTCTTGGGCCGCACCAGAATCGATCGCATGGGTGTTCACACCCATGCGATCCGATTTATGTCCGATCTGACAGTTCGCAATGCAATATGCAAACTGATTTGGGGGTGTCACTAACTTTCTATTGACACTCCCAGCAGTTCGCAGTGTGAACTGCCTTGCGAGTCAAGTGCGATGTGGGAACCCACAGTGGTTTTGCAGGGTTCCCGCATGGCACTAGTGTGAACTGAGCCTGAAAGTTGTTATAAAATCAGTGATCATAATTACTACCAGCCCCTTTGTTGTAACAAGCTATACTACACAGCGTCTGTTTTTCTTTAAATTCTGCAGCTAAATACCTTATTTCACATCACTGGTGTGCAGTCACGTGACCTCCCCCGCTCTCCTTCCCCGATCTAAGGGCTACAGTGGGAGGGGCTGACGTCAGCTGGGAGGTTAAATCAGCGCTGAGAAATAAGGTATTTTGCTGCAGAATTATAAAACAGACACAGTGTAGTATGTCTTGTTATAACAGAGGGGCTGCCAGTAATTGTGCTCACTGACACGCGGAATAGCGGCAGGAGGGGAGGGGCGGGTTTGGAGATCTGCTCACATACTAGGAACTGACAGGCAGGTAAGGAGGGAGAGATTCTAAACACAGCAGGATAACGGTCTGACCACGGTATCATGGATCAGCACCGTGGTCTGCACACCTAGGGGGACACAGGAACAGGCAGGATCAAGGTGCGAAGAAAGTCTGGCTGGCCACACTTCCATAAACCACCTTTATTAACCACTTCAGCCCAGGAAGGATTTACCCCCTTCCTGACCGGGCCATTTTTTGCGATACGGCACTGCGTCGCTTTAACTGACAATTGCGTGGTCGTGCGATGCTGTACCCAAGCAAAGTCCTTTTTTTCCCCACAAAAAGAGCTTTCTTTTGGTGGTATTTGATCACCTCTGCATTTTTTAATTTTTGCGCTATAAACAAAAAAAGAGCGACAATTTTAAAAAAAAAGAAACAATATTTTTTACTTTTTGCTATAATAAATATTCCCAATTTTTAAAAAAAGTAATTTCTTCCTCAATTTAGGCCAATATGTATTCTTCTACATATTTTTGGTTAAAAAAAAATTGCAATAAGCGTATATAGATTAGCTTGCACAAAAGTTATAGCATGTACAAAATAGGGGATAGATTTATGGCATTTGTATTATTAGTATTCTTTTTTTTTTACTAGTAATGGCGGTGATCTGCGATTTTTATCAGGACTGTGACATTGCGGTGGACAGATCGGACACTTTTGACACTTTTTTGGAACCACTGACATTTATACAGCGATCAGAGCTAAAAATAGCCAATGATTACTGTATAAATATCACTGGCAGGGAAGGGGTTAACACTAGGGGCGATCAAGGGGTTAAATGTGTTCCCTCGTATGTTCTAACTGTAGGGGGGATGGGACTGCCTGGGGAGGAGACAGATCGGTGTTCCTATATATATACTAGGAGCACACATGAACTGTCTCTTCTCCCCTGCCAGAACGTGGATTTGTGTGTTTACACATACAAATCGTCGTTCTGGCTCTGTCATGAGCGATCAAACGACGGCGGACAGTCAGCAAGCGGTTAATGTAGAAAAATCATGATGACAATCCACAATGTACAAAAGAAGGATACCGCATACAGCTAAAGTGTTTCACGCCTTTCTCTTTGCGTTATGATTAAGCGACAAGAATTAACTGTATGCTGTATTCCTCTTTTCTACATTGTGGATTGTCATCATGATTTTTCTACAATAATAAAGGTGATTTTTTGGATGTGAACATGCTTAACCGCTTGATATCGGCGCTATAGCTGAATGACGGCTACAGCGCGGACCTGCATTCCCGGGAGGCCGTCATATGACGGCCTCCCCTGTGCACGTGCCCTGCGCGTGCCCTGTAGGGCGCGCGTGGAGCGCGCTGTGATCACCGAGTCACTGAGACTCGGGTGATCACCGATCCAAGTAAGGGGCCGGTCCCGGCCCCTTACCATGTGATCAGCTGTCAGCCAATGACAGCTGATCACATGATCAAAACAAAAGCTCGGTAACCGTTTTTTTTTTCTCCTCGCGCTGACAGTGCGAGGAGAAAAAAAAAGCCGATCACCAGCTCAGCAGCAAGGGACATCGGTCCCGAAGAGGAGGAGGCAATAATGCCTCATACGTGCCTCAATTGTGCCACCAGTACCCCCTGCCAGTGCTACCTGACATTGCCACATCACAGTGCCTACAGTGCCCACCAGTGCCACGTATCAATGCCCATAAGTGCCACCTATCAATGCCTACAAGTGCCACCTATCAATGCCCACCATTGCCACCTAACAATGCCCACCAGTGGTGCCAATCAGTGCCACCTAGCAGTGTACAAGATCAGTGCCCATTATTGCCACCAATCAGTGCCCATCACTGCCACCCATCAGTGCCCATCACTGCCACCTATCAGTGCCCATTGGTGCCGCCTCATCAGCATACATCAATAAAGGAGAAAAATTACCCTTTTAAAAAATTTTATAACAAAATATTAAAAAAATAAATTTTTTTTTTAAAAATTCGGTCTTTTTAAATTTTTTTAACAAAAAATAAAAACCGCAGAGGTGATCAAATACCACCAAAAGAAAGCTCTATTTGTGGGGAAAAAATGATAACAATTTCATTTGGGTACAGTGTTGTATGAGCGCGCAATTGTTATTCAAAGTGCGTCAGCGCTGAAAGCTGAAAATTGGTCTGGATAGGAGGGGGGTTTAAGTGCCCGGTAAGCAAGTGGTTAAACCTCCTCCCTGTTTCTGAGGCTTAAAAATCTGGTCACCACAGAGCTTCCCACTAACTGGGACATTGCTTTTTTTTGAGCAATACATTCTTGATATTATGGTCCCTAGGAAACTTCCCTGAGGTGGGAAGTTTCCCCTCAAAGTGACATATTTGATATTACAGAATGGTTCCAATATTTCAACAAAGTGGGGCTAGGTTTGCTGAAATTTTTGCTGACCAAGAAAAAAACAAAAACTTCTTAAAATTGATGAGGAAGTTAGTGCCCTTGGGGAGAGATTGAACCCATATAAAGGTAACCCATGTAAAAAGATCTGAAACTCTAATGCCGCGTACACACGAGCGGACTTTACGGCGGACTTTGCCCGGCGGACTGGATTTCGTCGGACAATTCGATGTGTGTGGGCTCCAGCGGACTTTGTTTTCTCAAAAGTTGGACGGACTTAGATTTGAAACTTGTTTAAAATTTATCCGTTGAAATCGAGTCCGGTCGAAAAGTCCGCCGTCTGTATGCTAGTTCGACGGACTAAAAAGCCACGCTAGGGCAGCTATTGGCTACTGGCTATGAACTTCCTTGTTTTAGTTCGGTCGTACGTCATCACGTACGAATTCGACGGACTTTGGTGGATTGTGTGTAGGCAAGTCCGTTCATTCAGAAAGTCCGTCGTAAAGTACGTCGAAAAATCCGCCGGGCAAAGTCCACCGTAAAGTCCGCTCGTGTGTACGCGGCATAAGGAAACATCTAGAGAGGGAGGAGATGGAACAGAGGAATAAAAAAAGAAAGTACCTTAGAGATTTAACTGACTATAAGAACAATAGGGTTTTTAAATGGCAAACTAAGGAAGAAACATTGGCTATGAGGATACAGGGAAGGAATGAAGGAGTTAATGCAGACATCCCAACCTGCAAAAACTAATTTGAGGGAGGTGGCAAGCTCATTTCAGGGAGGTCACGCTCCGTGCCGACAACCCCCCCCATTCATAATAAAATACTATAATAAAATAATACTTTAAAGATAATTAATAATATAATGCCATAATAAAATAGTATTTTAAAAGATAATGTTGTGTCACACTCACCAACAATGCACCCTCACTGTGCCCATTTGCAGCCTCATCAGTGCCAACAATGCAGCCTCACTGTGCAATCTGCACCTCACTGTGCCAGTCTGCACCCTCACTGTGCCCATCTGCAGCCTCGTTAGTGCCCATCAATGCAGCCTCACTGTGCCCATCAATGCAGCCTCACTATGCCCATCTACAGCCTCATCAGTGCCAACACTGCAGCCTCACTGTGCCCATCTGCAGCCTCACCATGCCAACAATGTAGCCTCACTGAGCCATCAATGCAGCCTCACTGTGCCCATCTGCAGCCTCATTAGTGTCAACAATGCAGCCTCCCTGTGCCAATAATGCAACCTCACTGTGTCCATCTGTATCCTCATCGGTGCCCATCTGCAGCCTCACTGTGCCAACGATGCAGCCTCACTGTGCCCATCTGTATCCTCATCAGTGCCCATCTGCAGCCTCACTGTGCCCATCTGCAGCCTCACTGTGCCCATCTGTATCCTCATTAGTGTCCATCTGCAGCCTCGCCAGTACCTTGATTACACACAGCGGGTGTCTCCCGCTGTGTCATGCAGCTGCAGTCTTAACTGTTTGGCAGCCGTCCATTGTAACAAAGCCCCGCCTCCTCATTCATGATACAGTCAACTGAACACTGATACAATGCTGGGATTGAATCTGTCTATCATGGATGAATAGGCAGGGCTTTGTTACAGTGGACGACCACCGAACAGTTAAGACTGCAGCTACATGACACAGAGGCAGACACTCTGTTTGTGATTACTCCAGACTGAATGGCAGTGTAGGCTCAGCCGGGAGATCGTGCCGCACTAGCGGGTGTCCGTGAGCCCGTCGTCAAATGCGGGAGTATCCCGTGAGTTGCGGGACACTTGAGATGTCTGCTAATAATTTGATAGATCAAGGACAGGCTTGCTTCCCTGTTATAATCCAGGGCCACACCACCCCCAACCCCTCGTTCTCAGCCTTGAGGTCATCCCCGGGGTCGTGGTAGAGGAGGGTGGAAGTCCCGCCTCTCCTAACATGAACCCCACTAATACCTATAATAGGTTCAATCCTTTGAGTGGTAGGGATGATTTTTATGGGGAAGAGAGGTATATCACTGAGCATCCTTCCGATTGGGAACCTCAATTAAATCAGCGTGATGTGTACTCCCCAAGGTTGCCTCCTGATGGTAACTATTGGCAACAACCGAATTACTCTTCTGGATCTAATTTTCCGGTTAGGGATAATTCAATAATAACAATAAACATTTTTTTTATGGGGCCCCAAATCTAAAAAGAGCAATAGATCCAAAGGGGGTTCCCAAGGGGGAGGTAGATCCACTCTAAAAAGAAGGTGAGTCTCAAAGACTCTGGCCTCTTCAATTTAAGTGCAGCCACTATTTCAGTTGAAGAAAAATACATTCTGAATCACGGTTTAAAGGGGTTGTAAAGGCTCGTGTTTTTCATTAAGATGAAAAAACACCTTGCAATCACCGGCCTCCTAGCCCCCCGTTTTACTTACCTGAGCCCCGAATTTCCGTTGGCGCGTCCCTGCCGTCCCTCTCTCCACGGGTTCCTGGCTCTTGATTGGATAGATTGATAGCAGTGCAGCCATTGGCTCCCGCTGCTGTCAATCAAATCCAATAACGCGGGCGCCGGGGGTAGGGCCACGTCCTGCATTCGGCCTCTATGGACTCCGAATGCTGGACTCCGGAGCGCGCCCGCAAGGTAACCCCCTCGGGAGATCGCTTCTCCAAGGGGGTTATCTAATGCGTGGAGGTGCCGAGGGACCCCAGAAATTGATGTTCAGGGCCACTCTGTGCAAAACAAGCTGCACAATGGAGGTAAATATGACATGTTTGTTATTAAAAAAACACTAAAATTTGCTCCCCCTCGGTCACTAAATAAATTTGAAACATTTATTGACATTCATAAGTACATTCGCAAAATTAATATTAAGAAACATATGATCACCAATCCCTTTCGATCCAACAAAATGGCTTCTATAGACATTAGGAATACTTTACTGTCCAATGCTTCGCTATTTAATCCACCTGGGAATTTGGTCCCCTAAATTTCAGTATTTGGGGACTTAGTGACGAAAGATGTGGAACATATGCGGAATAAAAACAATAGGAGTGATTATATGTTAAGGAAGGGCTTGAATCTTCTGAAAAAATGTAATGCTTATGTGGTGCGCCCTGCCAACAAGGGCGGGGGGATTGTGATCCTTGATGGAGAGGCCTATAAGACAGAAATGCTAAGGATACTATCCGATCAAGAAACGTATGTTCCACTTAAAGGTGATCCCACCTTTAAATGTAAGAAGGAGCTTGTAGCCTCTGTAGCACCCTCTACCTAGGTAGGTGCTAGAGGTAGATTTTTGGTGAGTACAGGTACATTTAGGCAGGCCTAGCTCTAGCTAGGCCTGTTTGTTTTGATCTGTGTGGGCTGGGAGTGGCTGAGAGTAGGCTGGTGACTTACAGATAGCATTACTTCTCGGTTACCTCCCTCTGGCTTCTAGAGGATTCTAGAAGAGCGGAGGAGAAGAGAGGTGGAGCTCTCTGAGGAGTCTCAAGGAGCCCTGACCATTCCCCACTTAGGATTGGCAGGGGCAGGCCTCCTTGATATACCCAGGGTCAGCCCAGCTGGGGAGTGGTTATCAGGTGGAAGAACTGAGAATGGAGTTCTAGGCCTTCGGGGCCTTTAAGGCTGCTCCCCAGTCTGGGGGGGTGATCTTGGGCCTGGGACTCGGGTGCAGGAAGGATCCCTTCAAGACTGCATGAAGGATCTGGACAGGAGGCATAGAGAGGAGTCAGAAAAGACAACAGGTGCTAGTGCTGCCGGGCAAGTCTTCAGGAGGGAACCACCGATGTATGTGTGGCCAGGAGGTTCGGTGAGTGACAGGCACAGTCGGGAGGACTGGGGAAGCATGCCTGAGAAGACTGGGAATGTGCAGTCTGGGATGGGTGCAGAGACTTCCTATTACTGTTTTTTTTCTGCTACACTAAAAAGGGACCCACGGTCCCTGCCTGCAAATGGCAGTTTCTAAGGCCTGACTGAGTCAGACTTGGGCCTAACCATGTGCTAGCTGTGTCTGGAGTCAAGTGTTGTGCAGGAGGAAGAGAGAGTGATGGTCTGCAAGCAAGTGTTGTGCAGGAGGAGTGTTTTGTACAAAGAGTGTACATAGTTCTGTCCCAAATTGACTGTTCTGAAATTCTACTGGGCATCCCATAGAGTATATTCCCATCCCTATCCAAGTTCATCTCCCTCAATAAAAATACAAAAACAAGCATATCGACTGTTCATTGTTTCCAAGGTGATAGGGAAGTGAATACCGGGCTGGGCACGGTGGCAGGTGGGCCACAACTTTCAGCAGCCCCTATGGGAGTACCGCTACACCTTGATAGGGGAGGGTCATCAAGAAAATATTATTTCCAAAAGGGAGAAGGCTTTTTTGATTCCTGTGCCGGTGATCTTCTATTTGCCAAAAGTGCACAAAAATCCTGTGCACCCCCCTGGGAAGCCAATCATAAGTGGCATAGATTCGGTCAACTCCCAGGCTGGGCTAATATATTGATTATTTTTTGCAGCCACTGGTAGTAAAGACCCCATCTTTTTTGAGAGACTCCACACAGGTTAGTAATGCTCTCAAATTGGTGGAGTGGAAAAATAGTTACATACTCGTCACGACAGATGTGTCATCTTTATACACTAATATATTCTACCAACATGGCTGTGAGGCAGTGGAACATTTTATGAGATCAGATGACCTATTGGGTGTCCAGAGAGAATTTATTTTGATTCTCTTGGATTAAGCAATGGGTCACAATTATTTTTGGTTCGGAGGATCTTATTATTTGCAGAATAAAGGTGTGGCCACGGGGGCCAAGTTTGGGCCAAGCATGGCAAACCTGTTCATGGCTAAGTGGTAGGAAGATGTCTATACCTAGACTGGAGTTGATTCTCTGGAAGAGGTTTATAGATTACATCTTCCTCCTATGAGATGGTGACTTTGAATCGCTTAATGCATTCATGATCATGTTAAATGATAATGATAGGGGTATTGTTTTACAATACGAGGCTAGTAAAACAGAAATCCATTTCTTGGATTTAAGACTTCGACTTGTGGATGGTGATATTATCAGATCCACATATTTTAAGGAAACAGACAGGAATGGATTCATTAGTACCAATAGCTGTCATCATGGTGCTTGGTTAAGATCTGTCCCTAGGAGCCAGTTTCTGAGGCTCAGGAGGAACTGCACCAATCAAGATGATTTCTTACAGGAGGCTTCTGTTCTTAAAAAAAAAAAATTTGGAGAAAGGGTTATGAGGTAGAGGGATTAGAAGGGGCTCTGAATTATGCTGTTGAGAAGAACAGAGATGATCTATTAGTCCCTAAAATTGGTGGTCCGGTTGACTCCTTTAAGTTTGCCCTTTTCACCACATACTCCAATCAGCATATTGCTGTAAAAAAGATTTTGCGGAAACATTGGGGTGTGTTGTGAAATGATTTGCGAAAAGGTTTCGGGACCACATCTCCCTGAAAACCCTCAGATTGTTTATAGGGGTGTTTCCTCCTTGAGATTACAGATAGCTCTTAATATAATTGAACCCTCTAAAAAAATCTTCCTTTTTTCAGAATATGGGAGGTTTTTTCTCTGTAGGAAATGCCCTGTTTGTAAAATCAACGCACATATGTGTAGAAGGACTGATTGTTTTGAATCTAGTTCTACCCATGAACAGTTTCCTATTAAACCCCTTATTACATATACATCCAAAAATGTTGTGTATATTTTTCGTTGTCCGTACGGGCTTCAGTAGGTTGGCCGTACTGTCGGAATGCTTCAGATAAGACTATGAACATGTAGCTAACATAAAGGAGGGATTTCCTAAGCACAGCTTATCCAAACAATACGCTTTGCGACATAATCAAAACCCTGAAGGAACCACCTTTTTGGGTATAGATAGGTTCACAAGCCATTGGAGAGGTAGCAATGTGGTCAGAGAGGTTTAAAGGTTAGAGACCAAGTGGGTTTCCCAGGTCAAAACTTATACCCCATTCGGTATGAATATCAAATGGGATATTAATGCGTTTATTAACAATGGCTAGGAATTGTATGCTTATGTTGTTATGAGTACGTTGGTATATGCAATGAATTTTTTTTTTTTTTTATTATTATTTTTTTTCTCTATCATTATGTAATTTGTGCATATATTTCCAGAATTTTTTTGAACTGGTTTTATTCATTTTTTGAGTTATAAGTTGTATACTGGAGAACAATTTTATAAGTGGGTATTGTAGTATTTTTTGTTACCATAAAATGGCACTGCCTCTCAGTATGGTCGCTTTTGGAGTTTTAATTTTTTTAAATTTATGAATGTATGATAAATCATTTGTGTGTTAGGTTTTTTTCTCCTGATTGGAAGTTGTTACTGATCAGGTTTTAAATATATATATTTTATAATGTGTTCGCTCCTCTGATGGGAGGAGTGGAGCTTTGGTGCTTCGGGTTTTCGGAATGCATATGAATTTTAAGGCCTTCCTTGATTGCGATTGGTCCTTGGTTCCGTTTCCAGTCATTTGGAACACAATTATTACCTGCTAGTTTGCATAAGTCGTCCCATATATATAATGTATATAGAAATCATGTGCAGCGCTCAAATATGAAAAAACAATGAAGTGAATGTGAATAACCACAAAAAAAGATGTATAACTACACATTTGTGTATAAAAAATGACATGAAAAATCAATATGTGAAATGTAAATAACTACAAACAATATTAATATAGAACGAATGGCATGAATATCATGAGACATCCAATATTCAGAGAGTCCATATATATTATCATCGGTGAAAAAAGTCCATAAACAAATACTGGGAAGAAAATGTTTTCTAAACCAGGAAAGGCTTCTCCATATGTGTCAGAGAAGGTCTCGGAAGGGATCTGCTATTGGGCACTCTGGCGCCAATTGCCCTATTTAGCTTGCTGGAACCTTCTGCTCTGTGCTGTCCGATCTGCAGCTCCCAGTTCCTGAGTTCCTGTTTCCTGTTTCCTGTTTGCTTAATGTTTGCTTGTCTGATCTCCTTGTGACCCCGGCCTGTCTTTGGACTCCACTCTGTCATCTGCCTGCACCTGACCCCGGCTTCCCTTGACCACGAATCTGCCTGCTCCTTTGTACCACGTTGCCTGCCTGTTGCTAACCCTGCCTGTGACCCGGACTTTGAGCCTGCCTGTTCCTCTGTACCTTGCTGACCGTTTGTTGCCAACTCTGCCTGTGATCGGACCTGCCCTCTCTGCTCCTGCTCTGCACCGGCTGCCTAGGCCCCTGCCTTCTAAGAACTTCAACAGACCATTCGCATCAGGATCCTGGGCCTTACCTCCGCAAGTCACCCGCCAGGCTCTCTTACCACTCTGCGCTCCTGTGCCTTCTGTTTACACTACCAGGGGCCGGGAACCAGATACGTACGGGAGGCCTTCCCCTGCTATATCGGGTTCGTCAGTCAGGTACGTGCAAGTCTGATAATGTGACATCTATGTTTAAGTGAAAAAACGACAGTGAAACCACCACCGGTTGAGAAAAGGCTTACTGGAGTAACAGGACTCAAATATAAAATAAAAATGCACAATGAGTCAGTAGGGCTTGTGGTGTGAAACACCAATGCATGGAACATCTACGCCGTCCAGGGATCAACACAAGACAGCAATCTTTGGAAATGGCCAGCGTGATATACTGGGTCCTCTCAATCGGTCACACAATACAGGCAAAAAAGGGAGAAAAAACTCCACATAGTGTAAACCAGTATAAAAAATTGATACGTTTATTAAATGTAGGAAACACCCACATTTAGAAGGTACAAAAGGTGCTTATAATGTATAATATGACTAATGCAATGGCATCCGCAGGGCTTGTCCCAATGCGTTCCGTCTAAGGAGACATCATCTGGGGTATGAGCCTGCTGTAGCCACTGCGTTTAAATAAGATATGAAACCCCCAATCCTGTAAATACCCACCTGTGATTGCGATCTGTGCTTCTGATGAGATAACATGGCACTTCCTTTTTAGCAAAATGGCGCTGGGGCGTGCATTCCAAGCCTCAATCTGATTTAGGTTGAATAACCCATAGACACCACGGGGGCGGGCCGATGCTGGTCAAGCCTCGCTCTGATCACCAAACAGATTGTATAAATCAGCTGACACGTGGAACGCCCTGTATGGACATCAGCGCTAACCTCACCTAGATCACTCCCACTAGACCATCTGCGGTTCAAGCCTCGCTCTGAAAATAACCATAACGGCTGATACATGCGCCACATCATCAAAAGGATGTTAAAGGCAATGACACCACCATGTATTATTTACAAAGAGGAAGCAAGTAGTCACATTCAGCGTTGTAAGCATTTTAAAAAACACTGAATAAAGAAAAATATATATAAATGAAGCAATCACAGGACTAGTCATTATCATAAAGTCCCCATATATAAAAAAGGTTATACAACTGATAAGTATAATCAAGTACAATTAATTTACAATTTTTACAACTGCTTAATTGATACAATCTATATAGTGCAATTGGAAAAATCTGGAGAATATTAAAAGTAAAAAAATGTAAATAAAAATAAATAAAGAACTTTTCAAGAAATTGAAATTTTTAAATTAAAGAAAACAGATGTATTATGCATAATTGATTATCATGACTTATTAATAAGTGCATTAATGTCCCATTTGATGTTTAAACCTAAAGGGGAGTGTCATTGAAGCTCATAAATCTAAAAAGTTTCAAGGTGTGACACGCCTCTGGTTGTTGTCCCGCCCCTCCAAGGGGAATGTACCTGTCAATAACCAGAAATTCGGTACCTATAAGTCGTCCCATATATATAAAGCCGCAGCGCCCGTCTAGCCCTGATAACATCATCTGAAGACGAAACGTGTAGGGAGGAGTTGGTAACGTGTGGAGCGATCACTTGGCGGGATGCAGCAGCCATCTTGTGGGTTGGAAACGCCGGTCGTTTCTGCTATGTGCAATTTAAACTGTGGAAATGTGAGTGTTATTCTTTTGGATTTACAATAAACCTGTGTCGGAATGTCTGCCCTATGAGGAGTGTCTATTTAATATTTATTTGAGAGTTCTGTTGCTGCGGTGGAGACGACAGAAAATATCCTTAAAGCAGAAGTATGGGTTTGTTTGTTTTTTCATACTTATCTAGGTGGATGCATCAGTCCGATAGTTTGGGCCTTTTTTTAATGTTTGAAGCAACCAAAATAACGTAATTACTTAATGAATGATCCATATCCATTCACTTTTTTCAAATAAGCGTAGCGTGAATATTCTAATAAGATTTTTTTTTGTATTGGGGTTGAACTTCAGAGACCATTCGTTTAATGTGAAATAAGATGATTCCTACTTATTGTGTTTGGATTGGATGGAGGTAGATCCATCAGAATCATAACATAACAAAATAATCCGAAATTCATTTTGTTCCACTTGTTATTTAATTCCACTTTTCTTTGTAGGTTTGACAACCCATAAATAACGAATTAACCCCTTAAAACAAATATAGCCAATCTTCCAAAATAACTGAAAATGCTAATTGATTTGGAACAACGAATATACGAAACAAATCCAAATCGAATTCCGAAAATGGATCATTCTAACATAACGAATATGACAAATCAAAATGATTTACTTGACGAATGAACCTGAAATTATACACATTTTTCAATCATGCACATCTATAATGTATATACACTATATCACCAAAAGTATTGGGACACCTGACTTTACACGCATATGAACTTTAACCGCTTAGCGACCTCCCCACGCAGATATACTGCGGCAGGGCGGCCACTCTGTGCCAGATCACGTACCTAGTACGCGATCTGATGCTTCTGGGTCTGGGGCGCATGCGCCGCCAGCGCCCCGCTCCCGCTGTGATTGGACACAGCAGGAGCCAATCAGCGAATCTGGTAAACCCGATGCTCCCTGGGACCTGACGATCGATCACGAGAGAGGAAGAACAGCATTCTGCCCATGTAAACAAGGAAGATTGCCGTTCTTCTAGTAGGGGAGACAGAGATCCTGTGTTTCTCCTAAGCAGGGACACGGATCTCTGTCTTCCCATAGCCAAAGCACCCCCCCCCCCCCACACACACACACACAGTTAGAAAGCACTCCCTAGGAGCACATTTAACCATTTGATTGCTCCTGATGTTAACCCCTTCCCTGCCAGTGTTATTAGTACAGTAACAGTGCATTTTTTTTAGCACTGATCACTGTATTGGTGTCACTGGTCCCCAAAAAGTGTAAGATTTGCCCACCGCAATGTCGCAGTCCCATTAAAAAACTTTTTTCTTTCATAGTTTTCTTTTTTTGTTTATAGCGCAAAAAATAAAAACCGCAGAGGTGATCAAATACCACCAAAAGAAAGCTCTATTTGTGTGAAAAAAAGGATATCAATTTTATTTGGGTACAGCATTGCACGACTGTGTATCTGAGGGCTAGTTTACACTTGCTATAAAACAAGGCTTCAGACAGGCTTTGTTAAAGCTCTCTAAACACCAGTCAAAGCTCCTGTCACTAAATAAAATGGTTAGCTTACATTACAGTCCTGTTTACACCTTTGCTTTTGCTTTGCTTCGGCTTTGCTTAAAAAATTATACCCCGCTATAGTGGTGCTTCAAAGCCTTCAGATAAGTCTATGGCAAAGCTCGCTTGAAGCACCTGCAGCTTTTGAGAGACATTAATTCAGCTTTAGCTTTGCTTTGTTTTGGAGAAATTTGCTGGTATGAGATATACACACATGACATCTGGCAAGCTTCAGCAAAGCTTCAAAAGAGCATCACCGAAGCATCAATAAAGCTTCATTAAAGCTGCATCAAAGCTTCATCGAAGCACCACCAAAGCATCAAAAACACATCATAAAAGCGTGTTGAAGCTATAGGCGCTTTAATGTGCATTGAAGCCAAAGCAAGTATAAAGGACCCCTTAACCACTTGACGACCGCCTCACGCCGATGTACGTCGGCAAAGTGGCACGGACAGGCAAAATCACGTACATGGTACGTGATTTGCCTTCCGCGGGTGGGGGGTCCGATCGGACCCCCCCCCCGGTGCCCGAGGCGGTCGTCTTTTGTCCAGCGGCGATCAGAGGTGAGGGGGAGACCATCCGTTCGTGGCCCCCCCTCGCGATCGCCGCCGGCCAATCGAATCATTCCTTTGCTGCTGTATGCTGAACAGCAGCAAAGGAAATGATGTCATCTCTCCTCGGCTCGGTAATTTCCGTTCCGGCCCGAGGAGAGAAGACATCAATGTGAGTGCACAACACACACACACACTCAGTAGAACATGCCAGGCACACTAAACACCCCGATCCCCCCCCCGATCGCCCCCCGATCCCCCCCCAATCACCCCCCCCCCCCTGTCACAAACTGACACCAGCAGTTTTTTTTTTTTTTTTTCTGATTACTGCATAGTGTCAGTTTGTGACAGTTACAGTGTTGGGACAGTTACTGTTACCCCCCTTTAGGTCTAGGGTACCCCCCTAACCCCCCCTAATAAAGTTTTAACCCCTTGATCACCCCCTGTCACCAGTGTCACTAAGCGATCATTTTTCTGATCGCTGTATTAGTGTCGCTGGTGACGCTAGTTAGGGAGGTAAATATTTAGGTTCGCCGTCAGCGTTTTATAGCGTCAGGGACCCCCATATACTACCGAATAAATGTTTTAACCCCTTGATTGCCCCTAGTTAACCCTTTCACCACTGATCACCGTATACCCGTTATGGTTGACGCTGGTTAGTTCGTTTATTTTTTATAGTGTCAGGGCACCCGCCGTTTATTACCGAATAAAGGTTTAGCCCCTTGATCACCCGGCGGTGATATGCGTCGCCCCAGGCAGCGTCAGATTAGCGCCAGTACCGCTAACACCCACGCACGCAGCATACACCTCCCTTAGTGGTATAGTATCTGAACGCATCAATATCTGATCCGATCAGATCTATACTAGCGTCCCCAGCAGTTTAGGGTTCCCAAAAACGCAGTGTTAGCGGAATCAGCCCAGATACCTGCTAGCACCTGCATTTTGCCCCTCCGCCCAGCCCACCCAAGTGCAGTATCGATCGATCACTGTCACTTACAAAAGACTAAACGCATAACTGCAGCGTTCGCAGAGTCAGGCCTGATCCCTGCGATCGCTAACAATTTTTTTGGTAGTATTTTGGTGAACTGGCAAGCACCAGCCCCAGGCAGGCTCAGGTTAGCGCCAGTACCGCTAACACCCACGCACGCAGCATACGCCTCCCTTAGTGGTATAGTATCTGAACGGATCAATATCTGATCCGATCAGATCTATACTAGTGTCCCCAGCAGTTTAGGGTTCCCAAAAACGCAGTGTTAGCGGAATCAGCCCAGATACCTGCTAGCACCTGTGTTTTGCCCCTCCGCCCGGCCCAGCCCACCCAAGTGCAGTATCGATCGATCACTGACACTTACAAAACACTAAATGCATAACTGCAGCGTTCGCAGAGTCAGGCCTGATCCCTGCGATCGCTAACAGTTTTTTTGGTAGTATTTTGGTGAACTGGCAAGCACCAGCCCCAGGCAGCGTCAGGTTAGCGCCAGTACCGCTAACACCCACGCACGCACTGTACACCACCCTTAGTGGTATAGTATCTGAACGGATCAATATCTGATCCGATCAGATCTATACTAGCATCCCCAGCAGTTTAGGGTTCTCACAAACGCAGTGTTAGTGGGATCAGCCCAGATACCTGCTAGCACCTGCGTTTTGCCCCTCCGCCCGGCCCAGCCCAGCCCACCCAAGTGCAGTATCGATCGATCACTGTCACTTACAAAAGACTAAAACGCATAACTGCAGCGTTCGCAGAGTCAGGCCTGATCCCTGCGATCGCCAACAGATTTTTTGGTAGCGTTTTGGTGAACTGGCAAGCGCCAGCGGCCTAGTACACCCCGGTCGTAGTCAAACCAGCACTGCAGTAACACTTGGTGACGTGGCGAGTCCCATAAGTGCAGTTCAAGCTGGTGAGGTGGCAAGCACAAGTAGTGTCCCGCTGCCACCAAAAAGACAAACACAGGCCCGTCGTGCCCATAGTGCCCTTCCTGCTGCATTCGCCAATCCCAATTGGGAACCCACCGCTTCTGCAGCGCCCGTACTTCCCCCATTCACATCCCCAACCAAATGCAGTCGGCTGCATGAGAGGCATTTTCTTTATGTCCTCCCGAGTACCCCTACCCAGCGAACCCCCCCAAAAAAGATATTGTGTCTGCAGCAAGCGCGGATATAGGCGTGACACCCGCTATTATTGTCCCTCCTGTCCTGACAATCCTGGTCTTTGCATTGGTGAATGTTTTGAACGCTACCATGCACTAGTTGAGTATTAGCGTAGGGTACAGCATTGCACAGACTAGGCACACTTTCACAGGGTCTCCCAAGATGCCATCGCATTTTGAGAGACCCGAACCTGGAACCGGTTACAGTTATAAAAGTTAGTTACAAAAAAAGTGTAAAAAAAAAAAAAATATATATATATATAAAATAAAAAAAAATAGTTGTCGTTTTATTGTTCTCTCTCTCTCTATTCTCTCTATTGTTCTGCTCTTTTTTACTGTATTCTATTCTGCAATGTTTTATTGTTATTATGTTTTATCATGTTTGCTTTTCAGGTATGCAATTTTTTATACTTTACCGTTTACTGTGCTTTATTGTTAACCATTTTTTTGTCTTCAGGTACGCCATTCACAACTTTGAGTGGTTATACCAGAATGATGCCTGCAGGTTTAGGTATCATCTTGGTATCATTCTTTTCAGCCAGCGGTCGGCTTTCATGTAAAAGCAATCCTAGCGGCTAATTAGCCTCTAGACTGCTTTTACAAGCCGTGGGAGGGAATGCCCCCCCCCCCACCGTCTTCCGTGTTTTTCTCTGGCTCTCCTGTCTCAACAGGGAACCTGAAAATGCAGCTGGTGATTCAGCCAGCTGACCATAGAGCTGATCAGAGACCAGAGTGGCTCCAAACATCTCTATGGCCTAAGAAACCGGAAGCTACGAGCATTTTATGACTTAGATTTCGCCGGATGTAAATAGCGCCATTGGGAAATTGGGGAAGCATTTTATCACACCGATCTTGGTGTGGTCAGATGCTTTGAGGGCAGAGGAGAGATCTAGGGTCTAATAGACCCCAATTTTTTCAAAAAAGAGTACCTGTCACTACCTATTGCTATCATAGGGGATATTTACATTCCCCGAGATAACAATAAAAATGATTAAAAAAAAATAAAAATGAAAGGAACAGTTTAAAAATAAGATAAAAAAGCAAAAAAATAATAAAGAAAAAAAAAAAAAGCACCCCTGTCGCCCCCTGCTCTCGCGCTAAGGCGAACGCAAGCGGCGGTCTGTCGTCAAACGTAAACAGCAATTGCACCATGCATGTGAGGTATCACCGCGAAGGTTAGATCGAGGGCAGTAATTTTTGCAGTAGACCTCCTCTGTAAATCTAAAGTGGTAACCTGTAAAGGCTTTTAAAGGCTTTTAAAAATGTATTTATTTTGTTGCCACTGCACGTTTGTGCGCAATTGTAAAGCATGTCATGTTTGGTATCCATGTACTCGGCCTAAGATCATCTTTTTTATTTCATCAAACATTTGGGCAATATAGTGTGTTTTAGTGCATTAAAATTTAAAAAAGTGTGTTTTTTCCCCAAAAAATGCGTTTGAAAAATCGCTGCGCAAATATTGTGTGAAAAAAAAAATGAAACACCCACCATTTTAATCTGTAGGGCATTTGCTTTAAAAAAATATATAATGTTTGGGGGTTCAAAGTAATTTTCTTGCAAAAAAAAAAACTTTTTCATGTAAACAATAAGTGTCAGAAAGGGCTTTGTCTTCAAGTGGTTAGAAGAGTGGGTGATGTGTGACATAAGCTTCTAAATGTTGTGCATAAAATGCCAGGACAGTTCAAAACCCCCCCAAATGACCCCATTTTGGAAAGTAGACACCCCAAGCTATTTGCTGAGAGGCATGTCGAGTCCATGGAATATTTTTTTTATTGCGACACAAGTTGCGGGAAAGAGACATTTTTTTTTTTTTTGCACAAAATTGTCACTAAATGATATATTGCTCAAACATGCCATGGGAATATGTGAAATTACACCCCAAAATACATTCTGCTGCTTCTCCTGAGTACGGGGATACCACATGTGTGAGACTTTTTGGGAGCCTAGCCGCGTACGGAACCCCGAAAACCAAGCACCGCCTTCAGGCTTTCTAAGGGCGTGAATTTTTGATTTCTCTCTTGACTGCTTATCACAGTTTCGGAGACCATGGAATGCCCAGGTGGCACAAAACCCCCCCAAATGACCCCATTTTGGAAAGTAGACACCCCAAGCTATTTGATGAGAGGTATAGTGAGTATTTTGCAGACCTCACTTTTTGTCACAAAGTTTTGAAAATTGAAAAAAGAAAAAAAAAAAAGTTTTTTCTTGTCTTTCTTCATTTTCAAAAACAAATGAGAGCTGCAAAATACTCACCATGCCTCTCAGCAAATAGCTTGGGGTGTCTACTTTCCAAAATGGGGTCATTTGGGGGGGTTTTGTGCCACCTGGGCATTCCATGGCCTCCGAAACTGTGATAGGCAGTGAAGAGTGAAATCAAAAATTTTCACCCTTAGAAATCCTGAAGGCGGTGATTGGTTTTCGGGGTCCCGTGCACGGCTAGGCTCCCAAAAAGTCCCACACATGTGGTATCCCCGTACTCAGGAGAAGTAGCTAAATGTATTTTGGGGTGCAATTCCACATATGCCCATGGCCTGTGTGAGCAATATATCATTTAGTGACAACTTTGTGCAAAAAAAAAAAGTGTCACTTTCCCGCAACTTGTGTCAAAATATAAAATATTCCATGGACTCAATATGCCTCTCTGGAAATAGCTTGGGGTGTCTACTTTCCAAAATGGGGTCATTTGGGGGGGTTTTGTGCCACCTGGTCATTCCATGGCCTCCGAAACTGTGATAGGCAGTAAAGAGTCAAATCATAAATTTACGCCCTTAGAAATCCTGAAGGCGGTGATTGGATTTCGGGGCCCCGTACGCGGCTAGGCTCCCAAAAAGTCCCACACATGTGGTATCCCCATATTCAGGAGAAGCAGCAGAATGTATTTTGGGGTGCAATTCCACATAGGCCCATGGCCTGTGTGAGCAATATATCATTTAGTGACAACTTTTTGTAAATATTTTTTTTTTTTTTTTTTGGTCATTATTCAATCACTTGGGACAAAAAAAATAAATATTCAATGGGTTCAACATGCCTCTCAGCAATTTCCTTGGGGTGTCTACTTTCCAAAATGGGGTCATTTGGGGGGGTTTTGTACTGCCCTGCCATTTTAGCACCTCAAGAAATGACATAGGCAGTCATAAACTAAAAGCTGTGTAAATTACAGAAAATGTACCCTAGTTTTTAGACGCTATAACTTTTGCGCAAACCAATAAATATACGCTTATTGACATTTTTTTTACCAAAAACATGTGGCCGAATACATTTTGGCCTAAATGTATGACTAAAATTGAGTTTATTGGATTTTTTTTATAACAAAAAGTAGAAAATATCATTTTTTTTCAAAATTTTCGGTCTTTTTCCATTTATAGCGCAAAAAATAAAAACCGCAGAGGTGATCAAATACCATCAAAAGAAAGCTCTATTTGTGGGAAGAAAAGGACGCAAATTTCGTTTGGGTACAGCATTGCATGACCGCGCAATTAGCAGTTAAAGCGACGCAGTGCCAAATTGGAAAAAGACCTCTGGTCCTTAGGCAGCATAATGGTCCGGGGCTCAAGTGGTTAAAGTAACAGTGCTGTATCGCAAGAAATGGCCTGGTCATTAAGGGGGGTAAACCTTACAAAGCTGAAGTGGTTAAAGAGGAAGTAAACTCTGCATTTTAAATCTCTTTTTCCAAGGCATATAATATCTTACATTATTTACAATTATTGCCCAGTCTAAAGTATCTAAAAATGCTTGTTACCTACTGTATTTTTTTCTTTTTTAATAAATGCTTCTTCTGGAATTCAACAGCGCCATCTTAGTTATTGTTTGCTGAGTCCCGTGTGGACGTCATCTCCGCTCTTCCTTGGGTTCCCTTGCCAAAATCTCGCACATGTGCAATCGTGTGCTTACCAAGGGCAGAACAAGGGAGCTGGGAATGACTGCCAAGTCTCGTGTATCTTCTCAGCTATGCCACAAAGAGTTGAACTCTCGGCCACGGCATGAATTTGAAGTTGGAACAGCACACAGAGCGTGCCGTGAATCGAGGGTCGGGGTTGGTCCAGCCTTTGAAGCTTTAACAGCTTCAACTCCTCTGAGAAGGCTATCCACAATGTTTAGGAGGGTGTCTATGGGAATGTTTGACTATTTTTCTAGAAGCGCATTTGTGAGGTCAGGCACTGATGTTGGACGAGAAGTCTCTGCTGTAATTCTTGTGCAGGCCAGTGAAATTCCTCCACCCCAAACTCCCTCATCCATGTCTTTATGGACCTTGCTTTGATCACTGGTCCAAATAATTTGGTGGAGGGGGATTATGGTGTAGGGTTGTTTTTCAGGGGTTGGGCTTGGCCCCTTAGTTCCAGTGAAGGGAACTCTTAAGGCGTCAGCATACCAAGACATTTTGTACAATTTCATCCTCCCAACTTTCTAGGAACAGTTTGGGGATGGCCCCTTCCTGTTCCAACATGACTGCGCACCAGTACACAAAGCAAGGTCCATAAAGACCACAGGACATGGATTACTGGAACCATGTCCTTAGTCTGCTTGTCTTCAGCAAACTGTTTGTGGGCTTTCTTGTGCATCATCTTTAGAAGAGGCTTCCTTTTGGGACGACAGCCATGCAGACCAATTTGATGCCGTGTGTGACATATGGTCTGAGCACTGACAGGCTGACCCCCCCCCCCCAACCACCACCACCACCACTTCAACATCTGCAGTAATACTGGCAGCGGAGCTGTCTTAATAAGTGCACACCTGGGCACTGCCCAGGGGCCCCAGCTGCATGGGGGGCCCCTGCACTTTCCCCAAAGCAGCTGGTCCTTGAGATATTGGGGACCCCATGATGGCACTGAGAGTGATGGATACACAGGGGAGGCAGGCTGGCAACCGTAGGCCCTGCTGTACAGAACGATACCTATTATTTCACGGCCAGCAGGGAGGGGCAGGGCTGGAGCGCCAGTGATGCTCTGACCCTGCCCCATGTAGCTTGAATGCTCTGGACTCGAATGCCGCATGGTAGTAGCTGGAGTAGGAGCTGCTGAGTCGACAGCACTGAGAGCCCGCCTGCGGAAGTAGCATTGTGGATGGTGTCATGGTAAGCCCAGCTGTCCATCACTGTTTGCACCGAAGGGCTTGGAATGCCCGGAGGGATGCTCCCTCCTCCGCCCCTCCTTCTGCCTGCTTGATTGGTATAGGTGAGTCCAGTGCTGGAATTGGGCACATAGCCAAAAGTTTACATGCACTGTATCTCCACTGGAAAAGGGGGTACTACATGGATGGAATAATGGTGCTGGGGCATATCAAGGGTGTATGGGGGAAAACAATGCTGAGGGGGGATCTGGGGTGTATAGGGGGTAGAAATGCTTGGGGTAGCTTGGGTGGCTATAGTGCTAGAGGTATCAGGGATGTAGAGAGGCCACAGTGTAGGGGGTATCAGGGATGTAGTGGGGTCACAATACAAGGGGTATCTTATGGTATATGGTAACAGTGCTGGGGGGAATATCTAGGGTGTAGAGGAGTCAGAGTGCTGGGGGGGGGGATATCTAGGGTGTAGAGGGGTCAGAGTGCTGGGGGGGGGATATCTAGGATGTAGAGGGGTCAGAGTGCTGGGGGATATCTATCTAGGGTGTAGAGGGGTCAGAGTGCTTGGGGGATATCTGGGGTGTAGAGGGTTCAGAGTACTGGGGGGATATCTAGAGTGTAGAGGGGTCAGAGTGCTTGGGGGATATCTGGGGTGTAGAGGGGTCAGAGTGCTGGGGGAATATCTGGGATGTAGAGGGGTCAGAGTGCTGGGGGGATATCTGGGGTGTAGAGGGGTCAGAGTGCTGGGGGGGATATCTATCTAGGGTGTAGAGGGGTCAGAGTGCTGGGGGGATATCTAGGGTATAGAGGGGTCAGAATGCTTAGGGGATATCTGGGGTGTAGAGGGGTCAGAATGCTAGGGATATATCTAGGGTGTAGAGGGGTCAGAATGCTGGGGGGATATCTGGGGTGTAGCGGGGTCAGAGTGCTGGGGGGATATCTGGAGTGTAGAGGAGTCAGCGTGCTGGAGGGATATCTGGGGTGTAGAGGGGTCAGAGTGCTTGTGGGATATCTGGGGTGTAGAGGAGTAAGAGTGCTGGGGGAATATCTAGGGTGTAGAGGGGTCAGAATGCTGGGGGATATATGGGATGTAAAGGAGTCAGAGTGCTGGGGGGATATCTGGGGTGTAGCGGGGTCAGAGTGCTGGGGGGATATCTGGAGTGTAGAGGAGTCAGCGTGCTGGGGGGATATCTGGGGTGTAGAGGGGTCAGAGTGCTGGGGGGATATCTAGGGTGTAGAGGGGCAGAGTGCTGGGGGGATATCTGGGGTGTTGAGGGGTCAGAGTGCTGGGGGGATATCTAGGGTGTAGAGGGGTGAGAGTGCTGGGGGATATCTAGGGTGTAGAGGGGTCAGAGTGCTGGGGGGATATATGGGGTGTAGAGGATTTAGAGTGCTGGGGGGATATATGGGGTGTAGCAGGGTCAGAGTGCTGCGGGGATATCTGGAGTGTAGAGGAGTCAGAGTGCTGGGGTATATCTGGGGTGTAGAGGGGTCAGAGTGCTGGGGGGATATCTAGGGTGTAGAGGGGTCAGAGTGCTGGGGGGATATCTAGGGTGTAGAGGGGTCAGAATGCTGGGGGGATATCTGGGGTGTAGAGGGGTCAGAGTGCTGGGGGATATCTATCTAGGGTGTAGAGGGGCCATAGTGCTGGGGAGGCATCAATCTAGCAGATATATTATATGCACAGGACAACTTTGTTACTTTATGTATGTAGTATTTTCCCACTGTTTCTTTGCTGTACACAATGATTGTTCATGTAGTTAATGCGGAGCTCCACCCAAAAGGGGAAGCTCCGCTTGTCTGCCTCCTACCTACTTGATGTCTGTTTACCTACGCTGTCTCCATTGTAGGGGCCCCAGAACATTAATTTACCCAGGGGCCCATGAAGCTGTTAAGACAGTCTTGCTGGCAGCACTCATACGTCTATTTCCCAAACACAACTTCTGGATATGATGCTGACCACGTGCACTCAACTTCTTTGGTCGAGCATGGCGAGGCCTGTTCTGAGTGGAACCTGTCCTGTTAAACCGCTGTATGGTCTTGGCCACCGTGCTGCAGTTCAGTTTCAGGGTCTTGACAATCTTCTTATAGTCTAGGCCATCTTTATGTAGAGCAACAATTCTTTTTTTCAGTTTCTCAGAGAGTTCTTTGCCATTAGGTGCCATGTTGAACTTCCAGTGACCAGTATGAGAGAGTGAGAGCGATAACACCAAATTTAACACACCTGCTCCCCATTCACACCTGAGACCTTTTAATACTAACGAGTCACGTGACACCGGGGAGGAAAAATTGATAATTGAGCCCAATTTGGACATTTTCACTTAGGGGTGAACTCACTTTCTTTAATCGTACATCACGGGACACAGAGCCATAGTAATTACTATGTGGTTATAGTCCACCTTCAGGTTCTGGACACTGGCACACCCTAAACAGGAAGTTGCCTCCCAATATAACCCCTCCCACTACTGGGAGTATCTCAGTTTTTTCGTCAGTGTCTAAGGTGTTGGTCATGAATAAAGATGTGCTGAGCTCCTCTGGAACAATCCTTGCTGGGGCTAGCTATGCAGCCGGATCCATTCAAAGTGTCTTTTAGGTCGAATTGAATGGTACCCGGGCCTCGTATCCGAAGAAAGAAGGTTTTGCCTGTAACGCTTCTCTTTATTAGAGAACTGGACCCCGGAATCCAGTACTTTTGGCATTAAGGCCATAAAGTTTTACTGGCGGGGTGCTTTTTACAGGTCCAGAATTGTGGGTTCCCCAAGGGTCCCCGGTTCCTGAAGGTTTGTTAACGGAACTCACCGTGAAGGGTGAAGATTGGGTCTGTTGGTTTTACCACATAAAACCCTGCGGCGGAAAAGGTGGAGTTTTTCTAAGGAATTTTTAAATTTTCTTATGAAATGTCTCCTTTAAAGTAAATGTTGTCATGCCTAAGTGTCACCACTTTGGGCTGTATGGAGCACATACCTTCTCATGCTTTGCTCAGAGTCACACTGTGTCACAGAAGCAGCAGGCTTTTTTACTCCGGCTAGCAGGCAGACCTCCGGTAAGTTTGGGGGTTTTGCTTCCTCCAGACACCCCCACCTGGACTGAACTCTTCCCCTCTTCAAGAGGCCGAGTATAAGGGAGAACTAAAAACAATCGGCAATGCTGTTTTCTTTCACCGTCTCTACACGGCGGCGGCTTTCAGGTCTCCTCCACGCCATCCCTCCCTCACTCAGCCGATCCCGTCGGATCGGAGGCCCGTGCTTGCGCAGAAAACCTTTTTTTTAAAAAAAAGAAAGTAGGGGGCGCGATGCGATGGTGGGGGCGGGGCTTAGCGCGGCGTTGGCGTCCTCCAACGTGGGAGTGTGTTTTTTTAAAAAAAAATTAAAACTCCATTTATGCTGGCTGCAAAATTGTCGGAGAGACAGAAGAGCATGAAAGAGGTTTTGGTGACACAGGCATTTCCTGTGCATTTCCCGGTAGTAGCTGGACTATTGCTCAAGCAGTGGATGCAATTTCTTCTGGTAGTACCTCTGCTTTGTGCATCGGGCTATAGTCAAAAGGGGGGATTGAAACACCCCCAAAAAAGAGCTAAAAGGGTCTCCCTCAAGCTCTGGAAAGCCTACTCATCACTACAAATGGCATCCTCCCCTGGGAGGGGGTGGCTAGTCAGAGTGAGCATCAGGGCCATGAAATGTCTGCAACTGTTTTTAACACTGCAGCCCCTGTTTATTTTTTGATAATTAAAAAAAAAGTTTAGCAACTTTAATCGCATCCCAGTGTGGGTCAAAATGCAACAGGTTCATTTCCATTACCCAGGACCCTCAAAATGAGGAACTAGGGGCAGGAGAAGACGAATTCCATCAGGGGACCGTGGTGAGGCTGATGACTCCTCTTCTGAGGTGTCAAATGGGAGAATCAGCTGTTCGAATCTTAAGATTGATGGTGCAAATTCTTGCTGAATGATCGCTCCACATTTATGTACCCTTTACTGAGTGTTTGGGTTCACTAAAGCTTCCTCAAGCTGTGCATGACTTTTCCCATCCATTCATTGCTGGAAAAGCTTTTTTGTATCCGAGAGGATCACCCAGATAAGCATTTTCTTCCCTCCTAAAAGTTTTCACACTTTATCCTATGGTGGAGGAAATTCACTAAGTAGGGTATACCAGCAATTAACGCTGCTATATCCTCTGTGAATAAGTTTGACTTGTCCGGCAGACAATGATCAAATGCTTAGGGATCCAACGGATAAAAAGGTGGAATTACTATTGAAAAAAAAACAAAACATTTTTTTTTCCTCTAGCAGATTGAGTGGTTCAGCCTGCGCTGACAGTAGTTGCTTAATCATTGAGAGACCAGTTTAAACAGGTGTTCAAGGTTATCCTGCTCAGCAGGCCCAAGAGGTAGCTTTGTGTTTGCAATAGTTGCTATGAGAGATTCTATCCCTCAGGCCTTGCGCCCTTCGCTAAGCGCCTTGTAAGAAGCTCCTGGCTAGTCTTCCTTTTTGCGGTGAAACAGCTATTTGGGGATGTATTGGATAATACATCCAAAGAAATTCTAGTGGAAAGCACCCCTTTTGCCATTTAAGAAAATGAGTAAATGTATTTTCTTTTTAAAGCTCTTTCTCCTGTGCCAGAGGCATCAGCCTCCAGGCAGGCACGGCGGCTTCCACCGTCAGGTTCAATAGAATAGGGGGAAATCTTCTGCAGTTCTCAAGGATCTGGCAGGAAGAGTGTCGAGACGAATGGGGGACTTCCTCAATATCTCCAGGGTACAAACTGGAGTTCCAAGAGTTCCTTGTTTTCTCAGATCAAACATTTCTAAGGATCCAAAGAAAAAGAAAAAAGTGATCATGGGGGTCCCCATGTAAGAACAGAGGTTGGGGTTTAATTCAAACCTCTTTTTTTATTTCACGGTGCCAAATCCGAATGGACATTCTGGATCTCAAAAATCTAAATTTAATTCCTGAATATAACCACTCTTTTTTCATGGAGTCAATCCAAATCAGTTATCTCCATCCTACAGGGAGGAGAACCTCTGGCATAAATCGAGATCAAAGATGCATACCTCCATATGCCTATTTCCTCGCTCACTAGTAATATCTACTTTTCAAGGTGGAAAATCTTCATTTTCAGTGTGTAGCTCTGCTTTCCGGTCCAGCTACTGCACCTTGAGTGTTTACAAAGGTTCTGGCCCCTCTTCTAGCCAGATTAAGGGCCCAAGGTATAACGATTATGGTTTACCTAGTCGATCTGTTCTTGATAGACCAGTCGGTAGCCGATTAGACCAAGGTATGGTCACCACATTCAACTACCTGAAATATCTAGGTTGGATTCTCAACCTAGGAGAAATATTCTTTAAAACCATGAAGAAGGCTAAAATACTTGGGTCCTATCATAGGTACACCCAGAAAAGGGTATTCTTACCCCAGGCAAAGATCAGCGCCATAAAGGAACTGATTTAGGTGGTCGAAGCAAGATGAATTTCTTCTATTCAACTTTGCATGAGGTTGCTGGGAAAGATGGTGGCTTCATTCGAGGCCGTTCCTTATGCTCAGTTTAGTTCGAGACTGCTGCAGAACAGTATCCTATCGGCTTGGTACAAAGGGTTCAAGCTCCACATTCCCAATGTGTCTGACTCCAAAGTCTAAAGCCACATCACCCTGATAGCGCCCAATCTCGTCTCATCTTGGAGGCTAAGCAGGGTCGGGCCTGGTTAGTACCTGGATGAAAGACCACCTGGAAATACCAGGTGCTGTAGGCTGGGTGCGCCGGATCCTCAGTTTATGGTTAATATCCAAAAATCTACTAAGGGGAAAATCCTTCTTTCAGTTACCTGGGAAGTGGTAACAACATATGCCAACCTTTTTTGTTTAGGTTGGGGAACAGTCCTGTAAGAGGCAACTGTCCAAGAGAAGTGGCCCAGATCAGAAATGGTCTTGCCCATTAACATTTCAGAAATTCAGGCAGAGCTCTTGGTCCTGAGGGCCTGAACGTTCAGTTTACGGTATTGTCCTGCCAGGATTCAATCCGACAATGCCACAGCAATGGCCTATATTAATCACCGAGGGGGCACAAGAAGTTGTGCGGCCCAGAGAAAGGTGAATCATATCCTATCTTGGGCAGAAAACAATGTACTTTGCCTATTGGCAGTCTTCATTCCAGGAATAGAAAATTGGCAGGCGGACTACTTGAGTTGCCAGCAGTTGTTCCCGGGAGAATGGTTCCTTCACCCTGATATCTTCCTGCCAATATGTCAAAAATGGGGGATCCCAGACATAGATCTGTTTGCGTCCAGGTTAAACAAACAAGTCGACATTTTTGTGTCCATAACAAAGGATCCACTAGCATGCGGAACAGATGCCTTGCTATTCCTGTGGAATCGGTTCTCACTGATTTAGGCATTCCCTCTTATTCTGCCTGCGTCCACGACTTCTTCGCAGGATCAAGCAGGAAGGGAAGACGTTGAATCTTGTGACCCCCAGCGGGCCCCAGGAAATCTTGGTATACAGAGATCGTAAAGATGGCAGTAGGGGACCCATGGACCCTACCATCACGGCCAGACCTTTTCTTGCAAGGTCCGGTGTTCCATCCTACTTTACAAACGCTAAATTTAACATAATTATATATTATGGAGTCTGGGAAACATATGTCTTCTGGTGTAAAACCAGGAGTAGCAACCTAGGAAATAGGTCAAAGGTAGAATCCTTGACTTTCTGCAGATGGGGTGAGAAATGAGGCTGGCCTTGAGTGCTTTCTAAGGACAGGTCTCGGCCTTATCGGTATCATTTCAACGACCACTTGCTTCGCATTCTTTGGTTCGTAACTTTATTCAGGGGGTAACATGCTTAATCTCCGGTTAGGTTACCCCTGAACCCTTGGAACTTGAATTTAGTTTTGTCGGACTTACAAAACAGCCTTTTTTCCGGCCGATACAACATATTCCCTTTGTCCTTTTTTTTTTTGACAAGGAAACTATTTTCTCTGGTAACCATATATGCTGCAAGAAGGGTATCAGAATTGGCTGCTCTTTCTTGTAAAGAGCCATATTTTTATTGTTCACAAGGATAAGATAGTGTGGCGTTCGCATCCTAACTTTTTCCTGAAGGTAATATCAAGTTTTTATCTAAACCAGGATATTGTTCTACCTTCATTTTTCCAGAACCCTGTTCTATGGAAGAAAAATCACTACATTCTCTTGATGTGGTGGGAGCAGTCAAAGTCTACTTAAAGGTGACTGCTCAGATTTGGAAAACTGATGTTTTGTTCGTGTTACCTGAAGGTCCTAAAAGAGGACAGGCAGCATCAAAATCTACTATTTCTAAATGGATTTGACAAGTAATCATTCAAGCTTATGGTTTAAAGAGGTAGTTCTACCCTCTCAAATCAAAGAGCACTCCACCAGGGCTGTTAGTGCTTCATGGGCAGTGCATCATAAAGCCTCCATGGCTCAATTCTGCAAGGCTGCAACTTGGTCTTTAATCCATACATTTACCAGATTCTATCTGGTGGATGTAAAAAGACACGAGGTTGTCGCCTTTGGGCGCAGTGTACTGCAGGCAGCAGTATAAATCCTCTGATCTCTTGGTGCCCTACTTTGGTTGTGTCTCCCTCCCCTCAGTTGGCATTGCTCTGGGACATTCCACATAGTAATTACTATGGCTCTGTGTCCCGTGATGTACGATTAAAGAAAATAGGATTTTTATAACAGCTTACCTGTAAAATCCTTTTCTTTTAAAGTACATCACAGGACACAGAGGTCCCGCCCCTTTTTCTAGTATACACGTATATTGCTTTGCTACAAAACTGAGATACTCCCAGTAGTGGGAGGGATTATATAGGGAGTGAACTTCCTGTCTTAGGGTGTGCCAGTGTCCATCACCTGAAGGTGGCCTATATAACCCACATAGTAATGACTATGGCTCTGTGTCCCGTGATGTACCTCAAAGAAAAGGATTTTACAGGTAAACTGTTATAAAAATCTTATTTTTCTTGCCAGCGGTTTAGACATTAATGGCTGTGTGTTGAGTTATTTTGAGGGGATAACAAATTTACACTGTTATACAAGCTGTACACTCACTACTTTACATTGTAGCAAAGTGTCATTTCTTCAGTGTTGTCACATGAAAACATATAATAAAATATTTACAAAAATGTGACGGGTGTACTCACTGTTGTGAGATACTGCACATACACAAACACGCACATTCACCGGCCACTTTATTAGGTACACCTTGCTAGTACCAGGTTGGACCCCTTTTTCCTTCAGAACTGCCTTAATTCTTGGTGGCATAGATTCAACAAGGTGTTGGAAACATTCCTCAGAGATTTTGGTCCATATTGGCATGATAGCATCACACAGCTGCTGCAGATTTGTCGGCTGCACATCCATGATGTGAATCTCCCGTTCCACCACATACCAAAGGTGCTCTATTGGATTGAGATCTGGTGACTGTGGAGGCCATTGCAGTACAGTGACCTCATTGTCATGTTTAAGAAACCAGTGGGAAGATGATTTGATCTTTGTGACATGGTGCATTATCCTGCTGGAAGGAGCCATCAGAAGATGGGGACACTGTAGTCATAAAGGGATGGACATGGTCAGCAACAATACTCAGGTAGGCCGTGGCCTTTAAACGATGCTCAGTTGGTATTAAGGGGCCCAAAGTGTGCCAAGAAAATCTCCCCCCCACACCATTACACCACCAACCTGAACCGTTGATACAAGGCAGGATGGATCCATGCGTTCATGTTGTTTACACCAAATTCTGACTCTACCATCTGAATGACGTAGCTGAAATCCAGACTCATCAAACAGGCAACGTTTTTCCAATCTTCTATTGTCCGATTTTTGTGATCCTGTGCGAATTGTAGTTTCCTGTTCTTAGCTGACAGGAGTGGCACCCGGTGTGGTCTTCTGCTGCTGTAGCCTATCTGCTTCAAGGTTCAATGTGTTGTGCATTCAGAGATGGTATTCTGCATACATTGGTTGTAACGAGTGGTTATTTGAGTTACTGTTGCCTTTCTATCATCTTGAACCAGTCTGCCCATCCTCCTCTGACCTCTGACATCAACAAGGCATTTTCCTCCAAGCAATTCCCGCTCACTGGATATTTTCTCATTTTTTTTCCTCTTTTTCGGACCAGTCTCTGTAAACCCTAGAGATGGTTGCGTGTGAAAATCCCAGTAGATCAGCAGTTTTTGAAATACTCAGACCAGCCTGTCTGCCACCAACAACCTCCTGCCTCCTCTTTCTTCCTCATTCTGATGCTCGGTTTGAACTTCAGCAAGTCGTCTTCACCACGTCTAGATGCCTAAATGCATTGAGTTGCTGCCAAATGATTGGCTGATTAACAATTTGTTACCAAGCAATTCATCAGGTGTACCTAATAAAGTGGCCAGTGAGTGTATATATTATATATACAGTAGAGCTTCACGATTAATCGTTAAGAATGGATTTTTTTCCCCATTGCGATCTTGACAAAGTATTTCCCGATTCTTTCTATGCAGAGAATTCTCTCTGCTCTGCTGAAGCCGACAGCCGTCAAAAGAAAGAAAAAAGAAAAAACAGGCAGTCTGCCAAGAATCGCGACTAGAGGTCGACCGATATGGGTTTTTCTCTGGCCGATGCCAATATTTAGAATTTGCGGCGGCCAATGGCCGATATATGATGCCGATTTTTTTGGGCCGATATGTTAAGCCGATTTTTTTTTCTTTTTTTTTTTCCTTAATCTCATAAAATCTAACAGTTAGACGCCTTTCACAATGGGGCGTTTTTCAGGCGCTTTTGGGCTAAAAATAGTGCCTGTAAAACGTCTCCCCTGCAGTCTCAGTGTGATATCCCGAGTGCTCTCACACTGAGGCGATGCGCTGGCAGGATGTTAAAAAAGTTCTGCAAGCAGCATCTTTGGAGCGGTGTATACCGCTCCTCCACCACTCCTGCCCATTGAAATGAATGCGCACCGCTGCCGAAAGCGCCTGCAAAGCGATTTGGCAGCGGCGCTTCACGGGCGCATTCAACCCCTTCCTCGGGCGCTAGCTGGGTTATAAGCGCCCTGCTAGCAGCTGAATAGCGCCGCTAAAATGACGGTAAAGCGCCGCTAAAACTAGCAGCGTTTTACCGTCAACGTATGCCCGCTCCAGTGTGAAAGCAACCTTAAATAATAAGTGATGCAGAAAATTTCTTACATTAAAACAGGTAATCAAAACTTTTGGACGAAAAAAAAAAATGGGCTAACTTTGCTGCTTTTTTTTTTAATTCATTGGTGTATTTTTTCCCAAAAAAATTGCGTTTGAAAGACCGCTGCGCAAATACCGCGTGACATAAAATATTGCAGCAACCGCTATTTTATTCCCTAGGGTCTCTGCTAAAAAAAAAATATATAATTTTTGGGGATTCTAAGTGAATTTCTAGCAGAAAATACAGGATTTTTACTTGTACGCAACAAATGTCAGACAAGATTAAGCCCCGGTTCACACAGGGGCGCCACGACTTGCAGGTCACCTCAGCGAGGCGACCTGCAAACGACTTCCGCTGCGACTTGCAAAACGACTTCTGTATAGATGTCGATGCAAGTCGCCTGAAGTCGCCCCAGAAATACTACAGGAACCTTTTTCTAAGTCGGAGCGACTTGCGTCGCTCCTATTAGAACGGTTTAGTAGTACAGAACGGGAGGCGACTTGTGTGAAGTCGCCCCTGTGTGAATCTGCACTTAGTCTTTAAATGGGTAAACTGAGAACACACGGAGTTCAGTTCATTAAAGTAGAAACATTGTATCTTTTTAGGTTCTTTTATCAGACTTGGCAGGCTGCACAGATAGGAGTCGCTCCACAGAAGACTTCAGGCAACTTGCATTGACTTCTATTACAGAAGTCATTTGCAAGTCGCGCTGAAGTTATAATCGGTCTTTTTTATTAGCACCATCGGCCGATGCCGATTAGGTAAAAAACGCCAAATATTGGCCGATATATCGGTCGACCTCTAATCACAACATTCTTTAGCACCATTTTATTCTCTAGGGTCTCTAAATATATATAAATATATATATATATATATATATATATATATATATATATATATATATATATATATATATATATATATATTTAGAGACCCTAGAGAATAAAATGGTGGTTGTTGCAATATTTTATGTCACACTGTATTTGCGCAGCAGTCGTTCAAATGCAATTTTTGGGGAAAAAATGACACTTTAATGAATTTAAAAAACTGACCAGTAAAGTTAGCCCAATTTTTTTTTGCATAACGTGAAAGATTTTACGCCGCGAGAATAGTGATCTTTTTATTCAAAGAAAAAAAATGGTGCTTCTCATTTTGGCCAGAATTGTGTATACAGCTCTAATATACAGTATTAATATGGGACATCAGGCTCCATTGTTTGCAGGGTGGGGGAATCTTTTGATTCTCACTTAGAAGTATGTACAATCATCTGTCAGCTTCCACCCAAGGAACCAATCATTTGTATTTCCCGCTAGTTACGTCAGTAAAATCCAACCAATAGCGTCGCTAAACGTTCCTAAACGTTCCTGCGACCACCCTAGGTCTAGTTCCTTGCAACCAACTTCCCTTCCGCAACGCCCATAGCAACCAATACGGTCCTTCTTGACAGCAATATTCAACGCCCGTTTGCCAAACTCCTCCCCCACTTTACATTGCAGCCAATGGAGCAGGCTTTCCAGTCTCCCGTCTACGCCTCAAACCTCCTGGAACGGTCTGTAGCAAATGGCTGGCGTCATTGGTTCGCCCGGGTCACCTCCCAGCAACCAGGAGCCCGCCCCTTAACAACGGGCTTCCTGCTCCTCCCGTGATGTCACGAGCTCCCGTGACGTCAGCACGCGGAAGTGGCCGAAGTTTTGGGGGACTGTAGTCGCTGGCGGCTGGAGGCGTTTGGATAAGACGACATGGCGCCGACCGGGCTGAAAGCGGTGGTGGAGGAGAGTAAGTGCCATGGGGTGGTGGGTGTCGGTCCTGGCAAGGAGTCTGTCAGGGTGTAGTGCCCGCTTATTGTGCGGCCAGTGACGTCAGAGGTGGAAACAGGAAGTGGCATTCCCTCTGGAGAATGGCTTGGTCGGGATAGTTGGGGGCATTGCCATGGCAGAGGGGGATGGGGCTGGTGGGTATAGTACCCGACCTCCCCTCCCCGCCCAGGCCGAAGTTCCATCTGCTGTGATATCTGAACGCAGAAACGCACTGATTGGCTTAAGATGTGTCTATGGGGGGCACACAGGATCTGAGGGAGCTGTGCATAGTAACCAATCAGATTCCAGGTTTTATTGTCAAAACTTTATTGAGCAAACTGAAGTTAGAAGCTGATTGGTTACTATGCAGAGCTGCACCATGTTCTGTGTGCTCCAGTTCTAGTAAATCTCCCCCAATGTATCTATGATGATCGACGTGTTATCATCACCTTTGTGTCAGGAGAAATAATGCTTTCCAGGCCCCTCGTCTGTGTTGGTTTTCTATGCTATGGATTGTTGTATTATTGCCTCAAACTTGTTTACACTTATTACTGGGGGGGGGGGGTAATAAAACCCTGCGGTTGAGCTGTGTTTTTACCCCCCTTCTGCTATTGTGGCAGTGGCGGGGTGTGTACACATGCTTTGCAGCCATGGCAGGAATTATACCCCCTGTCATGCTCAGCAGATGTACTGCCACCCCCCCAGTGTGAACAAATGCCCTTCCACCCCCCCTAGTGTGAGCGAATGCCCATCCTCCCACCACCACCAGTGTGAGCGAATATATATATATATATATATATATATATATATATATATATATATATATATATACTTTTTTCGGGGGGGGGGCATCATTTTATATCACCCATGCTCCACCCCTTTTTGACCATGTCATAAATGGGCTTAGGCCTCTTTCACACGGGACGGATCCATGATGATCCGCCCCGTGAACATCCGCTTGCTCAGTGGGGATCGATCCGCCGATCCCCCGCTAAGCAGGAAGATGACAGGTCTGTCTCTGCACACTGTGCAGCGACGGACCTGTCAGAGTGCCGCTCTCCCCTATGGGGGATCGGATGATGACGGACCGTAGAGTCCATCGTCACCCGATCCGATCCGAAAACGGATGGATAAGTAGGTTTTTCCTCCGTTACACTTTTTTGGATCGGATCGGATGTCAGAGGACATGTCACCGCTGACATCCGACGCTCCATAGAGGTCTATGGAGGGTCCGTTCAGGTCCGCCTAAAAAACTGACAGGCGGACCTGAACGGATCGTTCATGTGAAAGGGGCTTAGTCATTATCACGTAAAACACAGGCATGTGCCCATCAATTGCAGTCTCATTGTGCCCATCAAATGTGGCCTGTACAGTACATGTGTATATATAAGGGATGGATTGTAATAATATATATACAGGAAGGAAGGTGTGTGTGTGTATATAGCTGTATACAGGACAGATGATGTATATCTGCAGTTAGTGATAATGGAGGAAGGTCTCTATATACAGGAAGGAAAGTGGGTATATACAGCTACCTGTATATACCCACCTTCCTTCCTGTATATAGAGACCTTCCTCCATCATCACTGTGCAGATATACATCATCTGTCCTGTATACAGCTATATATACAGGACAGATGATGTATATCTGCAGTCAGTGATGAAGGAAGATGGGTTTATATAGCTGTATACAGGAGAGATGATATGATCTTTCCTATACAGTATCTAGCACCCCTCTTCACTGACCATACCTGTATTCACTCAGCTGCCCCCCTCATCTGTATATATGTCAGGCCACCACACACACACACAGCTCTGCCCCCCCCCCCCCCCTATACACAAACAGCCTCCTCCCTTCACTTGTACTCACAGCCCTTACTTGTAAGGTGGTCTTCCTTCCCCCAAGTCCTGTTTCCACACGTCCCTGTGAAAATACAACAGGCAGCAAAGCAAACACGAGGGGCGCACATACAGAAAGCAGCCATAGGTGGCAATAAATAACTCTGTAAGCTCAGTGACACTGATCTGAAGCAGCTGTGGAGCCGACTCGCACAAACCCAGAGAGCCAGCACAGCTACAGGTGCGTCCACGGCAGACCCTTGCCAATTCCAGGGGGGTCACTCGCCCCCCCTTGCCCCTACCTGCGGACGCCCATGCCCCCCAGTGTGAGCGAATATGCCTCCCCCCCCCAGTGTGAGCGAATATGCCCCCCCCCCCCCAGTGTGAGCGAATATGCCCCTCTCCCCCCCAGTGTGAGCGAATATGCCCCTCTCCCCCCCAGTGTGAGCGAATATGCCCCTCTCCCCCCCAGTGTGAGCGAATATGCCCCCCTCCCCCCCAGTGTGAGCGAATATGCCCCCCTCCCCCCAGTGTGAGCGAATATGCCCCCCTCCCCCCAGTGTGAGCGAATATGCCCCCCAGTGTGAGCGAATATGCCCCCCTCCCCCCAGTGTGAGCGAATATGCTCTCCACCCCCCCCCCCTGTGTGAGAGAATATGGCCCCCCCCCAGTGTGAGTGAATATGACCTCCACCCCCCCCCCCCCAGTGTGAGCGAATGCCCTTCCTCCCATTTCCCCCCCCCAGTGTGAGCAAATGCCCTCCCACTCCCCCCCAGTATGAGCGAATATGCCCCCCCTAGTGTGAGCGAAGGCCCTGCCACCCCACCCCCCCAGTGTGAGCGAATATGCCCTTCCACACCCCTCCCCCCCAGTGTGAGCGAATATGCCCCCCCAGTGTGAGCGAATATGCCCTCCACCCCCCCCCCCCCAAGCATATCTCCAGACCTAAACCCTATTGACCATCTGTGGGGCATCCTCAAACAGAAGGTGGAGGAGCGCAAGGTCTCTAAGATCCACCAGCTCAGTGATGTCGTCATGGAGGAGTGGAAGAGAACTCCAGTGGCAACCTGTGAAGCTCTGGTGAACTCCATGTCCAAGAGGGTTAAGGCAGTGCTGGAAAATAATGGTGGCCACACAAAATATTGACACTTTGGGCCCAATTTGGACATTTTCACTTAGAGGTGTACTCACTTTTGTTGCCAGCGGTTTAGACATTAATGGCTGTGTGTTGAGTTATTTTGAGGGGACAGCAAATTTACACTGTTATACAAGCTTTACACTCACTACTTTACATTGTAGCAAAGTGTCATTTCTTCAGTGTTGTCACATGAAAAGATAGAATAAAATATTTACAAAAATGTGAGGGGTGTACTCACTTTTGTGAGATGCTGTGTGTGTGTGTGTGCCTTTTGGGAAGGGTTTTTTCCCTGCAGCAGTTTGCGTTTTTGATTCCATAGACTTCAAAGGCATAAAAAAGGCAGCGCTTGCGTTTTTTTTGATGTGTAATTGCTGGTTTCTCCACCACCTCCAAAAAATGCATGTGAAAAAATTGAAAACACATCAACCACAACCTGCATAGGTGTGAACCAGGCCTTAGCATAGCTACAGTGCTTGCTGGAGAGCATTTTTTGTTGCCTGACATTTGCTGGTACTTTCTGTACCGGATCACCATTGGCTGGAAAGTCAGTTTCTCAGACTGCTTGTTGTATATTCCAGGCTGAGTACAGCAACACTATTCAAGAGAGTAGGAAGTATTAGCTGCTTCAAGAGCAGAGCTTTCCAATCACAATCTGCTCTGTGTAGTATACAATCCTAGAAGTTATTTTTGTATAATTATATGATACTTAATAAACTCCTCTCTTGCCTATTCAGTTATTTTGGACAGCTACATCAGAATAATAAACACCGGATTTGTTTACTGACACTGTTATGTTATGGGGTCTGCTAATAGTCAGGGTTAGTTAGTTCACATAATATTCCCCTTGTTTTAGTGTGAATCTAGTCACCGTACCTGTGTGAGACATTGTGCGTTCCACATCTTCTGCGTCTACAGTGAGGGCAAAATAGTATTTGATCCCCTGCTGATTTTGTAGGCTTGCCCACTGACAAAGAAATGATTAGTCCTATAATTTTAATGGTAGGCTTATTTTAACCTCTTGACATCCGGAGGCCGTCATATGACGGCCTCGACTTTCCAGGGTTATATCTGAATGATGCCTGAGGCTACAGACATCATTCAGATACCGGCATTTTCAGCCGGCGATTCCGTACACCATAAGAACGATCATAGCGGCTGTTCCGCCGCTTGATCGTTCTTACGGGCGACGAAAGGGGACGTCCCCCCCTCCCGCCGCCCTCCGGTGCCTCTACCGACTCACCTCAGCGATCGGTGAGTCGGATAGCGGATCCGTCGGCGCCGGATGTAGATCATAGAGATTTCCAGCGGACCAGATGGTCGCCGGAGTCTCTATGATCGTTCGGAGGCCGGGCGCGATGTTATGACGCCACGCCCGGCCTCTGCATTCAAAAAAACGGCGCCGCTTCGGCTGGGAAGCGGTGATCGTTTTTTTTTTGTTTTTTTTTTTTTGATTGTAGGCTTCCCAGCCTAGAGGTGAGATGTGGGGTCTTATTAACCCCATATCTCACTGTAAAGAGGACTGATCATGTCATATTTCTATTACAAGGGATGTTTACATTCCTTGTAATAGGAATAAAAGTGATCAAAAAAATTTTTTTTTTTAAAAAGTGTCAAAATAAAACAATTTAAGTAAAATTAACAATAAAAAAAATAAAAAAATTTTTAAAGCGCCCCTGTCCCCGTGAGCTCGCATGCAGAAGCGAACGCATACGTAAGTCCCGCCCACATATGAAAACGGTGTTCAAACCACACATGTGAGGTATCGCCGCAAACGTTAGAGTGAGAGCAATAATTTTGGCCCTAGACCTCCTCTGTAACTCAAAACATGTAACCAGTAAAAAATGTTAAAGCGTCGCCTATGGGGATTTTCAAGTACCAAAGTTTGGCGCCATTCCACGAGTGTGTGCAATTTTGAAGCGTGACATGTTGGGTATCTATTTACTCAGCGTAACTTCATCTTTCACACAATGCAAAAAAATTTGGCTAACTTTGCTGTTTTGGTTTTTTTTTTTAAAGCATGAAACTGTTTTTTTTTTTTTAAAAAAAAAGCGTTAAAAAAATTCCTGCGCAAATACCGTGCAAGATAAAAAGTTGCAATGACCGCCATTGTATTCTCTAGGGTCTCTGCTAAAAAAAAAATATATAATGTTTGGGGGTTCTATGTAATTTTATAGCAAAGAAATTATGATTTTTGACATGTAGGAGCGAAGTGTCAGAATTGGCCTGGATGCGAAGTGGTTAAAGAGGGTGTAAACCTCCATTTTCAAGTTGTACCTATAGGTAAGGCTTACTATAGGTACTGTAAATATCTCCTAAACGTGTGCCGTTTAGGAGATATTTACTTTGTACTACGCGGACGATGCATACTAGCACATTATGCTTTTACTTTTGCAGGGAACAAAAAAGGAAGTAAAACCCATCAGGGTTTACTTCCTCTTTGACCCCCTTCGCAAAACATGACTTAGTACTTGGTGGCAAAACCCTTGTTGGCAATCAGAGGTCAGACGTTTCTTGTAGTTGGCCACCAGGTTTGCGCACATCTCAGGAGAAATTTTTTCCCACTCCTCTTTGCAGATCCTCTCCAAGTCATTAAAGTGGAAGTCCATGCAAAATCTAAAATCCCTGCATCTATAGACACCAGGGATCTAACACTAACCTCTCTATCCCTGTAAAGAATAAATGATTATACATACCCCGAGCTGTCAGCCGCAGCTTCTCTGTGTAGGCAGGTGCAGAGCAGATGGAGGACAACGGACGCCCCATAGTAACTCTATGGGTGATGTCACATCCCATTCATTTCACAGCCGTTGTCGTCCGTGTCCTTTTGCAGAGCATCCGGCGCTGGAGATCGGGTTGGAGCGGGTCAGATCGGCTTCCAAAAAGGTATATATAATCATTTATTCTTTACAGGGATAAGTGAGGTTAGTGTTAGATCCCTGGTGTCTATAGATGCAGGGATTTTAGATTTTGCATGGACTTCCACTTTAAGGTTTGGAGGCAGACGATTGGTAACTCGAACCTTCAGCTCCCTCCACATTTCCCATATTTCCTATGGGATTGAGGTCTGGAGACTGGCTAGGCCACTCTAGGACCTTAATGTGCTTCTTCTTGAGCCACTCCTTTGTTTCCTTGTTTACCCTTCCACGACCCATTTTCAATGTCCTGGCTGAGGGAAGGAGGTTTTCACCCAAGATTTGGGTGACATGGCCCTGTCCATCGTCCCTTTTGATGCGGTGAAGTTGTCTTGTACCCTTAACAGAAAATCACCCCCAAAGCATAATGTTTCCATCTCCATGTTTGATGGCGGGGATGGTGTTCTTGGGGTCATATGCAGCGTTCCTTCTCCAAAAGCGGCAAGTTGAGTTGATGCCAAAGAGCTTGATTTTGGTCTCATCTGACCACAACACTTTCACCCAGTTCTTCTCTGAATCATTCAGACGGGCCTGTACATGTGTTTTGTTGAGCAGGGGGACCTTGCTTTGACCATGTGTTTTCTTGGTGACTATGGCCCCAGCTGCCTTGAGATCATTGACAAGATTTTCCTGTGTAGTTCTGGGCTGATTCCTCACCATTCTCATGATCATTGAAACTCTATGAGGTGAGATCTTGCATGGAGCCCCAGACCGAGAGAGATTGACAGTTATTTTGTTTCTTCCATTTGTGAATAATCGCACCAACGGTTGTCACCCTCTCACCAAGCAGCTTGGCGATGGTCTTGTAGCCCATTCCAGCTTTGTGTCCATCTTTTCCCTGACATCCTTGGACAGCTCTTTGGTCTAGGCCATGGTAGAGAGATTGGAATCTGATTGTCTCTGTGGACTGGTATCTTTTTTTTTTTTTTTTTTTTTTTTTTTTTTAATACAGGTAACAAGCTGAGATTAGGAACACTCGCTTTAAGAGAGTGCTCCTTAACTCAGCTCGTTAACTGTATAGAAGACACCTGGGAGCCAGAAATCTTGCTGATAGGGGATCAAATACTTATTTCACTCATTTATAATGCAAATCAATTTATAACTTTTTTGAAATTTGTTTTTATGGATATTTTTGTTTATTCTATCTCTCACTGTTAAAATAAACCTATCATTAAAATTATAGACTGATCATTTCTTTGTCAGTGGGCAAACGTACAAAATCAGCAGGGATCAAATACTGTTTCCCCTCACTGTACATCTCTAAATCTCATAGTTTTGACATGCAGCTTTCACTAAAAGGAAACTTTGCTTTATTTTCATCATGTCTTCACATTGCATTGACATTGTTTGTGACAGGTTTACTGTAAATGTGAACTTTCACCCTTATTTTTTGCTTTCCCTAACATTATTTTTACTCCCTCTTGTGACAGAATGGCATTTCATTTATTTATTTTTGGTAAATAAGTTTTTCAGGTTCCCTTCCCTGTCCTGTATTTCTTGCCTAGGTGAGAATGATGTAGCCTACAGCCTCCTGAGATACTCATGTCACGCATCCCAGGTGGTTTCGAAGGGAACCTACCGCACGTGCGCCATTGTGCATCCTTAGCGGGCCGGCTGCGAGACTCCCAATGGTGTAAAGAAAGGAAGATGGAGAGACAGACTGGGTGTGTAGCATATTACAACAGAACAGCCCTGGATTCACTGGGCTTGTGAATACATTTTGTTTCAATTGAAACATTGGAAGGGGCTGAAGGAGCAGAAGTTGTCCCTCCGCTGCAGCCTTATGACACATCACGGGTCCCAGAAGGCTGCTGGACCATTCACAAAACGCAGTGCAGAGCGGCTCGCACATGTGCAATGGGAAGCCGGCGGCAGTCAGACTGGCTTTCCAAAGTGAACATGCCAAGGACCCAAAGACTGGCATAGAGCCGGTTCAGATGAGAACTGTGCTGAATCCTCGGACAGGTAAGTGACCTATAATTGAAAGTCGGCAGCTACAGTATTTGTAGCTGCTGACTTTTAACTTTATTGTTATTAGGATAAAGAACCATTTTAAAAAAGTGAGAGGAAGGGGCGGAGAAGAAGATGAAGCGCTGCTGTGACTTCAGTTGTGCATGTTTTTTTCAGCTTGAGCTTCTGAGCTTTGTACTCGGGCCTCTCTGCAAAGCAGATAACCATAGATGGGACAACATGGGAAAAGCAGCTTAGAACTCCACCTACTGCCTGAAAAATAAGAAAACCCAATATTTTCATGTGCGATAACATTTTTTAAAAAAATTGTTTTTTTCTTGGCTGTGATAGAATATGTACAGGTGTAGTTTCTCTTCCCCCAACAAACACACTCTCTTCTTATAAGTAGTTAAAGCAGAGTTCCACTCAAAAGTGGAACTTCTGCTTATCCGTCTCACCCCCTGCTGCTCCCCCCCCCCCCCCCCCCCCCAGCGCCACATTTGGCCCTTTGACACGGAGATAAGTTTAGGCCCCTCCTTCCTTCCGCTGGACCAATTAGAAAGTGCAGCCCACCTCACGCATGTGCAGTAGGGAACAGGCTGTAAGCCGAAAGGCTTCACTGCCGGGTTCCCTTACCAGGAATGGCGGACATCACAGGCTCCCTGGACAGGTAAGTGTCCTTATATTAAAAGTTAGCAGCTGCAGTATTTGTAGCTGCTGACTGTTTTAAATTTTTCATAGGGGGGCTGGACCTCCTCTTTAGGGTCATTTAGCTCTGATTATGTTAGTTTCCATTGATGTGTACAGGATAATGGTCTTGTTTTATGGTCAGTTGATCTTGCAGATAAATCCAGGGGAGATGGACAGGTTCGCTGCAGGTTAACAGTTCTTCTGCCACTTATCTTAGGAAACCTGTCCCTTCACATTTTTTCTAACATATCAGTTGTTTCCTTTAACAGTAGGCAGCTGACAGCTGGAATCCATCGACATGAGATGTGGTCACCGTGTGTTTGTTTATGTATACAGAGAGCGATTTCCTGGATGTGTGTGTGTGTTTATCCAAATTAGTGAGGCCACTCCTGTATGCATGTGTGAAGTACGTGGATCTGGAGCTGTTCTACCTGTCTGTGTACATACACCGTCACTTGTACCATGTGTATTTACAGTGTAGGTCAGTCATCCTGCACCCATTATTAGGCTTAGAGGACAGCAGTGGGCACTAAACCTTGGCAGCCAATTCGTCTACAGTCAGTGGAGTAATGAAAGCTCATTATTGAATAATTTCTGTATTTTGGCACGTTGCAATTTTATTTATGTATTTTATTTATTTATTTTGTAGTTATAATTTAGAACTGAAAAACAAAAGAATTATAGTAATTAAACTGGGAGTAAACTCCCATCGCTGACTTGTACCTATAGTTAAGCCTATAATAAGGCTTACTTCTAGGTACTGTAAATATCTCCTAAACAGGCACTATTTAGGAGATATTTATTGTATATGCAGCTGATGACGTCATTGGCGCATGTGCTCTGAAGAAATGGCCACCCGGGCCGTTCCTTGAGAGTTCTGCGCCGTAAACGGTGGCTCCCCTGTGCATGCACGGGAGTGACGTCATTGCGGCTCCGGCCAGTCACACAGCCGTGATGACCTCTCACTCCGCAGACCCAAAGGAAGACCTGGTGAAGATGGATGCAGCCTCCAGGGGAAAAAAATTATTACAGAACATACAGCAATGGCAAAAAAAGAACAGAGAGAAAATAGAATAAAACAAGAAAATATGCGCGATATGGGGAAAAAGAGGCCGAGAGGGATAGACCAACCTAAAGTGGGGGGAGGAAACGTGAGCGAAAATACAATCAGGCTTGCTATGGGGGCACTTGGAGAGGAGGAGCCAGGATCACTGGCCAGGGAACCCAAAAGAGGACGTTTGGGGCCTCCTTGTGCAAATCCATTACACAGAGCTTTAACACTTTAACTGTATAACTTTAAGCCCTGGTTCACATTGAATGTGGCTTTAAAATTGTGCAGCTTCACTTGAAACCCATGATTTCAAAGCTGCTTGTCAGTGCGACTTCAGGTGCAACTTGGCTGACATTTGTGCGACTTCATGCACAGGTGTCTATGCAAGTCGCACCTGAAATTGCCAAAAGTAGTACAGGAACTACTTTTTTAAATCGGCGTGGCACAGCAAAGTCAGCGTCGCACCAATCTGAACAGTTCCATTGCTGACAATAGGGTCCAACTTGTTAGTATGGCAAGCCGCACCAGTGTTAAACACCCTCCTCTTTTGTAGAACATGGAATGTATTTAGCTGATGTTTAAACTGAAAGATCAGTCAGTCTCAAGAGAAGAAGAGGTAATAAAATGCGAATAAAAGGTAGATAAAAGAACAGTGTGATTTATTTATTTATTTATTTATTTTTTTTGTATCGCAGGACAAGCGGCACACTAGTGCAAATGTGACCATAATGGGAGTTTGCTCTGTGCTAACTATTTCCAGGTAATTAAATGGTGCCGTGTCCTCCAGGGTGTGGGAGACATGGCACTAGTGGCACATTTTCACTCTGCCTGGGTCCTACCAGTGCTGACAATGACATCCTGCGATACAGTATATAGAGGATCACACTTGTCAAATAGTATAATGCTCCATTCACAGTTATGAGACTTGTCATGCAACTTTGGACACATAAAGTCATATGACAAGTCGCAGCCCATGTATTTCAATGTAAGCCATTCAAATCTACTAAGTAGGTTCCTGCACTACTTTGATGCGACTTTTGTGTAGCGTAAAGTGGCTGTAAACCCTTACAATCGACTTTTTGCTACAGGTAAGCGTATAATAAGGCTTACCTGGAGATATCCCCTGTATCTGCATGTATCATCGGCACTGAAGCAACGGCACGAACATGCCGTTACCAGTGGCACCCGCACGTGATGTCATCGCGGCTCCGGCCAATCACAGCACCGGAGCCGCGATACCTGGAAGTAACTCCGGCCAGTGCTGTGTACTGGCACTGCAGCGGGGGCTTTAATCTCAGGCGTGTATGCATACTCTCTCATTATGCCTTTTGTCTTGCAGGTCTTCTTTTTTTTTTTTTTTTTTTTTTCTATGTGGGTTTACAACCACTTTATGTGCCATAGACTACAATACTGACTCCCAAAAGTCACATCTTAATGTTATCAATGCAACAGTCTAAGCCAAAGTGGCATCCAAGTTGCACCCATCCAAAGTTGCATCGAAATTGCAATGTAAATTGCACTGCTTTGGAGTTGCACAAGTGTGAGTGGAGTCTGTACCTTCTCCACTGCCATCACAGCATGAGATTATGGTCACTGAAGTGACAACAATTAAAATAAGCACAGTATACAGGAAAAGTTAGCTGCTGTGTACTTTGGTCCGCTTGCTTTGAGATTCTGCTCTGAGTTCTGAATACAATGGTTAGCGGCGGCGCACCATACACTGGGATAGACCATGTCACTGCAGGTGCTCTGAGAGCCATTTCTCAGTCTGAACACCATAAAGGGCTGAGAACAATGATCACTGCTAGTCTCACTGAAGCTTCTCTTTTGTAGAAGTGACTGATAATGGAGTATTTGTGTCCCAGACAATAAGAGTTTCACAACAGCGAGTTAGCACAACAAGTGTGAATAAAATGCAAACCAAGCCTAGTTCTGCTGAGTAATGACCGTTGTACCAGTTCTCCATTTAAGGAGCTCGATTTAAAGCAGCTTCTAAACACGGGCATACAGTCATGGCCAAAATTGTTGGCACCCCAGAAATTTCTCCAGAAAGTCAAGTATTTCTAACAGAAAAGTATTGCAGTAACACGTTTTGCTATACACATGTTTATTCCCTTTGTGTGTATTGGAACAAAACAAAAAAAGGGAGGAAAAAAAGCATAATGGACATAATGTCACACAAAATTCCAAAAATGGGCTGGTCAAAATTCTTGGCACCCTTTCAAAATTGTGGATAAATAAGATTGTTTCAAGCATGTGATGCTCCTTTAAACTCACCTAGGGCAAGTAACAGGTGTGGGCAATATAAAAATCACACCTGAAAGCAGATAAAAAGGAGAGAAGTTCACTTATGCTGGCCATACACTATACAGAAAATCGGTCGAACCCCTTTTCGAAAAGCGAACGTTCGACCGTGACCGCAAACGATCGTGCCATCATATAATGACCGACAATCTGTTCAGTGGACATGAATAAATAATTTTGTGTTCCATGTGCATTATGCTGGCCATACACTATACGAAAAATCGGCCGAAAAATCGTTCGTATGGACACTTCGTTCGTTTTTCGGCAAGTTAGTGGGTACAAATCGATAATCGCTTGTGACGTTTTTGTGGAAAAAAAACGAACGGCATGTTTGGAAAATTTCTGCCGAATGTACGATAAATTGCAAGGTTAATGTGTTTCCCGTCCGAAATGCCTGCACTAGGTATATGTAAAAAAACGAACACAAAATTATTTATTCATGTCCACTGAACAGATTATCGGTCATTATATGATGGCACGATCGTTTGCGGTCACGGTCGAACGTTCGTTTTTCGAAAAGGGGTTCGGCCGATTTTCTGTATAGTGTATGGCCAGCATAAGTCTTTGTATTGTGTCTGTGTGTGCCACACTAAACATGGACAACAGAAAGAGGAGAAGAGAACTGTCTGAGGACTTCAGAACCAAAATTGTGGAAAAATATCAACAATCTCAAGGTTACAAGTCCATCTCCAGAGATCTAGATTTGCCTGTGTCCACAGTGCGCAACATTATCAAGACGTTTGCAACCCATGGCACTGTAGCTAATCTCTCTGGGCATAGACGGAAGAGAAAAATTGATGAAAGGTTGCAACGCAGGATAGTCCGGATGGTGGATAAGCAGCCCCAAACATGTTCCAAAGAAATTCAAGCTGTCCTGCAGGCTCAGGGAGCATCAGTGTCAGCGCGAATTATCCGTCGAAATTTAAACAAAATGAAACGCTAGGGCAGGAGGACCCCACTGCTGACACAGAGACGTAAAAAAAACAAGACTACAGTTTGCCAAAATGTTCTTGAGTAAGCCAAATTCCTTCTGGGAAAACATCTTGTGGACAGATAAGACCAAGATAGAGCTTTTTGGTAAAGCACATCATTCTACTGTTTACCGAAAACGGAATGAGGCCTACAAAGAAAAGAACACAGTACCTACAGTGAAATATTATGGAGGTTCATTGATGTTTTGGGGGTATTTTGCTGCCTCTGGCACTGGGGGCCTTGAACGTGTACAAGGCATCATGAAATCTGAGGATTACCAAAGGGTTTTGGGTCGCACTGTAGAGCCCAGTGTCAGAAAGCTGGGTTTGCGTCCGAGATCTTGGATCTTCCAGGAGGACAATGACCCCAAACATATGTCAAAAAGCACCCAGAAATAGATGTCAACAAAGCAGTATATCTCTTCTGTCTGTTATTCTGAGTGGATTAGATATTTTGCTCCCCAACCATATAGTTGGTTATTTATATTTGCCACTGCATAGAGAGATTTAAGAATAAATTGCCTTTTTTTAAAAAAACTTTACATATTAACTAAATTATACACCACACTTTTTTCTAAGTTTATTAACCGATTAATCGATTCATCAAAACAATAATCGGCCAACTAATCGATTATGAAAATAATTGTTAGTTGCAGCCCTAGTTCCAATGCACACAAAGGGAATAAACATGTGTATAGCAAAACATGTGTTACTGCAATACTTTTCTGTGAGACATACTTGATTTTCTGGAAAAATGTGTAGGTTCCAACAATTTCGGCCATGATGATGTATATTCATTATACGTAGATCAGACCACTAGAACAATGTCAGTATTCAGTGCTTATCATCTTTTTATGGCCATAGCCAATCTCTACTTAATGTACATGTAAAACCCTAGCACTGTGTATGGCAAATTATTATTATTACTATTATTATTATTATTATTATTCACGATTTATATAGCGCCAACAGTTTACGCAGCGCTTTACAATGTAGAGGGGGGACAGCACAATTACAGTACCATACAGAAGGAACAGGAGGGCCCTGCTCGTAGAAAACTTCAAACTACTGCATTTTTTAAACTAAAATTATTTGTTTTCAACTTTCTTTTATCCTTTGTTGTATCTCAGTGCTGTTGATCTCCTTCAGTCACGCTCTGTTTTCACGGGGATAGCTGCATGTTGTTTCTTGGGGCGAATGTCCTGATAATGACCACAATGCACCATGCCTGCATAGTTTGGTGGCAAAAGCTCCTTGTAGTCTCCAACAGAAGTGCATAGGACAGGGTAATAATGCAAGAGGATACCTGGGAGGCATTGACACGGTGTTGTCACTCTACTAAGGAAGTTCCTGAATAAGGACCTTCATGGCAGGATCACAAGGTATTACGGTAATGAAATGTCAGTCACAGCTCTCTGCTCTGCTCTCCTCCTCACTGGAGCGCTGAGCTGTGGAGGGAGCAGAGTGGGCGTCTCAGACTCTCAGCGGCTCGCTGAGAGGCTGAGTCGGGTGTCAGTCCAGGGACCTGGCAGGTCCAGCCTCCGTGGTCAGGATGACGCAGTACCTGGACTGACATTGGTGACGTCCCTCTATCTGCTGAAAACAGCTCACAGGAGTGCAAAACTAATTGCACTCCTGTGATCCATAGAACTACAGCCAAATGAGCTTTGGATATACTTCTCCTTTTAACCACTTAAGGACCGAGCCTCTTTCTAAGATTTTGGTATTTACAAGTTAAAGCGGAGCTCCACCTTTAAACAAAAAATATTAAAAGCCAACAGCTACAAATACTGCAGCTGCTGACTTTTAATAAATGGACACTTACCTGTCCCAGGGTCCAGCGATGTCGGCGATCGTTCGCTCGTCTCTCGGCTGCCCCCACCGCCATCCTCGGTCAGGGAATCAGGAAGTGAAGCGTTGCGGCTTCACTGCCCGGTTCCCTACTGCGCATGCGCGAGTCACGCTGCGCGCCTACACTGGTCCCCGTTGTGTTCTGGGAACTGTGTGTTTCCCAGAACACAACGGGGGGGGGGGGGGCGGGCATCTGCGGCTAGCTATTTCCGGAAGTGGGTGCAGATACCTGTATTATATAGGTATCTGCACCCCCTCCCCCCTGAAAGGTGCCAATTGAGGCACCGGAGGGGGGGGAGGAATCCGATGAGCGGAAGTTGCACTTTAGGGTGGAACTCCGCTTTAAGGTTTTTTTTGCTAGAAAAATTATATATATATCTCTATCTATCGATAGATATCACCCTAGAGAACAAAATGGCGGTCGTTGCAATACTTTGACACACCATATTTACGCAGCGGTCTTACTAGCGCACTTTTTTCTTTTTTACTCTTTTTTTTGAATAAAAAAAAATAGGACAACAGTAAAGTTAGCCCAATTTTTTTTAAATTGTGAAAGATAATTTTACGCCAAATAAATTGATACCCAACGTGTCATGCTTCAAAATTGCACCCGCTTGTGGAATGGCATCAAACTTTTACCCTTAAAAATCTCCATAGGCGACGTTTAAAAAATTCTACAGGTTGCATGTTTTGAGTTACAGAGGAGGTCTAGGGCTAAAATTATTGCTCTCGCTCTACCGATCGCAGCGATACCTCACTTGTGTGGTTTGCACACCGTTTTCGTATGCGTTCGCTTTTGCACGCAAGCTCGGTGGAACGGGGCGCGTCTAAAAAATGTTTTTTTTTTTTCTTTTTACAATGTTCTTTTAAAAAAAAAATTACACTTTTATTCTTATTACAAGGAATGTAAACATCCCTTGTAATAGAAAAAAAGCATGACAGGGACCTCTTAAATAAAAAAAAAAAAAATTATATATATATATATATATATATATATATATATATATATATATATATATATATATATATATATATATATATATATATATATATATATATATATATATATATATATATATATATATATATATATATATATATATATATATATATATATATATATATATATATATATTGTAAATTTTCTAGCAAAATATACTGATTTTATCTTGTAAGCAACAAGTACGTGTGTGTGTCTAGAGATAGAGATCGCGGACCTCCAGCTATTGCAGAACTGCAAGACTCTGACAGCCAATGGCATGATGGGACTTGTAGTTTTACAACAGCTGGAGGTCAGCTAATTGCATATCCCTGCCCTAGAAAATAAAATGGTGGTCATTGCAATATTTAATGTCACACTATTTGTGCAGTAGTCTTTCAAACGCAATTTTTTTGGGAAAAAATGCACTTTTATTCTAAGTAAAAAAAAAAAAATTGTGATTCTCATTTTATCCAGAATCGTGCAGCTCTAGCCCCAGGTATGGTTTTTATTGTATAGTTTACATTGGTCCAGCTTGGATCACAGTAAGAATACATATTTCATATCTGTGGGACAGCTGTGGAAGTAGGTGATCTCTGCAATAATGGGCGCTACAACAGTAATCATTAGGGTTATCCAAGGCCCGTGACGAGTGGCTGCCCTTCTGCACAGTGAATTCAGGGGGTTGCCTGTTTGACATGGCCGCCATCCACAGAATGCATTGTTTCTTTTTTTTCTTATATATACAAGGCTTTCTCTGATTGGAGGATGTGAAGAGGCATTTTTTTTTTTTTTTTTAAACATATGCGTGCTATTTACCTGCAAAAGCCTTCCTTGTGTAGACATCCAGAAGCCATGAAACTGCTGCTGGGTGCTGCCATCTTAGATGTGCTGTCAGCAGACTCACATCTAAGCTGCCACTCAAGTGGTTCTTTGTAGGTATTCTACTTTCCAGTAGCTACGTAAAGGATTACGTAAGAATGTAAAATGAGGGGCGGAGGAGCTGGGCCAGCACAGCACAATGAGTAATTGGACACTCCTGGAAGAGGAGAGAGTTGTGATGTGCAAGGAGGGAGGGGGCTGTGCTAGGCAATTGATTCTGCTGGAATTTTGATATGCCTAGAGCATACAAAGTCATGACTTTCAATGCACAACCTCACGTCCCCAATAGAGCTGGGCTTATTTCTCCATTTACAGATGAACAGTGTAGAAATGTATCCAATCTCAAACAACCTTTAATTGTATAAATGTTTCAATCATACACACTTTCATAACATTGTATACTACCCCGCAGCCTTTTGTTTTGTCATCAGCTGTTACATGTCAACTGTCAGTTCTGGGGCCCAGGGTTTATCTGTCCAGTGATAATCTATCACAGGATTTCCTACTAGTGTCACACACCCAGGCTCACAGCTTCAGGCTTCCTCTTCTTCTTTTCTTTTCTTTTTTTTTTTTTTTTTTTTTTTATTTTTTTCTTCTTTTGTCTCAGATATAAATATTACATTTTCCAGTGTTTTATGTAGACAATAAATGAACCCCTCTCTGCAGAGTAGCGGAGCTCTGGTTGGGAGCTGCACTTACTGGCCTCCTACAGCTCACTGTTGCGTAATAAAAACTGCTCACAACCGCTCACTCTGTTGTTAAAAAAATAAATAAATAAAGTGTATCTAAATCCAAGATCTAAAATATTTTTTGGCGCCTATCAGTCTTTAGATGGTGGCAGCATTAGTTTATTTTTATTTTGTTTTTGTTTTTCATTTTGTTTTGTTTTTTTCCTTTTTATATTTTCACTTGGCGATCCTGCCAGTAACGCACTTCCTGTCCTAAGGTGACAACAGTCATTCACTCTATCTATGGAAAGCAGTGTTGTCGCCCCAAGACTGAATTACACCTCCCCGCTCTCCTCATCTTCATACCATAGACTGAGGGGGTTCTGCAGTTCTCAATGAACTGAACAATTAACTGATAAAGTTGGGTATACAGTAGTAGAATTTCCTTCCATCTTTTTTTTTCTATTCTTCAATGTTAGAACATTCATTTTTTTTTTTTTTTTTTTTTTCTTTAAATCATTAGTGGGGTTAAACCGACATTTGGTTTTTGACTGTAGTAACAAGAAAATTTGGAAGAAACAGGGTAGAAAATATTTCTCAATAGAATTTCTAACCGTGAATGTGTTTTTTTTGTTTGGTAAAATCTGTTCATTCCAAAATCAAATATTCGATCCCTCCAGTCCCTTTCCCTGTCTCAAAAGGGAGATGTCAGGGGTCTGTGTAGACCCCTGATATCTCACCAAAGCCACCTCCAACAGGGCTGAAAAAAAAGAAAAGAGAATTGTAATAAATAGGTAAAAAAAAAACATTGACACTGTCCACTCCCCCCGCCCTCCCAAAAAAAGAAAGCATTGTAAAAAAAAAAAAAAAAAAAATCTATATAAATTGTAAAAAAATAATAAAAAAAAAACTATTGACACAGTCTACGCCTCATCAGTGCCTCATCCGTGCTGCATATTAGTGCCACTGTCACATGACATTTAAAAAAAGTATGAGGGAGAGAAAACAAGATGACCAGTGGGTGGCGGCCAATGGATCACTGCCGGCACCCGCTAATCGGTGAGGAGGTAGACAGGACAGAGCTCTGTCCTGTCAGTGGCGATGTGGTGGATTTTGTTTCCCTGCAAAAAAAAAAAAAAAAACTGGTACTGGTACATCCCTTAGTAAAAACACCTCACAGTACACACCTCACATAGTTTGTAGACACTATAACATTTGCGTAAACCAATTAATATACACTTATTGGGATTTTTTTTTTTCTTTACCAAAAATATGTAGCAAAATATATATTGGCCTAAATTTATGAAGAAATTAGATTTTTTTTAAAACCTTTTTATTGGATATGTTTTTATAGCAGAACGTAAAAAAAAATTATATATACAGTTGTGCTCATAAGTTTACATACCCTGGCAGAATTTGATTTCTTGCCCATTTTTCAGAGAATATGAATAACACAAAAACATTTCTTTCACTCATGGTTAGTGTTTGGCTAAAGCCATTTATTATCAGTCAACTGTGTTTTTTACTCTATTAAAGGTAACCATCCTCACCTGTGATCTGCTTGTAATTAGTGTGTGTGAGTGTGTATAAAAGGTCAATGAGTTTCTGGACTCCTGACAGACCCTTGCATCTTTCATTCAGTGCTGCACTGACGTTTCTGGATTCTGAGTCCTAGGGAAAGCAAAAGAATTGTCAAAGGATCTGCGGGAAAAGGTAGTTGAGCTGTATAAAACAGGAAAGGGATATAAAAAGATATCCAAGGAATTGAGAATGCCAGTCAGCAGTGTTCCAACTCTAATCAAGAAGTGGAAAATGAGGGGTTCTGTTGAAAGCAAACCATGGTTAGGTAGACCAACTAAAATTTCAGCCACAACTGCCAGGAAAATTGTTCGGGATGCAAAGAAGAACCTACAAATAACTTCAGGTGAAATACAGGACTCTCTGAAACCATGTGGTGTGGCTGTTTAAAGATGCACAATAAAGAGGCACTTAAAGAAAGATGGGCTACATGGTTTGAGTCAACAGAAGAAAGACATTACTACGCAAATGCCACAAAGTATCCCGCACAAAGTCATTTGGAGTGATGAGACCACAATTTTAGCTTTTTGGTCACAACCATAAACGTTATATTTGGAGAGGAGTCAACAAGGCCTATGATGAAAGGTACACCATTCCTACTGCGAAAGACAGAGGTGGATCGCTGATGTTTTGGGGATGTGTGAGCTACAAAGGCACAGGACATTTGGTCAAAATTGTTGGCAAGATGAATGCAATATGTTATCAAAAAATACCGGAGGAACATTTGCATTCATCAGCCAGGAAGCTGCGCATGGGACGTACTTGGACATTCCAACATGACGATGATCCAAAACACAAGGCCAAGTCGACCTGTCATTGGCTACAGCGAAATAAAGTGAAGGTTCTGGAGTGGCCATCTCAGTCTCCTGACCTCAATATCATTGAGCCACTCTGGGGAGATCTCAAACGTGCAGTTAATGCAGGACAGCACAATAATTTACAGGAACTGGAGGCTTTTTGCCAAGAGGAATGGGCAGCTTTTCCATCTGAGAAGATAAAAGAGCCTCCTCCACAAATACCACAAAAGGCTTCAAGCTGCCATTGATGTTAAATGGGACAATACACGGTATTAAGAACTGGGGTATGTAAACTTTTGATCAGGGTCATTTGGGTAGTTTCTGTTGCCATTGTGATTTAAAGAGAGTAAACACAGTTGATTGATGATAATAAATGGCTTCAGCCAAACACTAACCATAAGTGAAAAAAGTTTTTTGTGTTATCATTATTCATATTCTCTGAAAAATGTGGTATGTTTATGTATACATTTTCAGTCCTTTTTTTTTTTTTTTTTTTATTGTTTATAGCATGTAAAATAAAAACCACAGTGGTGATCCAATACCACCAAAAGAAAACTCCTATTTATGGATTTTTTTTTTTTTATAACTTTAATTTGGCTACAGCGTTGCATGACCACGCAATTATCAGTTAATGTAGCACAGTGCCAAAAAGCAAGACATGGTTTTGCACCATTTTCTGTAGATGTGTATTACAGAATCGTATAACAAAAAAGGCTGCAGTTCTACTTCCTTTGCTAAAGCTGGTTGCAGTGGAATATATCAAATTCATATTCTGGGTGGACTTTTTAGACTGTCGTGAGAAAAGTATCATAAAAACACGCCTAAAGTTGCTTTTGCAAACTTGTTTAGGCACCTTAAGCGTTTGGATGTACATTCATTCAATTGGCCAGAATATTAGTTTTTTTGGGATATTGAAATGAATGAACACTCGAGCGCTAACCATGCTTAGCGTTTAGGCACATTGGGTGTTTTTTCTGTCACAACGCTCCTCTCCGGAACATGCAAGTGATTTATTTATTTATTTTATTGCCTCTAAATGTCAGTAAATGCCTATGTGTGCATGGACACTAGGCTAAATTAGAGGGGGTGTTTAGTGGCAAAAGAACATCAAACGTCCTTTTAAAAGTGGTGTCTTTGACATCCAGTGTGCATAAGGCCTTAACTTTGCACTGTTGTAGCGTTTCCTGAATAGGAGTCACTAATTAATTCTGCTTGCTACCTGTAGTTTCAGTTGAACTGCAGATAAAAATCTGCTAGTCTTTTTCTCTCCTCCATTTATTTGTATATGTATTTCTTTGTTTATTACTAAGTATAGATTCATTGCACTTAGACCCCGTTCACACAGGGACGACTTGTCAGGCGACCTAGTCGCCTGACAAGTCGCCGACCTAGTCGCCTGACAAGTCGCCTCCCGTTCTGTGCTATGGAACCGTTCTAAGGGGAGCGACGCAAGTCGCTCCGACTTAGAAAAAGGTTCCTGTGCGACTTGCATAGACTTCTATACAGAAGTCGTTTTGCAAGTCGCCCGGGCAGTCGTGTGCAGGTCGCCTCACCGGCGACCTGCAAGTCGTGTTACCCCTGTGTGAATGGGGTCTTAGTCCTTGGTTTAAATTAACTTTAATAACAAAGTCAGCTGCTCTTTCTGAAATCGCAGACCTGAGACTGACATGCCTTACCAAAAGACTTTTTTCATCTAAACATCCGCAGTAACTGGTCACCCCCATACTTGAAAGTTTGCATTTGGTAGCGGTCTTTATAATCTGATAAAACAAAAGTATTGTTTTGTCAGATTATAAATCTTACAGATTTATTTTACAGATAAATCTGTAAGATTATAAAGCTATTGGTAGGTGATCTTAAAGGCCAACGCGGTAGGACTGCACCCGCACTACAGTGCTATGAAAAAAAGTATTCATACCCCTTGAAATGTTCCACATTTTGTGATGTTAAAACCAAAAACGTAAATGGATTTTATGTGATAGACCAACACAAAGTGGCACATAATTGTGAAGTGAAAGGAAAATGATAAATGGTTTTCCAAACAAAAATGTTGTGTGGTGTGTGTTTTTGTTTTTGTTTTTTTGTTTTTTTACAAACAAATAAGATGTGAAAGGTGTGGCGTGCATTTGTGTTCAGCCCTCCTGAATCAATACTTTTTATAGAACCATCTTCAGCTGCAAGTCTTTTTGGGGATGTCTCTACCAGCTTTGCACATCTAGAGTGACATTTTCGCCTAGCTCTGTCAGATTGGATGGAGAGCGTCTGTGAACAGCAATTTTTAATTCTTGCCACAGATTCTCAATTGGATTTAGGTCTGGACTTTGACTAGGCCATTCTAACGCATGAATATGATTTGATCTAAACCAGGGGTCTTCAAACTATGGCCCTCCAGTTGTTCAGGAACTACAATTCCCATCATGCCTAGTCATGTCTGTGAATGTCAGTTTTACAATGCCTCATGGGATGTATAGTTCCATAGCAGCTGGAGGGCCGTAGTTTGAAGATCCCTGATCTAAACCATTTCATTGTAGCTCTGGCTGTATGTTTAGGGTTGTTGTCCTGTTGGCAGGTGAACCTCCGCCCCAGTCTCAAGTCTTTTGCAGACTCGAACAGGTTTTCTTCTAAGATTGCCCTGTATTTGGCTCCATCCCTCTTCCCATCAAACCTGACCAGCTTCACTGTCCCTGCTGAAGAAAAGCATCCCCACAACATTATGCTGCCACCACCATGTTTCACAGTGGGATGTTCAGGGTGATGTGCAGTGTTAGTTTTCCGACACACATAGCGTTTTGCTTTTAGGCCAAAGTTAAATTTTGGTCTCGTCTGACCAGAACACCTTCTTCCACATGTTTGCTGTGTCCCCCACATGACTTCTCACAAACTGCAAACAGGACTACTTATGGCTTTCCTTCAACTATGCTTTCTTCTTGCCACTCTTCCATAAAGGCCAGATTTGTGAAGTGCACAATTATTGTTGTCCTTTTGGACAGATTCTCCCACCTGAGCTGTGGATCTCTGCAGCTCCTCCAGACTTACCATGGGCCTCTTGGCTGCTTCTTTGATTAATTCTCTCCTTGTCTGTTTAGGTGGACGGCCATGTCTTGGTAGGTTTTCAGTTGTGCCATACTCAATCCATCATCTGAAAATGGAAAGAACCGTGCTCTGTGAGATGTTAAAAGCTTGGGATAATTTTTTAGAACCTAACCATGCTTCAAACTTCTCCACATCTTTATCCCTGACCTGTCTGGTGTGTTATGTGCCACTTTGTGTTGGTCTATCAAATAAAATCCCAATGAGATACATTTACGTTTTTGGAAAGCACTGTATGTCTAGGGGGCAATGAAGCCCTTTTAATTACGTGATCCTCCTTTCTGCTGCAGATGGTGGTCCTCCACCATGCTCCGATGGCAGACTGTCAGTGTCCTTACAGGGCTATGGTCCCATAATCGGGACATCCAAACTCAGAATGCAGGGGAGAAAAGGCTCTGGGGAATGGTCGAACAGCAAGGAGGAGCCAGCGTAGCCTCCAGTGCAAGGGAGGAATCTACACACAGCCAGCAGATTGCTGCACGTGTGGAGGAGGAAGTATTTTGAAGGACTGGTACTGTGGAAGATGGGCACAAAATGGTGAGCAAGGCAAAAGACTAGTCACCAGTACTAGCTGATCTTTCCCCAATATAGACTTGCTATGCCTTATTCTGCACTGTGTCTCTGTGTGGAGGCAGCTATTTCAATAGAGTAGCTGGTGAAAAATGCACAGATACCCGTACACAGAATGGATGAAGAAAAAGCAGGAAAGTCTTTGCAATGCAGGCCCTCAAGTACAGCTTCCTCTTTCAGCTTCAGTTATAGAACAGTGACTGGCACAGTATTGGCATTGTTGTTTTTCAAGAGAAATTCAAGACAAAGGGTAATTATTTTTTTTTTGGTACTGCTCTTACAATAATAGATGTATTAGACTGGTAGGGCTTTTAATTTTTGGGTATAGAAAAGAATTGCGGACACCCCCGCCCCTTTTGCATTTTTTTTTTTTTTTATCCAGCTGTATTTACTAGGTGCAACTTGTAACATCCAAGTGAAAGATATAACACCAACATGTCAGGTTAAAAAAAAAAAAACTGAATCACAGAGTTGGAAAAAGGATCACCTGCCTCCTAAAAATTACTGGTAAACTCAATCAGGTGTAGCTAATCACCTTCTCCAATGGCACACAAAGCCATTTGACTTTCAACTGTAATCAGCTATGGTCATTTTGATAAGCTCAGCATGAAAAGAGCTTTCCTGGAGCATTTCAGTCCCTAGTAGTGCAACTGAAGCAAACAATCAATTATGGGTGCCAAGGCACTGTCAAAAGATCTCTGGGATAAAGTTGTGGAGAGGCACAAGTCGGGAGGTGAATACAAAAAAAAATTCAATGCCTAGAAGCACAGTGGTGTCCATTAAGATGTGGAAGGTATTTGGTACAACACAGACCCTCCCTGGATCAGGACTGGATGAAAGAGCCAAAAGGAAACTGATCAGAGAGGCTACCATGAGGCCTACAGCAAGTCTGGAGCAGTTGCAGGGATTTAAGACGGAGTGGTCATTGTCTACATGTGACATCAACATCACAATTTCTCCACAAATTTGGCTTGTATGGGAGGGTTGTAAGAAAAAAAGCCACTCCTCAAGAAAGGCCACATGCAGTCATAAGTGAGCTTTGCCAAAATGCACCTTTTAAAGATTCTGAGGCCACATGGAAAAAGGTATTCTGGTCAAATGAGACTAAAATTGAATTATTTGGCCTCAACACCAAATATGTCTGGTGGAAATCCAATACAGCTCACCACCCAAATAACACCATTTCTACAGTAGGGCATGAAGGTGGTGGTAATCTGTTATGGGGGTGTTTCTTTGCAGCTGGGACTGGAACTCTTGTCCGGATAGAAGAAAAATGGATGGGACAAAATACCATCAAATTCCTGAGGAAAATCTGCTGCCTTTTACCAGAAAGTTGTCAATAGGAAGAAGGTTAGAAAAAACTAGAAAACCATTTGACCTAAATTACAACTGGGACATCTTTTAACCACTTGCCGCCCGCCATATAGAAAAATGATGGTTTCAAAGTGGCTGCAAAGTGGTTTCAATATCCTGACTGGGCGTCATATGACGTCCTCAGGATATTAAGCCGATGCGTGCCCCCGGGGGCGCGCATTGCGGCGATTGTTGTTGCGGTGTGTCAGTCTGACACACCACAACTCCGATCTAGGTAAAGAGCCTCTGACAAAGACTCTTTACCATGTGATCAGCCGTGTCCAATAACGGCTGATCACGATGTAAATAGGAAGAGCCGGTGATTGGCTTTTCCTCACTCGCGTCTGACAGACGCGAGTAGAGGAGAGCCGATCGGCTGCTCTCCTGACAGGGGGGTTCTGTGCTGATTGTTTATCAGCACAGCCCCCCCTCGGATCCCACCCAGGACCACCAGGGAAGCTGTCCACACTGGACCACCAGGCATGCCCCCTAGACCCCCAGGGAAATGCCAATCAGTGCCCAGGCAGCTTCCAATCAATGCCCAGGCAGCTGCCAATCAATGTCCACTAACAATGCCTGCCAGTGCCACCAGGGATGACTATCAGTGCCGTGCATCAGTGCCACCTATCAGTGCCACCCATAAGAACCCATATTTGCAGCCTTTTTCAGTGCCCATCAGTGTTGCCCATCAGTGCCACCCATGAGTGCCCATCAGTGCTGCATATCAGTGCCACCTACCAGTGCCCATCAGTGCCGCATATCAGAGCCCATCGTCAGTGCCCGCCAATTGGTGCCACCTCATCAGTGCCGCCTTATCAGTGCCCATCAGTGAAAGAGAAAACTTACTTATTTACAAAATTTTTTAACAGAAACAAAAGCAAAACTTTTTTATTTTATTTTTTCAAAATTTTCGGTCTTTTTTTTTATTTGTTTAGCAAAAAAGAAAAACCGCAGAGGTGATCAAATACCACCAAAAGAAAGCTCTATCTGTGGGAACAAAATGATAAAAATTTAGTTTGGGTACAGTGTAGCATGACCGCACAATTGTCATTCAAACTGCAACAGCACTGAAAGCTGAAAATTCGTCTGGGCAGGAAGGTGTATTAATGCCCTGTATTGAAGTAGTTAAGCACTGCAATCATTGCCTGTGCTGTATTTATTGTTTTATTTGTATGTCTTAGTCACTATATGTGTGTGTGTGTGTGTGTGTGTGTGTGTGTGTGTGTGTGTGTGTGTGTGTGTGTATACTATTTTTGTCCTTCTCTCGCTCTTCTTTTTTTTTTTTTTTTTTTTTTTTTTTTTTTTTTTTTTTTAGCGCTTTCTATATTTCATTGCTTTTGAAGAAGCTGAGCTTCTGCCTAGCTCCTGAATTTAGGTTCATAATTGGCCAACATCTCCAGAGAATTTGATTCAGTAGCTTAGTGGAGCTTTTTGCATCAAGTTTGCTTTAGAGCCCTTTCACACTGGGGCGGTTTGCAGGCGCTATTGCGCTAATAATAGCGTCTGCAAACCGACCCGAAAGTGCCGCTGCTTGCATTCCAGTGTGAAAGCCCCGAGGACTTTCACACTGGAGCGATGCGCTGGCAGGACGGTAAAAAAAGTCCTGCCAGCAGCATCTTCGGAGCGGTGAAGGAGCGGTGTGTATACCGCTCCTTTACCGCTCCTGCCCATTGAAATCAATGGGACGGCGCGGCTTTACCGCCGGCAAAGCGCCTCTGCAGAGGCGCTTTGCGGTGGTATTTAACCCTTTCTCAGCCGCTAGCGGGGGGTAAAACCGCCCCGCTAGCGGCCGCATACCGACGGTAAAACGCCGCTAATAGCGGCGTTTTACCGCCGACGCCGCCCCCCGCCCCAGTGTGAAAGGGCTCTTACTCAGATTAAGAAGTCATTGCCACCTTGCCCTATTCAGGGCACAGTGACCCTTTCACATGGGCGATCTGATTAGGTCCACCTGTCAAGTTTTTCAGGTGGACCTGATCCGAGTTCCATGCATTCCTATGGATTGGTGGGCGAAACTGGACTTGTGTCTGTTTACACCCACCTACCTTCTGGTCCAATCAGGCCCACTAAAGAAAACTGGAGGGGGACTGCATCCTCTTCCGTTTTTGGCAGACCGGTGTCTTGCCGAATAAGTTCCCTCGGCGAATAAGTCCCCCCCCCCCCCCCCCCTGTACTCCGCAGGCACAACGCCTGCGCAGTACGAACTGCTAACAGCCGCCGGACATAGCCGAAGCTCAAGATCGACAATCGTCTGTACACGGCGCCTGCGCTCTGGGTCCAGGTTCCTCCCCTACCTTCCAAGTGGACCTAGAGGGGGAATCTAAAAGAGCCGAGCAAAGCAAGGCCGGGCCCGAATTGTGGCGAGCGAAGCGAGCCTGCGAGGGGCCCTCTTACAGGCGCCGTGTACAGCTGATTTGGACCTATTCCCCTTCGGCTATTTCCGCCGGATCCTACTGCGCAGTAGAGGGGGGTCCTTATCCGCTGAGCGGAACTTTCTCGGCAGAACACCGGATCAGAGGCAGCTAGGTGTAAATGGACGGCGGAGTTTGTTTACTAATGGCTGCCCATAGAGTAGAGCGGGCTCTGTCTGTGTCTGCTCTGCATAAACTGAGCGGTCACGGTCCTGTCATCTGCACAGCTCTGCTCTGATCAACAAAGGGTCTGTGAGTCGATCCCCTGCTGATCGGAATGCAAACAGCCTGTGTGAAAGGGCCCAAAAGGCCCTTACCAAAGCTCCCTCGCTGCTCCTGCCTCCTTTGCAGCCAGTGACGATACCTGATTCTTCTTCTAAGTATGGGGGAGCACACAACCTTCTCTCCTGTAAGCTAATCGCTTACTGTCACATGACAGCATAAAGAAATTACTTTTTTTTTATGTGACTTTCTGTTCCAGAGACGGGAAATAAGAGAACATCTATCTAAAATGGGGATTCTAACCTTTCCTTCCTCAAATAAAAACTAAAAGAAAATATGTTTTTCTTGTATGTACTTTGTTAGAGTTATGCTGGACAAAGTGCATGAATCCACGTTTCCCTTCAGTGTTTCATGCAGCTTAGCTAGCCTGTGTCTGCTTTAGCCTGGTCCCTTCCTGTTGTGGTTCTTTGCATTGGGACCAGCAATATTTGCTGTGATTTTATGACCCATTTTTATATCCGTCAGATGTACATCAATAAATTAGTCGTCATCTACTGAATTTCTATTGTTTGCTAAGTTTCTCTCTAACTCAGGATTTTTTTTTTTTTTCTTCAGAGATCCTGAACGGGGTAATCTGCAGCATCAAAAAGGATGGCGAGTGGAAGGTAAGTGATCAACTTGAGCAAAACTCATTACTATCACTAAGAGCCCTTTCACACTGGGGCGGGGGGCGGCGTCGGCGGTAAAACGCCGCTATTATTAGCGGCGCTTTACCGTCGGTATGCGGCCGCTAGCGGGGCGGATTTACCCCCCGCTAGCGGCCGAGAAAGGGTTAAATACCACCGCAAAGCGCCTCTGCTTTGCCGGCGGTATAGCCGCGCCGTCCCATTGATTTCAATGGGCAGGAGCGGTAAAGGAGCGGTATACACACCGCTCCGAAGATGCTGCTGGCAGGACTTTTTTTACCGTCCTGCCAGCGCATCGCTCCAGTGTGAAAGCCCTCGGGGCTTTCACACTGGAATGCAAGCAGCGGCACTTTCGGGTCGGTTTGCAGGCGCTATTAATAGCGCCTGCAAACCGCCCCAGTGTGAAAGGGCTCTAACGTTCTGACAAAACCTCATTACTTTTACTTTCATTTTGTGTCTTTTTTTCGTTGTGTTTGTTTATAAGAAAAAAAAAAAGTAAATAATGTGCCGTTATTTTGTTGTGTGTTCTAAAAGCCCTTGCACACTGGGGCGGGGGGCGGCGTCGGCGGTAAAACGCCGCTATTATTAGCGGCGTTTTACCGTCGGTATTCGGCCGCTAGCGGGGCGGTTTCACCCCCCGCTAGCGGCCGAGAAGGGGTTAAATACCACCGCAAAGCGCCTCTGCAGAGGCGCATTGCCGGCGGTATAGCCGCGCCGTCCCATTGATTTCAATGGGCAGGAGCGGTAAAGGAGCGGTATACACACCGCTCCTTCACCGCTCCGAAGATGCGGCTAGCAGGACTTTTTTTACCGTCCTGCCAGCGCATCGCTCCAGTGTGCAAGCCCTCGGGGCTTTCACACTGGAATGCAAGGAGCGGCACTTTCTGGGCGGTTTGCAGGCGCTATTATTAGCGCAATAGCGCCTGCAAACCGCCCCAGTGTGCAAAGGCTCTAAGGAAAGCCATGTTATCCTGACTTTGTAGATGTGTCACCCTGTTGCAATTTACTTTTCCCTACATTGGATTGATTTTGGTGCTCCGTGCTATTTGAGCTTTATGTGAAGGCTAGAATAAATTGTACTTATTTTATCCATGTATCAAGCTTGATTATGTGAATTATTTTGTACACACAATTTGGCATGTTACACAGATTGGTGACACTTGTCAATTTTGAAGATGAGCAAGTTTTCACCGATCTGTGGCTTCTGAATGATGGTTACTTGTGGACCTTTGTGTCATTGAGAAAAATTCACGTCTGCCCAGTTTTCTTTTTCTTTGGATAAAAAAAAAAAAAAAAAAGTTTATTGAAGTAAACACATACATACACACATACTGAGACTTCACAAGAAATCAATTACAAGTCATAGTAAACATTCTTACTTTGCAGTCTAAGTATACAGCAGTATCATGGGCATGGTTCGTTAGAAATATATCCCTGACGAACTGGTCTTTTCCATTCCCAGGGCATTACTTGTATTGCATAACCCAGGATCCCTGAGCCAGTGTTTTTTTTTTCGATTTGTCTCACCCGGCATTCATACCTAGCAGCCTACCCATGACCAGGTCCACTGGGGGCAAATCCTGGTACATCCAGCCATGGGCCCCAGAGTTTCTCAAACTCCTGTGAGCATCCTCTGCTGGTATATGACCTTTTCCTTTTTGGAGCGTTGCTCCCACTGCATTAATCCATTCTATAACTGTGGGTGGTTCCTCCGGTTTTCCAGTGTGTCATTATCAGCTTGCGTGCCAAAAATAGGGTTCTGGTAACTGCCACCCAGACGCACTCTTCCCATTCAAATTCCTCTAGTACATTGAGTAAGCAGTCTTTTGGATTTGTAGGCATAGAGATCTGAAATACCCTGTTTATGGTGTCCACCACTCCCTTCCAGTAGGGGTGTAGTTTTGGGCACCTCCACAGTCCATGATCTCTTTTACATCTGGTGCATAGTGGTGTGGGTCAAAGACCCATAATGTACATTCTGTGGGGAGTGTAATACACTCTCAGTAGAATGTACAGTTGCGTTGGCCTCTGCGATACATATAGTGAACAGGTGGATACCGTCTGCAGAGCCTCCTCCCACTGATCGCCATCCATCTGCCCTACATCTCCCTCTGCCCAGTCTTCTTACAAGAAACCGTGCATGCTTGGTCAGTCTGCTACTTCTCTCAATGGAGGAGGATTATCCATGTGACATAATTATCTTCTAGCTTGTTGAATGGAGGAAGTTCTCGTTATCTCCACCTTGGTAGCCTCACATGGCCTTTTCCTGAACATTGCATCAGGTTTTGGCAGCATGTCATTTATCGCCTTAGAAATCCCTGTACATATAGACATTAAAGACAGAACTAAACTTGGTACCTGTGGCCGCGGTGGCATGTTGCTTTTGTGAACCAGACTGTAGCGTTAAAATGAGAACAGCAGTCAATCTCCAAATCCTACTGATAATTGTTCTTTCTAAGCAAGGACAAAAATGTTTAGTCCACCTCACCTATGAAAGGCATAAGGAACTCGGGAGACCAAGGAGCTGTACTTGCAAATGTAATGGATATAAATCTCGCTTTTAAATGATTTCTGCTCCCAGAAAAATGTGTACTAATTATGTACATTTTAAGGGATTTACCACACTCATTAGACTGGGAGACTAAATTGTACCTCACTTTTCGGCTGTTCTCTTTGGAACTGTAGGAACATGGGGGGGGGGGGGGGGAGTAGGCTTAAAGTGTTACTAAACCCACAACAGTAAAATCAGTCTATATATGCAGTAATGCATGCTTGGTATACTCTCTGTGGAACTGGAACCTAAGGGGTTAATCCTCCACATTGTATAAAAAGGCTGTTTGATCCTGTCTTCTCTGATCCTCCCCTCCTTCCACTCTCCCCTGATAATTTCCTGATAACACAGGGTCTATGGCGTTAGGCTGAACATACGCAGTTTGGTGTGTATTGCTAGAGAGGTGTTTGGTGCGTGAGTTTTTTTTTTTTTTTTTTTTTTTTTTTTTTTTTTGGAGAGTGCATGTGATTGACACTGTCCAGACAGAGGGTCAGGGGTCTTGCAGTCTCATAGGACAGTCCAAAAACTCCTCCTACAAGCTTTAACCAGTGCTTGGCTGGTTACTGATAGAATTCACAAGACTGCTTTAACCGCTGAGGAGAAAAGGTATTTAGCAGTTTATATTTATGTTCTGTGTACTGTGGGAGACCAGATATAGTGAATGCAGGCTCCTGGGTTTAGTAACATTTTTAAATTCCATAGTAATTTTGGGGTAACACAAATTTTTTGCAATACGGACCACTTGTTGTTTTATACTGAGCCTTTTTGGTCCGAGATGTAAGGGAGGGCTTCGCAGAATTTAGCAATGTATGTCAATCAACCAAGAGATGCAGCGCTTTGGTGTGGATAGCAACAATAAGTACCTTATCTTGTTATTGTGTCTTCCTTCCTCAAGGTCTTGCTGGTCGACCACACCAGTATGCGCATACTGTCTTCATGCTGCAAGATGTCCGATATTCTGGATGAAGGCATAACTAGTAAGTAAGGGTGCAGTTTTCAAGGAAAATAAAGTACAAGTATTCTGATGTTGCAGGATGTGTCTTAATTTTTTTGATTTGTCAATAAGATGTTTACATTGGGGTATTAAATACAAAACAGATTTGGCCTGCTCTGGATAAATTTGTAACCACACATGCCCTTCTAATGCCGCATACACACGAGCAGACTTTTCGACCGGACTGGTCCGACGGTCTATCCGGTGGATTTTCCTACACACGATCACACCAAACTCTGACGGATTCGTACGTGATGACGTATGACGGGACTAAAAAAAAGAAGTTGATAGCCAGTAGCCAATAGCTGCTGCCCCAGCGTCGGTTTTCGTCCGTCGGACTAGCATACAGACGTGCAGACTTTTCGATAGGAACTGGGTCCGGCAGAGTTCCGACGTAAAGATTTGAAACATGTTCCAAATCTAAAGTCCATCAGATTTTCGACCGAAAAAGTCCGCTGCAGGTCCGATGAAGCCCACACACGGTCGAATTGTCTGTCGGACCAGTCTGGCTGAAAAGTCCGCTCGTGTGTACACGGCATAAGGCCCCTTTCACACATGCCTTCAGTTTGTTTCATCAATTCACTTTGAACTGCACTGTATTTCACTGTACAGGGGTGTTGGTTACAATTCAATTAGGGTAATTCCAGTAGCAGTTAGGGGATTCTTGAGCATACGGATCACCCAGGACAACCCTTAAAATGTAACTATTATCCACTTAACCGGTTCAATACAGGGCCTTTTAACCCCCTTCCTTCCCAGGCCAATTTTTTCAGTTTTCAGCGCTGGCGCACTTTTAACGACAATTGCGCGGTCGTGCGACGATGCACCCAAAAAAAATTGACGTCCTTTTTTCCCCACAAATAGAGCTTTCTTTTGGTGGTATTTGATGCTGCGGTTTTTATTTTTTGCGCTATAAACAAAAGAAGAGCGACAATTTTGAAAAAAAACACAATATTTTTTACTTTTTGCTATAATATCCCATTTTTTTTTTAAAAAACTAATTTTTTCCTCAGTTTCGGCCGATGCGTATTCTTCTACATATTTTTGGTTAAAAAAATCGCAATAAGCGTATATTCATTGGTTTGTGCAAAAGTTATAGCGTCTACAAAATACGGGATAGATTTATGGCATTTTTAAAAAAATATATATATATATTTTTTTTTTTTTTACTAGTAATAGCGGCGATTGAGTTTTTTTTTTTCATGACTGCGACATTATGACGGAAACATCGGACACTTTTGACCCATTTGTGGGACCATTCACATTTATACAGCGATCAATGCTATAAAATTGCATTGATTACTGTGTAAATGTGACAGGCAGTGAAGGGGTTAACCACTAGGGGGCGGGGAGGGCTTAATTATGTTACCTAGGGAATATTTCTAACTGTAGGGGGCGGGGACGTACAAGGGGAGGAGACCGATCAGTGTTCCGCTGTTCTGGGAACACAGATCGCTCTCCTCTCACCTGACAGGCTGTGGATCTCTGTGTTTACACATACAGATCCACGGTCCGGCCCGGTTAACGGGCAGTCGCGGGTGCCCGGCGGACATCGCGGCCGCCGGGCACACGCACCGGGTCCCGAGCAACGTGGCACGCGCGCGCCCCCTAGGCGGCCGGGAACCCGAGGCCGTCATATGACGTCCACCCAGGATGGGAGATCCCATCTGTGGACGTCATATGTCTATAGGCGGGTATTGAAGTGGTTAAGGGCCAACCTCGTTTTGGAATTTAGGTGTTTACATGTTTAAAACAGGTTTTTTTTACTAGAAAATTACTTAGAATCCCCAAACATTATATATATTTTTTTTTTTTTCTAACACCCTAGAGAATAAAATGGCGGTCATTGCAATACTTTTTTTCACACCGTATTTGCGCAGAGGTCTTACAATCGCGCTTTTTTTGGAAAAAAAAATCACTTTTTTGAATAAAAAAATAAGACCACAATAAAGTTAGCCCAATTTTTTTTTTTATATTGTGAAAGATAATGTTACGCCGAGTAAATTGATACCCAACATGTCACGCTTGAAAAGCCCGCTCGTGGAATGGCGTCAAACTTTTACCCTCAAAAATCTCTATAGGCGACGTTTAAAAAATTCTACAGGCTGCATGTTTTGCGTTACAGAGGAGGTTTAGAGCTAGAATTATTGCTCTCGCTCTACGATTGCGGCGATACCTCACATGTGTGGTTTGACCACCGTTTTCATATGTGGGCGCTACTCACGTATGCGTTCGCTTCTGCACGCGAGCTCGTCGGGACGGGGGTTTTTAAAAAAAAAAAGTTATTATTTATTTTACATTATTTTATTTATTTTTACACTGTTTAAAAAAAAAAATGGTGTCACTTTTATTCCTATTACAAGGAATGTAAACATCCCCTTGTAATAGAAAAAAAGCATGACCGGACCTCCTAAATATGAGATCTGGGGTCAAAAACACCTCAGATCTCATATTTACACTAAAAAAAAAAAATGACATTGAAAAAAATGTGCCTTTTTAAGACGTATGGGTGGAAGTGACGTTTTGACGTCGCTTCCATCCAGCAGTGTCATGGAGACGAGTGGGCGCCATCTTAGCCTCGCTCGTCTCAAGGCACAGAAGGGAGACAGACGCGATCGTCTCCACCGCTACCGACTGCTCCGGTAAGCGGCGGAGGGCACCGGATCGCAGTGGGAGGGGGGACCTCTCCCGCCACCGATAAAAGTGATCTTGCGGCGAATCCGCCGCAGAGACCACTTTTATCTGAAAGCCGCCACCGCACGAAAACAGGGATATTGGGGTTATGGCAGCTAGCTGCTGCCATAACGATATCCGCCGTCAAACTTTGGACGTACATCGGCGTGTGGCGGTCAGCAAGTGGTTAAATTGAAGAAAACAATTGCAAGACAAACAAGTTTCAGATAAGGCTATGGAACCAATTGTGAGCTTTAAATACAGTAGTAGATAAGATGGTAAACCACAAATCTATGAGTTTTAAAAACTTCTTAATGGTTTATAGCAGGGGTGTTCAGTTGATATAGGGAGCCTCAAATGTGGCATCGAACCTCAATAAAGGGCCACACACAATAATATTTAGTAAATGTAAAGCTACAGAAAGCTGTACGACTGAAGAGATGCCACAGGAGATAGTCAAGAGACTTCAGTCATGCTATAGGAGTTTATAAAGACTGGGGACATTCTTCAGAAAACAGTCATAGAGTAGAGAAACTTTACTTGAGAATGGTAGTGATTTCTGCTATTGTAGCACATTTGCGCACAGCACTCTGAAAAATTACTTTTGCCGCATTTGATATTTCTCCTATCGAGATCCATTTATAAAAGATCATAGGAAAAAAACACATGGAAAAGAAATGGAATGGAGAGCCCAGTAAAATAGTGGGCACACGATGCCTGCATGTAAAACTTTTTAAAGTTTGTATTTGCCCATGATGGGACCCCTGATACCAAATGCACAAGGCTTTAAATCCTTAAAGTGGGGTTTCACCCAAAAAAACAAACATATCTAAAAAATTCTAAAAAAAAAACCAAAAAAACATTTGGATATTTTTTTTTTTTTTTTACTCACCTCTAAATGCCTGTTGCTAGGTGGTCCCTCGTAGTCTGCCCCCTTCCTCTGCCTGGGCTGGTGACATCACTTCCCCCTGGCACAGGAAGGGCTTGGCTCTTCTCCCTCCCTCCTGTCAATCATCTGGGACCCATTACAGGTCCCAGGTGACTGAGCGGCCAATCACGGCGCGCGGCTCGCGCATGCGCAGTGGGTGCCAGGCTGTGAAGCCACAGCCCGGCGCCCACAGTTGAAATGCTGGCGCCGACAAGCGGAGGGGGGGGACGAGCGGGGCTTCGATCCCCCGCATCGCTGGACCCAGGGACAGGTAAGTGTCCAATTAAAAGTCAGCAGCTGCAGTATTTGTAGCTGCTGACTTTTTTAATTTTTTTTTTTAATGGCCCGCCTGGGTGGAACTCCTCTTTAACTTTGCTAAGTCCTAACATGACAACCACAGTTTCTTGGGAAAATGGAAGAAATGATAAAAAAATAAATTGTGGCTACATTGTTGCAATACATGCACATTTACCTTTCTTTCTTTCTTTCTTTCTTTCTTTCTTTCCTTCCTTCCTTCCTTCCTTCCTTCCTTCCTTCCTTCCTTCCTTCCTTCCTTCCTTCCTTCCTTCCTTCCTTCCTTCCTTCCTTCCTTCCTTCCTTCCTTCCTTCCTTCCTTCCTTCCTTCCTTCCTTCCTTCCCCGTTGACCTACCAGATGTGCACTTAACCTCAGTCTTGTTGTGGGCTGACAATAAACAACATTTTGTGAACTTGAGTGGTATCAAACCTGCCCACTTGTCTTTAAAGCGGGATTTCACTGTCTCTGAGTTGTTTTTTTTTTTTTTTTTTTGGCACAATGACAAATATTAAGATATAAGAATAAGTAACTCACGTATTCCAATTCTAAAGACCTTTGCTGTCCGTTTTCTCCATAAATATAAACTTATATACTAGGATCATGACGGTATTCATCTTGCCTGTGGGCATGTGAAGCCCACAGGCATGCTCTTCCGGGATACGGTGCTGCTGATCGACCAGCATGCACCGCCCGTTCTTTTCAGGATCCCGCGCATGCTCAGTAGAGAGAAATCGGAGCGCCGTCAACGGCTCCGGTTGCCATCACAACGAGCGGCGTCGTAGGAAGTCCCGCCCCGTTGTGATGGCAACGTAGATAATCAAAAAATAAAGGAGGATAAATGAGCGAGACAGAGGAGAGAGCGGCGCTGGAGTTAGAGTTAATGACGTCACTCCCACTATGGAAGTCTCTCGATAACTCTTGCAACAGGCGGCCGCACTGACTCCTGGGAACAATGACACAAGCTCCCAGGAGCCAGTGCGGCTTACAGGAAGTGAGTAATTAGCCGCTCCAGACACGCCCCTAACCGCAGCCTGTGCTTCCTGCAGAAAACAAAGACAGCTTCAAGAACAAAGGTAAAGGCTGTAAAAAAAAAAAAAAAAAGTGCAGTTTTGTCATTAGGACATTGCGGTAGTCAGCTGCAGTTAGTGTAGGAAAATCGTGTGGAGCTCCGCTTTAAACTACTCAAGCTCTCCCACTGTCATCATCTTTACAATATAAACTGTTCTCATTCAATAGTAAAAGATAAGAATTAGGAGGGCTAATTAGTTAATTGAGTTAACACAGAAGGTGTGCAGAGGACACACAGGACAGCTAAATTACTGACTTCATTAACAGGTATTTTTCTGCACATACATTGAGGGGAAAAAAGTATTTGATCCCCTGCTGATTTTGTACGTTTGTCCACTGACAAAGAAATGATCAGTCTATAATTTTAATGGTATGTTTATTTTAACAGTGAGAGACAGAATAACAACAAAAATATCTAGAAAAACGCATTTCAAAAAAGTTATAAATTGATTTGCATTTAAATGAAATAAATAAGTATTTGACTCCTTCACAAAACATGACTTCGTACTTTGTGGCAAAACCCTTGTTGGCAATCAGAGGTCAGATGTTTCTTGTAGTTGGCCACCAGGTTTGCACACATCTTAGGAGGGATTTTGTCCCACTTCTCTTTGCAGATCCTCTCCAAGTCATTAAGGTTTTGCGGCTGACGTTTGCTAACTCGAACCTTTAGCTCCCCCACATATTTTCTATTGGATTAGGGTCTGGAGACTGGCTAAGCCACTCCAGGACCTTAATGTGCTGCTTCTTGAGCCACTCCTTTGTTGCCTTGGCCGTGTGTTTTGGGTCATTGTTATGCTGGAATACCCACCCAAGACCTATTTTCAATGCCCTGGCTGAGAGAAGGAGGTTCTCACCCAAGATTTGACGGTACATGGCCCCTTCCATTGTCCCTTTGGTGCGGTGAAGTTGTCCTGTCCCCACCCCCAAAGCATAATGTTTCTACCTCCATGTTTGACGGTGAAGATGGTGTTTCCCTACAATCCCAGCGAGTTGAGGTTGATGCCAAAGGGCTTGATTTTTGGTCTCCTCTGAAAAACTTTCACCCAGTGAATTTAGATGTTCATTAGCAAACTTCGGATGGGCCTATACATGTGCTTTCTTGATCAGGGGGACCTTGCTGGCGCTGCAAGATTTCAGTCCGTAGTGTAGGTCTACAATCCTGTGCCTGACATCCTTGGACAGCTCTTTGGTCTAGGCCATGGTGAAGAGATTGGAATCTGATTTGCTTCTGCGGACAGGTGTCTTTTATACAGGTAACAAACTGAGATTAGGAGCACTCCCTTTAAGGGCCGGTACACACTGCTGTGATGCCAGACATCGTATTTGATTTGCACTGCATTGCTGTGCAGATCACATGCGATGTCTGATGCAAATTCAGCCATACAAACTGCCTGAATTTGCATCACATTCGGACCAAATTCATGCAGGACCCTCAGAATCTGTGTGAACACCCATGCGATCTGATTCCTGTCCGAATTCACAGTTCGCACTGCGATCTGCGAACCGATCTGGGGGTGTCGTTAATTTTGTATTGACGCCCGCAGCTGTTCGCAGAGGGCAGTGTGAACTGCCTGTGAGTCAGGTGCGATGTGGGAACACCCATTGGATTTGGAGGGTTTTTCGCATCACACCAGTGTGTGAACCAAGCCAACGCCCACGTTCACTTTGGGCCAATTTGGCATGTGATTTGACATGTCAAATCAGCGGCTATTGCCTGCAATAGCACCGTCCGAATTGGTGTGGCGCCGACTTTGCGGTGCCACACTGATTCCCAAAAGTAGTTCTTGTACTACTTTGGGGGCGATTTGAATAGACGTCTGTTCATGAACCCGATGTCTTACAAATCCCAACCCCGCCTCCCCCCACACCCCCCCCCAAATCAGACTGCATTGCCGGTTTGAAATCGTGCTCCTAATCTCAGCTCGTTGCCTATATAGAAGACACCTGGGAGCCAGGAATCTTGCTGATAGGGGATCAAATACTTATTTCACTCATTAAAATGCAAATCAATTTATAACTTTTTTGAAATGCGTTTTTCTAGATATTTTTGTTGTTATTCTGTGTCTCACTGTTAAAATAAACCTACCATTAAAATTATAGACGGATCATTTCTTTGTCGATGGGCAAACCTACAAAATCAGCAGAGGATCAAATACGTTTTTCCCCTCACTGTATCAAATAGATATACCAAAATGCTTTCAATTATGTTTTTAAAAGACCAAAGGATAGCAAATTTGAGAAAGAAGTGCATTGTTGGGATTTACATACACGTTTTCATTTATTGAATTGGGAGAGAATAGTGTCACATGTATCCTTGTTTCTTTCCTGTATGCAGTTGTGGAAGATGTTAATAAGAGAAGAGAGCCCATTCCGAGCCTGGAAGCCATTTATCTCATCACTCCTAGTGAGAAGGTAATTAGTTTCCTGAGTGTATTTGTGTTTATTTTATTAGTATTATTTAAAAAGACTAAGCTAACCTTTAATGAAAAAAAAATAATAATAAATGCACATATTTTTGCAGGTAAAAAAATTAACATTTCTTATTTTTTTTTTTTAAAACAAAAGCCTGCAATGTATTGCACCTGCGATCAGGCTCCTGCACATACTACATACAAATCTGTTACCCATGCCTGTGTACAGGCTTTCAAATTCAGATTAGTGAATGAACTACAAGCATGCTGATCCATCACACTTGCAGTTTGTTCAAACTACAAGTCCCTTTGCTGCGGTGAAAGATGGGATTTGTATTTTCTTCATTCATAGATTGCCGTTTTCAAAATGTGGCAGTAGATGCGGAGAGAAGAATCCCTGCCCACTATCATGCTGGGGGGGGGGGGATGGAGCAGGGGTGGGCTAGAACCTAAATACGGGTTCAACTTGTTCTAAAAGGTGAACTTTGCTTTGACATTTGGCCTGTATACTTGCATTATTTTTTTAAATTATTTTTTAATACATATGCTTGGCTTTACTGTCAGGCAGATGTCCTAGTTAGAGCAGAACATGGTAAGATATTTATGATCTATATTCAAAGGATACTTGCACAAGCTAAAGTTTAATGCATCACACAGCCATCAGGCAGATTTTGCGCACATATGGTGAAAGGTTTGTTTCCAGTTCTCCATGGAAATGGAAATTGTTACTCAAACTTAGCAGTTCACTTACTACTTGTTACGGCTGGCTTGCAAAGCTCAGAAGTACTTCTTTAATTAGAAAATTATCCTGAACTTGGGTGCTGATTAGGCATCATTCAGTTTCTACGACTCGTTGCCACTGGTTTAAATGAGTTTTTATACAAGTTTTGACCCTTCAATAAGTGGCAAACCCCCATCGCATCCCACAATGTAATGCTGGACCATGTTAAGTTGGTCACTGAGACACCTGCATTGCATTGTTGAATGCAGCAGCTTGATCAAATCTGCATGCTGCTCAAAAAGATTTTGAGGTACAGCTGAGAAATCCTATGTTTTACCAATGAACTGGATAGTAAAAAAGATGACGTTTTTGTTTTCCCAAAGCATTTGTTCCTTCCTATGCTATTTAAATATTGGTAATGATTTTTTGATGGCTCCTTGAGCTAAACCCCATCTGCTCTTCAAGCTGTATGCAGCTTTCAGATGTACCTGTTCATATTTAATGGGGCGTACACACGGTCGGACTTTTCAGCTACAAAAGTCCGACAGCCTGTCCGACAGCCTGTCCGACAGCCTGTCCGACGGACTTTCGACGGACTTTCGACGGACTTTCGACGGACTTTCGACGGACTTTCGACGGACTTTCGACGGACTTTCGACGGACTTTCGGCGGACTTTCGGCGGACTTTCGACGGACTTTCGGCGGACTTTCGGCGGACTTTCGACGGACTTTCGACGGACTTTCGACGGACTTTCGACGGACTTTCGACGGACTTTCGACGGACTTGCGGCGGACTTTCTAATGAACAGACTTGCCTACACACGATCACACAAAAGTCCGTCGAATTCTTACGTGATGAGGTACACCGGACTAAAATAAGGAAGTTCATAGCCAGTAGCCAATAGCTGCCCTAGCGTGGGTTTTTGTCCGTCGGACTAGCATACAGACGAGCGGATTTTTCGACCGGACTCGAGTCCGTCGGAAAGATTTGAAGCATGTTTCAAATCTAAAGTCCGTCGGATTTGAGGCTAAAAAAGTCAGTTGAAAGTCCGGAGAAGCCCACACACGATCGGATTACCAGCCAGCTTTAGTCCGTCGGCGTCCGTTGGACTTTTGTAGACGAAAAGTCCGACCGTGTGTACGCGGCATTAGGGCATTTTTGTGCTTAAAGTGGACCTTTTTCTTTATATTACCCTCCCCTTGTGCCTCCCTTCCACTTTGTCATCTTTTAAAAAAACCATGCATGCTCAGATCTCAAGTATTCAGGACCTGGAAGAGACCTGTGGTACGCCTGCATGAGAATCCCCATCGCATGCACAGACAGGCCGTAGATCTCTGCCAGGTCCCAAATATCTGGGAGAATGCAGTGCATGGCACCCTGAGTAAACCTACAAATGTGTATTTTGACAATCCCCAGGAACAATGGGGGTGCATATATAATCCTTGCAGGAAGTGTTGCCTTGCAATAAATGTACTACACTTTCTGAATAATAATCATTTTTCAGTTATGTAAGATAGGGATGGGAAACAAATGATTAAAGGTTCATGTAATGAGTGTAATGGTCTAGCTTCAATACATAATTTAATGCAAACATAGGAGCATTTTTTTTTTTTATCTTCACAGGTTTTGCATGCGCACACACACACACACACATATGTAATTCTTTTGCTTTACTAGACATTTCTGTGAGGCTTTAGAAAGCCGATCCAAAAAAAATGAAAAATTTGCTGTGCTGAAGGGATTTTAACTATCTCTTCAGCCCCCTTTCACCAATTCAAGCCATAATAAAAGCCATAATAAACAAAGTATTACTAATAGTTTTCACTACTTAGTTCTGAAAAGACCTGGTATTAACAGAAGTTATCTGGACACAGGAGATGACACGGATATGGATCCTTTTACTCAATCTCTTGTGTGCATGTTGAATATTTTTAACATAAATGTACAACACCCATTCAAAAAGTATGTTTCAGGACAGCAGCTTAAAAGGTGAGATGGAAGGAAAAAATGACAGTTGTGAGTAGATTCACATCAAAAAATACATTTTATTTCAGTAATTACATTCAAAAAGTGAAACTCCTATATTTTATATAGATGCATTACACACAGAGTGATATATTTCAAGCATTTCTTTTTTTTAATTTTGGTGATTATGGCTTATAGGTAGTGAAAACCCCAAAATTCAGTATCTCAGAAAATTAGAATATTACTTAAGACCAATAAAAAAAAAAGCATTTTTAATACAGAAATGTTGGCTTACTGAAATGTATGTACTTGTACTTTAAAGTATGCACTCGATACTTGGCCGGGGCTCCTTTTGCATCAATTACTGCATCAATGCGGCATGGCAAAATCCGCTTTAGGTCCAAACAAGGAACAGTTTACATGGCTGAAGTCAATAACGCACAATAAAGTCACCATTCAGACTGGTGTCCTAGTGCAGATATGTTTTCTGTGTCGACATGGTGTGTTGTGTTGAAGTGATTTAGGTAATGGCTGTTTTGACTCTGAGATGGTATAAAGTGGTAAATCTTTTGAAAGACATCGACATTTGTCTGAGGTGGTGCCATTGCACTGTGGATAAAGGTTGTGCTTTTGTGGTATTGACCCAGACCAGTTTGACTAGTTTCACTCATTCTGCTCTCAGTCTGGATAGAATAAGAGGAACATCGCATAGTAATTCTGCTCCTGAAGAATGTCACCCCCTCTTCTACTACCTCTGCTGTGTCACAAAAAATTTACTAATGCAGATATTTCTAAGGAAATTACCAGGATGTAGACTAAAAGCCTGTCGTGCAACATTGCACTTTGCACTGATACTAGTTTGAGAAGCAGCTGAATGAGCATGGAGATCTAATCTCCCAGCAAGAAAAAAACAAAAAAATTAGAAATTTAAGCCTCATCTGGGACCCAGCTAAAACCCTACCTGGATCCTCCCATTCTGAATGAAACTGGAGCAGGCTTTATAAACGCTGTCCTCTGAAAATGCAGGCAGCCCACAGAAATGAGAAAATCCCATGAACGAGCTGTTACAATAGACTGTGTGTGACCATTAAGAGCAGAGGAGTTAGTTGGTGAAGAGAAATTTGCAGACAAATCAGGATGGTTTTTTTTTTTTTTTACTGTTGTGACCCCCAAGTATCATTGTGTCTTCTTCTGGGTTTCCAATTGTCTGTTCACAATTTTGGTGGAACACAATGAGCTTCTCAATAAAACCCTTAGGTTTTTAATTTAATTTTACATTTGGCCACTCCAAAAAATGTATCTTCTTTCTGAGCACCGTTTCTACACCTTTTTTGCTTTTAATGCTGTCTCTTTTTGCACATATTAAAAGGTGGGTGAAGGAAAAAATGTATAGCTGTGTGACAAATCCAGTGTAACATCAGCCTGAAGACTGTATAAGCTAAATATAAATGAAGCCATGTGCTGGTTATAGGTCCTCTTTGATCAAATTTACTAGTGGTGCACCAGAATGAAAATTCTTGACCAAAACTGAAAATTCAGGATGCCTCGGTAGAAAACCGAAACCAAAATTGGACAATTTTTATAAAATATATATATATTTTATATATAATTGTATTCTATTTGACTTTTTAATTTAATATCATGCATTTAAATGAATATGAATTTATTTTCAGCACTTTTTTTTTTTTCTCAAGTGGTCTTCAAGGGCAGCATATGAGAGATGGGCTCCGCCTACAGGAAACACAATGTCCACCATTATAAAAAGATTGCACATATCTGCATGCCCCAGTTCCTGTGTTTCCTCCGGACCAACAGGATCAACTGTTTATTATTTTCTTCCAGTCCCTGTGCTAAGTTGCATGGGACTCCCTGGCCAGTCGTCTCCAGTTGCCTCTGAGGGGGTCAGGCGACTTAGGCCAGGGACCCCCCCAGAGCCCACAACAACCCTTACCTTTCACACACCCCCCCACAGGGGGTAAGCAACCATCCTCCCAGCTGACAAAGGTATCTTAGGATTTCTCCCTGCAACCCCCCCTCCAGCGATGTGATGCAGGAGGCAATTCGGACTGGTGGGGCTTTTTTTGGGCCTGCCACCTGAGCTCTTCTCCCTCACTGTGTGTTCAGAAGGGTGTAGCAAGATGACGTCAAGCACATCGCTTCCGGTGACACCCTTCTGGTCATGCGGGGCTACAGGCGCCATCTTTTTGGTGGATACCTGTACATGGAGGGGGACAGGACAGCTGGCAGCAAAAGCAGCATTTCCAGCCGCGGACGACAACCGGGACACATTGAATGTAAAAAGTGCAGCGCTGAAAATATGAGAATCTCAGATATACACTGAGAATAAGGAATTTAGTTAGCCAGTGACTGAACAAACATTATGCAAAAAACATAAAAATAAAACATAATATATAAATCCAAAAGCGTGGTGTGTATACAATATTGGTAAGTGGAAAGTCACTAGATAGTGGAATTGTCATGAATGACATATATAGTGATCACAATCATATTGTAGTAGTTCATAAAAGAAAATGCAGGAAGTGACCCAAATAAAGTGAAGATAATATACAGTGACTTTGGTGAAAAAATTGATAGAAGATCCGCCACCTTATATTCTTAAAGGCTTACCGGAGGGATTGGACACAGATGGGTGTACACCCACTGGGTCAATCAAGCTTGAAAAATAGTGGTCCTGGATGGCAGCTGCCGCAAAAGACAGAGGTTCCAAGGGATCAGAGAAACTTGCAATGATGTGTTTACAGGAGTTTGCCCAAAATCGGGACACATTGGATATAGTCACGAGCAGAGGTTTGTGTCCACCCATACTTCTATCAGGGTGGCTGGGGGCAGGGCCGGAGCAGGGGCAGGGAGCTATAAAAGAGCACCTGACAGGAGGCTGAGTGGGATAACCATGTCGGAATCTGCATCACCCTGCCCTGCAGCTCCTGCAAGCCTGGAAAGCTCCAAGGTAAGCCAGAGCCATACACAGGCCATCTCAGCACTTACAAACCACTATTGCACTTAGACTATATTGTGGTATGGGGCACACTATCTGCATCCTTCTCACTCTGGGTCCTTTTATCTCACTCCACAGACAAAAGCCCCAGAAGAGAAAAAGTCTAGGTCCTGCAGCAAAACATGTGCTTAATGTGGATACAAACTAGCGTCAGATTGGACGAAACTGCTATGCCAAAAATGTCTTAGCAAACTGGTGGCAAAAGAATCACAGGGGTGTTTTTAAAGAACTCATGTCAACTTTAAAAAAAAGAAATGTGGGACACATTTAACCCCTTGCGCACAGCAATAAAAAAAGCGTGCAAACCACCGACCAAAGAAGCGTTTGGCAGTAAACCTTCCACCAGTCGGGCAGCCACCCCGTCCACTAGCAGAGATCAGCCTGACAAATCTGACCAAGAAAAATCGTCTGCAACCTCGTCCTCTGACTCGGACATGGGCTTATGTTCGGACTCAGAGGATGAAGAGGAAGACCCTCAAAGGTTACTCTTCCCAACAGAAGACACACAGGAACTACTGAGGGCAATCACGGATACACTAGGAATAAAAACAAAAGCCAGAGCTGTCGCTACACAAAACGTACAAAGGCCTACAGCCCAAAAGTCCTAGGGCATTCCCTGTACACCAAACCTTAAAAAATATTAAGAAGGAATGGGAAGAACCCGAGAAAATACTTTTTACACCCTCAGCAATTAAACGCAGGCACCCATTTGCTGAAGAAGGCACGCAATCCTGGGCTAAATGCCCTAAGGTAGACGCATCACTGTAAAGGATAGCAAACAAGTCGGACCTCTCATTTGAAGACTCCGGCACACTAAAAGATCCCATGGATAAAAAAAGCACTAAAAAGAGCATGGGAAGCAGGGGCAGCAAACCTCAACTCTACCATTGCATCCACATCCACAGCAAGAACCTTGCTGCTTTGGCTAAACCAACTGCAAGAACTCCTAGAAGGAGACGCCCCCAGAGAACAGATACTAAAAACCATGTCCACCCTGATGCGGGCAGCGGTTTTCATAGTAGACTCATCAGTCGAGGCAGTTAAAATCACACCAAGGACAACGACCTTGATAAACTCGGCCAGGAGGGCACTATGGCTCAGAGTGAACGGGGGACGGCGCCTCCAAAAACAAATGCAACCTTCTTTTTGGACCAGGCCTGGAACAGGTACTAGACAGGTCAGCAGACGGAAAAAGGGGTTTACCGCAGCCGAAGAAAAAGCGAACACAGTAATTCCCCGTACACACGATCAGACTTTGCGACAACAAAACCGTGGATTTTTGTTCGAGGGATGTTGGCTTCAACTTGTCTTGCATACACACGGTCACACAAATATTGGCCAACAATTGCGAACGTGGAAACGTGGTGACGTACAAGACGTACGACGAGCCGAGAAAAGAAGTTCAATAGCAAGTGTGGCTCCTTCTGCTTAAATCCGAGCATGCGTGAACTTTTGAGCGTCGGACTTGTGTACACACGATCGGAAATTCCGACAACGAAGTTTTGTCGTCGGAAAATTTTAGAACCTGCTATCAAACATTTGTTGGTGGAAAGTCCGACAGCAAATGTTTGATGGAGCATACACACGGTCGGACTTTCAGCCAATAAGCTCACATCCAACATTTGTTGTCGGAAAATCCGATCGTGTGTAGGGGGCATTAGAGATGGTCCTTTTTAAAGGAGGAAGAAGGGAAAACGTCATCCTTTAAACCTTCCAGGGGCAACACTAAAAAACAATGATGCCCAGCAGATGGGAGGCAGGCTCTCAGCATTAATAGACCAGTGTCAAGAAGTCACCTCGAACAAATTTGTCCTTCACACAGTAGAACAAGGGTGTTCCATGGAATTATCCAACACCCCACCCACCAGATACTTGATGACGGCACTCCCCAGAGACCAAGAGAAAGCAGAGGGATTACTGTCATCACTAGGAAACCTACTAACACAGAACTTCATTACGGTGATTTCGGAAGACGAAATAGGCGAGGGCTTTTACTCGCACATATTTGCCTGGAAAAAAACCCTCAGGGAAGTACAGGTTCATTTTGAACCTAAAACCCCTCAACAAGAAAAAATACAAAAAATTTTGAATGGAATCCCACTACTCGGTAAGGAACTTACTACCCCCAGGGGCCTTTATGGCCATGGTAGGCTTGCAGGATGCCTACCTGCACATACCGATAAACCGAGACCACCACCCATTACTAAGATTCGCGATACAGGGTCCAAAGGCTACCCTGCACTTCCAGTACACCTCCTTGCCCTTCGGAATTTTGTCAGCAGCCAGAATATTCACCATAATACTGGCAGAGGCACTAAAGGGCTTAAGACTAGAAGGCATAGGAGTCGTACCATATCTGGATGACCTCCTCATTTTTTTTTATTTTTTTTTATTTTTTTTGCCAGCACAAAAGAGAACTTGGCAGTCAACCTCCAGTCAAGTCTCAAATATTTAAAGAAATTAGGGTGGATAATACACAAAAGTCCAACCTAATTCCCAGTCAAAGCGTAAACTACCTAGGGTATGTGCTAGACTCAAGAGAAACAAAGATCCTTCTACCACAGGACAAGGTAGCAAGACTAACAGAAGAGATCGAGACCTTATGTCTCCCCAATGCAGTTACCATCAGGAAGAGCATGAGGGTGCTGGGCCTCATGACCTCCTCCATACTGGCCATCACGTGGGTACAACTGCACACAAGGCCGCTACAGAACTTCATTCTGGCTCAGTCGGACAGGAACCCACACTCCTTGAAGTCCTGGGTCACAATCCCACAAGAGATCAAATCTTCAGTGCAATTGTGGCTCAAACCACACATATACAGCCAGGGACGCTTATAGACACAAACTAATGTGATCCGCCTTACTACAGATGCCAGCACCACAGGCTGGGGAGCACACTTAGCAGAACACCTGGCCCAAGGCTCTTGGAACCAGGAATGGTCTCTTGCCTCATCGAACATGAGAGAGATGGAGGCAGTAGTCTAGCGCTGAAATCTTTCAAAACGCAGATCAAGGACAGACATTTCCAAATACAGACAACGCTACAACCGTATCATACATAAACAGATAAGAGGGAGCCAGATCCCCCTCAACTTATGTCTATAGCAGACACAATCCTGAAGTGGGCGGAAGCAAACTTAGTCAATATCCGCCATACACCTGAGGGGGTCAGAGAACATCCTAGCGGATTACCTAAGCAGAAACTAGGTACGGCACATGGAATGGGCCCTAGAACAGGCAACCTTCGCTTGGATAGCTCAGATCTGGGGGACACCTTTTGGTAGACCTATTCACGTCAAGACACAACAACAGCAGCAAGGTCCCGAGAGTCTTCTCCTTCTCTCCTGGGGATGGGTGCATGGCAGTGAACGCCCTGGCACAAGACTGGTCCTTCCCACTAGGGTATGCATCCCCCCAACGATCCTAATCCCCAGGCTCATCCAAAAAATCAAGAAGGCCACAGTTATCCTGGTGGCCCCCTACTGGCTTGGTTCAGCCATTTAATGAATATGAGCAGTCAGCCACACCTCCTATTACCATACAAACCAAAGCTACTAGTGCAGGGACCAATCCGGCACCCAAACATCGAAACCCTAAAGCTTTCAGCCTGGCTCCTGAAAGGATAATGTTACAAAACAAAGGCCTGTCAGACAAAGTGGTGAATACCATCTTGGCCAGTAGAAAGTCACACAAGCAATATACGAAAAGGTTCAAAAAGTTTGTAGCTTGGTGCTTGGAGAAAGGGAGGGCGGGGGGAAAGCATTATTCCAACCATCTGGGACTTTCTACAAGAGGGCGCAGATAGGAATATATCGCACAACACCTTTTTAACGGTACAGGTGGCAGCCCTGTCCTCCCTCCTTCCTTGATGTAAGCCTAGCGGAAGACCCCCTCATAAAGCGATTCCCCTCTCTGTCAAAAAATCAAAGCCCACAAGGGCTAAGGCCATCTCCTCATGGAACCTAGCAACAGTATTGAAGGGGTTCCTCTCCACTCCTCCTGAGCCTATAGACCAGGGGTCTCCAAACTATTGTAGATTTTACAAATTTTTGTGGGCTGAAAAAAAATTATATATATATACAATTTTTAAATCTCATCATAGCCTTTCCGCATGTCTGTGTCCCCTCAGAGCTTTTCTGCATGTCTGTGTCCCCGTCAGTCTCCTTGCACATCATGTCCCCATCAGAGCATTTTTGCACGTCTGTGTCCCCATCAGTCTCCCCAATACCAGTGTCCTCCATCCATCAGTCTCCCCATCAGTGTCCTCAGGATCAATGTCCCCAGCAGTCTCCCCAGGATCAACGTCACCAGCATCAGTGTCCTCAGCAGAGTCTCATGTACATGTACATTTGCCTCTTGCTTCAAGCAGCTCTCCTGCACCTACCGACTCCCACCCACTGCCACACACGCGGAAGGATCTCTAATACAAACAGCGAGCGGGATGCCGGGAGGTGCCGTGCTGATGACGTCATTGGTTGCTAGCATATTGGCGGTCTCAGCAGCCAATCCTCAACACAGCGTTAGAGCATAGGAGGGTGTATGGGAGCGGCTTTGTTTGCGGGACCTGCCAGTCATACTGCCGATCTTTTAAAATGCAGCAGATCGGCAATGCTGTTAGCAGAGTCTCGGTGAGCCGCGGGCCGGATGTTGCCTGCGGGACAGGATTTGGAGACCCCTGCTATAGACCAATGCTCAGAAAACATTAACACTATAAACCGTGGTATTGGTATCCCTGGTATCAGCAAGAAAAGTCAGCGAGGTTCAGGCACTGTCAATTCTGGAACCATACTGTACGATTCTGTTAGACTAGATAGTCCTCTTGCCAGTCCCCTCAACATTTCACAGGTCTCAGAACATTATAATACCCTCCCTCCCAGCTAATCTTCATAGCAACAAACAGGAAATGTATGCCAAAATAGATGTCAGAAGAATCCTTTCTAGATAGGCTAAGGACTGGCGAAAGACCTCATCTCTCTGTGTCCTATACTCCGGGGAAAAATAAAGGTCAGCAAGCTTCAAAGAGCTCTATAGCGAGATGGATCAAAATGGGCATCACACTGGCATACCAGTCCCAGAACCTACATCCACCAGAGGGAATCACAGCCCACTCTACCAGAGCATGGGCCCCCTCCTTCGCAGAAAAAGCTGGGGCTACACTGGAGCAGATCTGCAGGGCAGCGACATAGTCAAGCTTTAAGACCTTCGTGAGGCACTATCGCATCGACCACCTGTCTGACCAAGACCAAAATTTCGGTAGGAAAGTGCTCCAGGCAGTGGACCCCCCCCCCCAGTAAGTATTCCTTGCTACATCCTCTCAGATGCTGTCCTGGAAGACTATTTGAGAAAACAGAGTTGGGTACCTGGTAACTCCCTTTTCTAGGAAGTCTTCCAGGACAGCACTCGTTCCCTCCCTAAAAAAAAAAAAAAAAAAAGGGAAGAGGAAAAGGGAAAATTATCGGAATTTAGTGGAAAAGCATGATTAACTGTATGTGTAATCTTTTTATAATGGTGGACATCGTGTTTCCTGTAGGAGCCCATCTCTCATATGCTGCCCTGGAAGACTTCCTAGAAAAGGAGTTAACACTGGTCCTTCTTTTTTTCTTCTTTCTTCTTTCTTCTTATCCTCAGATAACCCTAATGTCGGCCAATAATTTTGGGTGGCTAGTGCATCCCTAAAATTTACTGTGCCAAATTAGCTAAAAATACACACCAAGAATGATTTCACTATGTAGCTCTGAGCAGCTGAGGTGGGGCAATAATTAGCAGTAAGAGCAGTGAGCCTTTGGCTGGAACAGGTCCTAAAGCTAGAGATTTAGATCTTAAGAAATATTAAAATGGATTAGTCCACATTCTTCATTTGCATTGAATTCTTATCTAGTATTTGTCAAACTTGAGAACATGTGTTATGTCACTGTCCAAGCCACATTGTGTTTTCAACTAATCAGCTGAAGTTCTATTCTTTAATTATATTGCTATGTTTGTCTTTTTTTTTTTTTCCTCCATAGTCTATCCGGGCCCTTATATCTGACTTCAGAGACTTGGGCGCACCCATGTATAAAGCGGTACATATATTCTTCACAGACAGTAAGTACTGGCATGAGCTGCTGAGCAGCATTAACTAGTTTATTAAGAGGCTTCTCTGCTGAGTGGTGATATTACAATTTAGGGTGGGTACTGTTGATTTAAAGTATACAGTTTGCTCAAGCGGTAAGCCTTCTTTACGGTCTGTGGCTTCACCTCCCTACACCAGGTCCTGGGACAGATGTAAACTCAAGTCAGATTACGCTCCATTTGTCTTTTATGGTGACTTCTTTTTTTTTGTAATTCACTTTATTCAGAAAGGTAAGTTACAAAAACAGAAAGAAAATGTAGTTTTCATGAAATACAAACTTAAGTGCACCAATTATTACAAAGGTAAGGTCAATAAAAGGACGACATCAAAATAGCTGGCAAAAAAGGGATAATGTTGGAAGGGAACAATATATGCTCTGAGAAGCAATACGGTGGTAAGTGAGAAGGGGAAAGCACCATGTAGGCCTGGTGAAATACATGGACAAGAACTAAGAACCAGAAGAGACAACTCTTGGTGTACTTTTATTCCAGGTAGCCAACAATGATACCGTTCAAAGGGGCGTTAAGCTCTAAAAACCAGATTAGGCTGGGCTGAACAACAGAACTTCCAAGACTAGCAAGTGAAGAGGAAATGGACAAGGGGAAAAGTAAAGAGAAGGGGAAAGGGCATACAGAGGAAGACAGGCAAACAGGCCAAGGGGACAGGTACAGACAATTTTTCTCAATTCCAGTCCTCAAAGTGCACTAACAGGTCATGTTTTTAGGATTTCCCTCAGATGAAATGGCTGTGGTAATTGTTAAGGCAGTGAAACTGACCAAATCACCTGTGCAAAATAATGGAAAGCCTGAAAACATGACCTGTTGGTGCGCCTTGAGGACTGGAATTGAGAAACACTGGGATACATGCCTTCGACACATTCAAAAGGTAAATCGTCAGAGGTTTTATATATTTCTTGACAAGCCTATTCGATAGGTGTAGAAGGCAAGCAGCCAGGTTACTGCTCACATCTAAGGTGTTTGATGACCGCCCCAACTTCATGCCAAGGATGCCTGGTAATTTCTTTAGAGGGGAATGTGATGATTTTGGAGGTTTTGGCTTTGCAGTGAATGTGACAGCTAGGCCAGACTGGGAATTCTAAAGATATTTTGTCTTTGAAGTTCATTGATATGAGAGGCAAGCATGAGATTCAACATGATAAAAGTATTTATTTAGGGCTGAACTTCCTGTTTAGGAGATATTCACAAGGGATGCTGCTGGTGATGTCACTGGCACAGCAATCATCTTTTGTGGGGTTTTTTGGTGTCTTGTGTTGAATAAAATGCACATTACTGCACTGCAACACATTGGACTACTGTGAATGAGCCTACATCTAATTATACATTTGATTTAAAATCATTAAAGCTGAACTAAGTAGATTAAAAAAAAAACACGAATGCAAGCAGTGTAAAGACCTGAATTTGACCAAGTATCAGCCTCTTGCATATCCGGTATAGCAGGGTTGGCGTGTAAGAGAGAAGCAGCACAAGGAGCGATCTGGTACATGTGCTGATATGCCAATAGTAAGAGAGAGGGCAGAGTGACAGTTTGACAGCTCTCTGCATGGGAGCAGGAGGGGCAGTTCTGCCTAGGGTGATATATATCTCTATCATCTCTATCTCTATCTCTATCTCTATCATCTCTATCTCTATCATCTCTATCTCTATCTCTATCTCTATCATCTCTAACTCTATCTCTATCTCTATCATCTCTATCTCTATCATCTCTATCTCTATCTCTATCTCTATCATCTCTATCTCTATCTCTATCATCTCTATCTCTATCATCTCTATCTCTATCATCTCTAGCTCTATCTCTATCTCTATCATCTCTATCTCTATCTCTATCATCTCTATCTCCATTAGTGTGTCCTTCACCAACCACTCTCCACCTGGGGTGTGTTAGATCAGTCTGTATTAACTGCAGTGTAACCTCCAGGGAAGTCTAGATCCTGCCTGACTACGCAGATCTACAAACCCCTTTTTAAAGGTAAAACAGTTCACATACAGTATATGTGTATTTACTAGGCGTTTAGCCATCCAGTGAATTTTAACTTTTTTTTATGCTTCATACAATCTCCACCCTGTCCTCCTAAGACTGAAAGACATCTATGTGTCTGATGTCTCACTAGACTTAAGGGACTGTGAGGGACAAGTGAAAGAGGGAAGTCCATTTTTTCTCAGTGCAGTCTGATGCCATTTGGGTATAGCAGTTTTAAAAAGGAATTGCACACAGAGAAAGCAAGACATGTCTCGGCTATACAGCAGTACTAGAAATGTTTTGGTTTCCAGTTATTTAAAGCTAAATTATGTTTACAGAGCAATAGAATTAAAGCAACATGTTTGTTTTTCACAGCCTGCCCTGAGTCGTTGTTTAATGAGCTGGGTAAATCGAGGGTCCCTAAAGTGATTAAAACATTAAAGGAAATTAACTTGGCCTTCCTGCCTTATGAGTCCCAGGTAAGCTATTTATTTTTCACCAATGCATTATAATCTAACTATTGTTAATTATACAGTGAAGCTGATCATGGACAGTCAGACATATCAAGAACAACTAGCAGTGAGACATCAACTCAGAGCATGAGAATCCTCTGCAATCTTCCACCTGACTCGCATTGGCGTTTTTTAATTTATTCTTAATCAGTAAAATGGACTTTTATACCTGAAGTTTCTCTTCAACATCTTTTTTTCTGACAGCGTCATGCAGTGTGATTACTGTTTTTTGTTTTTTGTTTTTGTTTTTTTGTTTTTGTTTTTTTAGATCTCAAGTGACACCTAATGACACTGCACAGCTGTTATTAGCCCCTGTCACTAACTGATCTGGTCCCCACTAATAATGAGGTGCCAATCACAAGGATTCCCAGTTTTGTTGTCACTATTTCAGCGCTGACACTGAGATCACATGCAGGCTGGGGGGGTTTTCATACAGATGCCCCCACAGCCTGAATATGGTATTGTGCCTCTTTTTAATACTGTACTTGTCGCATACTATACAGTAGAGCTGCACAAGTCTGGAAAAATAAGAATCACAGTTTTTGGTTTTTTTTGCTTAGAATAAGGATCACGATCCTCCCACGATTCTCGGTGTAACGTCCTCATTCACATTGTACAAAAAAATTGGGCTAACTTTACTGTTTAGCGTTTTTTTTTTTTTTTTTTTTTTTTTTTTTTTTTTTCCATTGAAGTGTATTTTTTCCCCAAAAAAAATTATAACATAAATATAATATCAATCAATATTGATTTTTTTTTTTTTTTAACTTTGTAAGCAACAAGTGTCAGAAAAAGGTTTTAATCTTTAAGTGGTTAAACTGACCTCATTTACAGACCGAAGTTCATCCCTTTGATCTAAAAGAACCAAATGATACAATGTTTATAGTTCTCTCCCAGCACTAAAATGTTGATAAACATGAGGCTTTTTATTTTATTTTATATTTTTGACGGCTGTGAGTAAGCATAGAATGGCTCTGCACTGTCTATTTTTTTTTTAACGATTAAGCTTGCAGCCTAATACTTCACAGCAGTGGTCATCAACCCTGTCCTCAGGACCCACTAACAGGCCAGGTTTGAAAGATAACTGAAATACATCACAGGTGATATCATTTGCTGCTCAGTGATTGCAGTATTCTAGTCGGCATCTCCCCAAGGTAATACATAAAACCTGGCCTGTTAGTGGGCCCTGAGAACAGGGTTGATGACCACTGCTATACAGTATTAAGAAAAATTGTTTGAAAGTCTGTGTGTGTGTGTGTACAAAAATGCTCTTTTTCCAATTTATATAAATACAATATATTTTTTCACACTTGTCAGCCTATAATTAAAAGAAAGCTACATTTCATGTATTGAAACTGTGTACAAATTTAAAGTCTATGTTCTTACAAAAATGTAAACATTATTTAGGTAAGTAGATTAGTCATAGAAATATTATATTAGATTTATATTGGAAATGTGAAAATTCATCCTTGCAGTGAGGCTGCACCCTCTGCAAGGGTTACCTACTTGTTTATTGTAGAAGAGATTAACAGCACTTTTTTTATCTGATCCTCCACTCCCTCAGCAGGTATTGATCCTCCATCCTTCAGCAGTGGACTGTTCCTTGTTATTATTATGTTCAATGCAGGGCTATGGACCCTGCATTGGTTTTGATGTCAGGACCTTAGAATGCTAGAGCACGGGGGGGGGGGGGGGGGTGCACTGCGGGGACCAGTCTAGCAGCGTGGAGGATCGAGTAGGTAACTCTTATTTTCTATGCAAGCAGTTAAGCCTTGCAGTGTGGGTGCAGGCCTACTGCAAAGGACAATTTTCACATTACACATTTTGACATTGTTAAATTTGGCTCAAGCATCTAGACGTTAATAATCCCTGGACCTCTGATCATAAAATTATTTGTGCATTTCCTACATAAACCGAAAACCTTATATTTTGATCTTGTGTTGACCATCAGCAAATATAAAAAGGAGCTTCTGGATCTGGACACATGGGGCTGATTTACTAAAACTGGAGAGTGCAAAATCTGGTGCAGCTGTGCGTGGTAGCCAATCGGCTTCTAACTTGTTCAATTAAGCTTTGACAGAAAAAAAACCCTGGAAGCTGATTTGGTTTCTGGCCTGGTTCACACTGCTCTAATGACTTCAGATCCGACTTTGCTCTTTGACTTCATGTCCGACTTCAGTGAACAAGATCCGACCGTACCAGGCCCTTTGAGTCTGGTATAAATCTTTTTTTTTTTTTTGTAATGCGTGGGGTCCCCTCCCAAGACCATACCAGACCATTTCAGTTTAGTATGGATTTAAAAAAAAAAAACGGCATGGGGTCCCCCCTCGAATCCATACCAGCCCCTTATCCGAGCACGCAGGTCAGGAAAGGGGGGAGACTAGCGAGTGCACCCCAAAGCACCTTGTCCGCATGTTGATGCACTATGCTATGCTTATTGAATGAAGTTGTGTTTCAGTCTTCTTTATTACCTTTGTCATCACCCACCTTCTGCCATTTCCTGCTTATTTAGGTCTACTGCTTAGATGCAAGGGACTCCTTTCACACTCTCTTTAGCAAGATGGAGAAGGAAGTTCGGGAGAGGTGCCTGGAGACCCTGGCAGAACGGATCGCCACCTTATGTGAGACCCTGAAGGAGTACCCATCAGTCAGATACCGCAAGTAAGCATCCAATGAAGATGTCACCACAAAAGACATGAGGCTTCCCCCGCTAATTGGCAGATTAAAAGGCTGCAAAGTGTAGTAGGGTACTTTTTAGACACCTATTAGGTTCGTTTTCCTGTCTGAGGAGATTTCCCTTCACTTCCTGTTCCAAAGACACAACAGGAAATGAGCAAAAACAGACTGTTCCCCTGGGGTGGGATTTTAAAGGCATTACCACAAAAAGTATAATATTAGTAGAAAATATTTTATTTACAAAAACAAAAAATGTAACACACAATGATCAAAGTATACCTTAGCACACACAGAAATACAGATAGAAAATTGCATCGGGTGTGTAGGTAACATCAAAAGGTGGTATACATCACATACGACAACAAATAAAACACAAACTGATATGGAAAGATGGAGTGGGTCTCACTAAACCAACGCGTTTCGGAGATTCCTTCGTCAGGGTTTGACGAGTGAGAGTCACCACCTATTAAATATTATGAAAGGCAAAAAGAATTATTTAAACAAAATCGTCATTGTCGATTGCAAACCTAAGGTAGTATGTCCCCCACACCCCAAGTGTGAGAGAGTGTACACTTACCCAATGCAAAAATGAAATAAAAGAAAAAACGAACAATCAGCGCATAAAATCAGCTCTGCTGTGGTGTCCCAGGTCGCATGCACATGCTAGAAGTCCAATAGTAGATAAGCAGGATACTAGGAATAGATCCGTAGGAGGAGTGTTCTACCCCTAAAGGCTGAGATAACACCGCGTCCAAATGGGGCGCAGTGCCTGTGCGCAGACTGGGGTCCAATAGGATCTTCGGACCTAGAATCGTATAAACCAAATCATAAGACTAGGCCAATGACAAGTAAAAGGGCAAAAATACTACTAAGTACGGTGCAGTCTGAAGAAAACAGCATTCCGGGGAGAGCACCAAAAGAGCATATCTGCATATATGAGATTAAAGGCCAGGTACATACCTACGATTTGGAGCTGGACGGGACACCTACAGTGTGTAATGTAGGGAAGGGAGGAGAGGCTCATGTGGCATTGAACCAGCTTGTGGGTTGGCCAAGGAGTGAGAACCTAAAGTTACAAAACCAAAGGGAAGAGGGTAAGCACCAAAATAAAGTAAATCAACCAGTAAAATTGCATGGGAGACACCATGCGATGGAGTGTACCCCAAGGTAGATCTAATACGTGCCCCCAATCCCTAATAGTGTATTACCTGTAGCAGCCCAGAGCGCAGCACTGGTGCACCATCCACCTCCGGTCACAAGATCGGAGTGGATGGGCAAGGTATATGTAGACAGTCACAGCATTCTCAGCTGATTGTAATAGCAATCAGCTGGGCGCCGTGTAACCACTGAGTTAGCTCCTCCCTTTCATCGCAGCTGTCAAGAAGGCAGCCTATGGAGCGGCATCCCATCTTTCTCATCCAATCCTGGACCCCCCGGGAGTGGGCCGCGCCGCGCCCCCCCACGCACGCCAGCCCCGGTCCCCCACCGCGCATGTGCGTTAACCAGGTTGGAACGCACCGTCACGGCTGACGTCACGGGGCCCCGCCCCGGAGACACGCGCCGCCGTCCAGTCCCACCAGCACGGGAAGCCGGGGCCGAATACAGCTGATGCTGCGTCAGACCCGGAAGGGAGGAGCCGAGAGACGGCTGCCTTCCTAGTGTCCCCAAAGAGGGGAAGCCTTACCGTGCTGGGTCTGCTCACAGTCGCAGCGAAGGGGGCAAGTGTAAAACAAATGTAAAAAAAGGAGAAACACAGATCAATGTACATAGTGTTCAATGGTAGGTGAGCATGAGCAACATTTGTTATCTAGCAAGGCACCTCTGACAAGAGAGACCACAACATAGCTGTTACATGGGGAGAAAAAAACATGGTGCTAATAAATACATAAGCAAAGAGTAACAAAGCACTCACATTAGGTATTATAGTATCTAGATCACCCCATTGGGATATGATAGTATAATCCGGGGATACCCTCCTTACCCTGAAAAACGAGGGCGGATAGTGTATAACCCCCGGTATATTCCATAGGGCATCAAAGTCCAACCCCTAATATGAAAAAAATGGGAAGCCCATGCTCCCCATAGTGGGGGTGTTGTAGGAATGGAACAGGGGCCAAACTGGAGATGGTAAAGGGGAGGTTTATTTTTCCATGCCCCCGGAGTCAAAGCCCTCTAAGAAGGGTTTGAAACATGTGGAGTCGTTCAAACCAGGGGGTCTGGTTGCACGTAAGTTATAGATCCACCTGAGCTCGAGCTGGAGGAGATCCTTGTTCCAATCACCTCCCCTCCCGCCCGGGTGGACCCGGTCCAGAATCAAAAATTTGATATTGGGAAACTTTCCCTGGTGGACTAGGGCCGTGTGTCTCCCCAAAGGTAAGTCGGGGTCACATGTCTGCATGCTCCTGATGTGGCGGTATGCTCTATGCCAGAATTCCAATTTGGTTTTCCCGACATAGAAGCATCCGCAGTCACATCGGAGCATGTAGACCACCCCTTTCGTCTTACAATTTGCAAAATGCTTGGGCCTAAAGGTGCTACCGTTGGGTAAGGTGGGATTTTTTGTAGTGTACATAAACCTACAGTATCCGCAGGCCCCACACATAAAAGTACCCCTGTATTTGCAATGTTGGGCAAATTTCTCGTCCCTAAATTCACTTCTGACCAGTCTGGAGGAAAGGGAGGAGGCCCTTCTAAAAGTGAAGAGGGGACTCTCGGGGAGGAGTCTCTGTAAGTTAGGGTCCATGGTGAGAATGTGCCAATATTTTGACACAATTTTTTTGACTTCAAAATGTTGGTTACAATACTTTGTGATGATACGCAAGGAGTTGTCCTGAGTCTTGTCCTTTTGTGAGTAAATAAGGGATTGTCTACTGCGTGTGGTGGCCCGTTTATAAGCTTTTTTGAGAGAGCTACGGGAGTAACCCCTCTCAAGGAGTCTCTCGCGCAGATTGTTGGCCTCTTTCTTGAAAGTCACTTCGTCGGTGCAATTTCTACGTACCCTCAAGTATTGGCTATATGGTATAGATTTTATGAGACTTGCCGGGTGAAAGCTTGAAGCATGTAGGATGGTATTCCCAGCAGTGGCCTTCCGGAAGAGGCCACTGCTGAGTCCACCATCCCGGTCCCTACTAACCAGAACGTCCAAAAATGCGATTTCACTGTGGCTGAATGCCACAGTGAAATTGAGATTGAAGCGATTTCTATTCATGCTCGCCAAGCATGATTGTAGGAGTTCTATGGGGCCATCCCAGATGGTGAAAATGTCGTCGATGTAACGGAGCCACAATAAAAAATGGCTCGTATACATCGACGAGTCCTCATCACTGAGAAAGGTAGTCTCCCATTCCCCCAGGTACAGGTTGGCATAGGACGGGGCACAACAGGTCCCCATTGCCACCCCCTGTACCTGGAGGAAATGGGAGCCATCAAAAGAGAAGACATTGTGGTATAAAATGTATTCCAACAATTGTAAAATGAAGTCATTGTATGTCCAGTCACCATCCTGTCTCTGAAATATGGCCTTTTTAACAGCTCTGAGTCCACTAGTATGGGGAATGGAGCTATACAGGGCCTCTACATCGATCGTCACGAGATAAGCATTATCCGGTATGGTGAGATTGTCAATGATTTTAAGAAAATGGATGGTGTCTTTTACATATGACCGTAAACTAGTGACATGGGGTTTGAGATACTCATCGATCAAACGACTGGCATGTTCGCTAATAGAGCCCCTCCCCGAGATAATTGGTCTCCCTGTGGGATTTTGACTGTCTTTGTGAATTTTGGGGAGTGAGTAAAAGGTTGGTACAATCGGAAATTTAACTCTAATATATTCCCATATTGTCTTGTTAATAACTTTGTTGTTATATGCCGTATCCACAAGGGAATAGTATTCCTGGTAGAATCTATTGATCAAATCACTAGAGATTTTTTTGTACCAATTTTTGTTCATGAGAATTTTGTTGCACATTAGGATATACTGGGCGTTGTCCATCAGGACAATGTTCCCACCCTTGTCCGAGGGTTTGATGACTATGGATTTGTTGTCACCAAGTTCCTTAAGTGCCTGTCTGTCAGCCAGATTTGTGTTGGTCTCGCTAGGGGTACGGATCTGCATTTTTTCGATGTCTTTATGTACCAATTTAAGGAATGTGGAAATGTTTGGATTGGAACTAGGGGGTGGAAATTGTACAGATTTCTTTTTTAGTTTTGACCTCTGATTGGATTCATAGGTCGGCATCTCCCTGTTGGACAGGGGAAGGGAAAGCACAGAGGGTAGATCAATACGATCAATAAGATCGGTTGTGTCGCTTTCCTCCAAAAGCGACACCAGATGGTCAATGGCTTGATTTTCCTGGGGTGTGAGGTCCACGGACCCCTGGGGTTTCTGATACATGTTTTTTAGCATTAATTTGCGTGCAAATAGTTCGAGGTCTTTAACAACCTCGAATCTATCCATATTCTCGTTGGGGCAAAAACCTAGCCCCTTTTGGAGCAAGCGTTCCTCCCCCTCTGTGAGAATGTGGGATGAGAGGTTGACGATGCTGAAGGTCCCGTGAGGGCGCTCAGCAGCATCTGTAAAGTCAACCTCTTCATCCCGCTCTAAGTTCGATTTGTAGCTTTGTTTAAAAATGCTTCCGCTAAAGGGACAGCGTCCTGTCTATCGTAGGCCTGGTGTGTGGTTTTAGATCTGGTTACCGTCTGTGCTTTCCCTTCCCCTGTCCAACAGGGAGATGCCGACCTATGAATCCAATCAGAGGTCAAAACTAAAAAAGAAATCTGTACAATTTCCACCCCCTAGTTCCAATCCAAACATTTCCACATTCCTTAAATTGGTACATAAAGACATCGAAAAAATGCAGATCCGTACCCCTAGCGAGACCAACACAAATCTGGCTGACAGACAGGCACTTAAGGAACTTGGTGACAACAAATCCATAGTCATCAAACCCTCGGACAAGGGTGGGAACATTGTCCTGATGGACAACGCCCAGTATATCCTAATGTGCAACAAAATTCTCATGAACAAAAATTGGTACAAAAAAATCTCTAGTGATTTGATCAATAGATTCTACCAGGAATACTATTCCCTTGTGGATACGGCATATAACAACAAAGTTATTAACAAGACAATATGGGAATATATTAGAGTTAAATTTCCGATTGTACCAACCTTTTACTCACTCCCCAAAATTCACAAAGACAGTCAAAATCCCACAGGGAGACCAATTATCTCGGGGAGGGGCTCTATTAGCGAACATGCCAGTCGTTTGATCGATGAGTATCTCAAACCCCATGTCACTAGTTTACGGTCATATGTAAAAGACACCATCCATTTTCTTAAAATCATTGACAATCTCACCATACCGGATAATGCTTATCTCGTGACGATCGATGTAGAGGCCCTGTATAGCTCCATTCCCCATACTAGTGGACTCAGAGCTGTTAAAAAGGCCATATTTCAGAGACAGGATGGTGACTGGACATACAATGACTTCATTTTACAATTGTTGGAATACATTTTATACCACAATGTCTTCTCTTTTGATGGCTCCCATTTCCTCCAGGTACAGGGGGTGGCAATGGGGACCTGTTGTGCCCCGTCCTATGCCAACCTGTACCTGGGGGAATGGGAGACTACCTTTCTCAGTGATGAGGACTCGTCGATGTATACGAGCCATTTTTTATTGTGGCTCCGTTACATCGACGACATTTTCACCATCTGGGATGGCCCCATAGAACTCCTACAATCATGCTTGGCGAGCATGAATAGAAATCGCTTCAATCTCAATTTCACTGTGGCATTCAGCCACAGTGAAATCGCATTTTTGGACGTTCTGGTTAGTAGGGACCGGGATGGTGGACTCAGCAGTGGCCTCTTCCGGAAGGCCACTGCTGGGAATACCATCCTACATGCTTCAAGCTTTCACCCGGCAAGTCTCATAAAATCTATACCATATAGCCAATACTTGAGGGTACGTAGAAATTGCACCGACGAAGTGACTTTCAAGAAAGAGGCCAACAATCTGCGCGAGAGACTCCTTGAGAGGGGTTACTCCCGTAGCTCTCTCAAAAAAGCTTATAAACGGGCCACCACACGCAGTAGACAATCCCTTATTTACTCACAAAAGGACAAGACTCAGGACAACTCCTTGCGTATCATCACAAAGTATTGTAACCAACATTTTGAAGTCAAAAAAATTGTGTCAAAATATTGGCACATTCTCACCATGGACCCTAACTTACAGAGACTCCTCCCCGAGAGTCCCCTCTTCACTTTTAGAAGGGCCTCCTCCCTTTCCTCCAGACTGGTCAGAAGTGAATTTAGGGACGAGAAATTTGCCCAACATTGCAAATACAGGGGTACTTTTATGTGTGGGGCCTGCGGATACTGTAGGTTTATGTACACTACAAAAAATCCCACCTTACCCAACGGTAGCACCTTTAGGCCCAAGCATTTTGCAAATTGTAAGACGAAAGGGGTGGTCTACATGCTCCGATGTGACTGCGGATGCTTCTATGTCGGGAAAACCAAATTGGAATTCTGGCATAGAGCATACCGCCACATCAGGAGCATGCAGACATGTGACCCCGACTTACCTTTGGGGAGACACACGGCCCTAGTCCACCAGGGAAAGTTTCCCAATATCAAATTTTTGATTCTGGACCGGGTCCACCCGGGCGGGAGGGGAGGTGATTGGAACAAGGATCTCCTCCAGCTCGAGCTCAGGTGGATCTATAACTTACGTGCAACCAGACCCCCTGGTTTGAACGACTCCACATGTTTCAAACCCTTCTTAGAGGGCTTTGACTCCGGGGGCATGGAAAAATAAACCTCCCCTTTACCATCTCCAGTTTGGCCCCTGTTCCATTCCTACAACACCCCCACTATGGGGAGCATGGGCTTCCCATTTTTTTCATATTAGGGGTTGGACTTTGATGCCCTATGGAATATACCGGGGGTTATACACTATCCGCCCTCGTTTTTCAGGGTAAGGAGGGTATCCCCGGATTATACTATCATATCCCAATGGGGTGATCTAGATACTATAATACCTAATGTGAGTGCTTTGTTACTCTTTGCTTATGTATTTATTAGCACCATGTTTTTTTCTCCCCATGTAACAGCTATGTTGTGGTCTCTCTTGTCAGAGGTGCCTTGCTAGATAACAAATGTTGCTCATGCTCACCTACCATTGAACACTATGTACATTGATCTGTGTTTCTCCTTTTTTTACATTTGTTTTACACTTGCCCCCTTCGCTGCGACTGTGAGCAGACCCAGCACGGTAAGGCTTCCCCTCTTTGGGGACACTAGGAAGGCAGCCGTCTCTCGGCTCCTCCCTTCCGGGTCTGACGCAGCATCAGCTGTATTCGGCCCCGGCTTCCCGTGCTGGTGGGACTGGACGGCGGCGCGTGTCTCCGGGGCGGGGCCCCGTGACGTCAGCCGTGACGGTGCGTTCCAACCTGGTTAACGCACATGCGCGGTGGGGGACCGGGGCTGGCGTGCGTGGGGGGGCGCGGCGCGGCCCACTCCCGGGGGGTCCAGGATTGGATGAGAAAGATGGGATGCCGCTCCATAGGCTGCCTTCTTGACAGCTGCGATGAAAGGGAGGAGCTAACTCAGTGGTTACACGGCGCCCAGCTGATTGCTATTACAATCAGCTGAGAATGCTGTGACTGTCTACATATACCTTGCCCATCCACTCCGATCTTGTGACCGGAGGTGGATGGTGCACCAGTGCTGCGCTCTGGGCTGCTACAGGTAATACACTATTAGGGATTGGGGGCACGTATTAGATCTACCTTGGGGTACACTCCATCGCATGGTGTCTCCCATGCAATTTTACTGGTTGATTTACTTTATTTTGGTGCTTACCCTCTTCCCTTTGGTTTTGTAACTTTAGGTTCTCACTCCTTGGCCAACCCACAAGCTGGTTCAATGCCACATGAGCCTCTCCTCCCTTCCCTACATTACACACTGTAGGTGTCCCGTCCAGCTCCAAATCGTAGGTATGTACCTGGCCTTTAATCTCATATATGCAGATATGCTCTTTTGGTGCTCTCCCCGGAATGCTGTTTTCTTCAGACTGCACCGTACTTAGTAGTATTTTTGCCCTTTTACTTGTCATTGGCCTAGTCTTATGATTTGGTTTATACGATTCTAGGTCCGAAGATCCTATTGGACCCCAGTCTGCGCACAGGCACTGCGCCCCATTTGGACGCGGTGTTATCTCAGCCTTTAGGGGTAGAACACTCCTCCTACGGATCTATTCCTAGTATCCTGCTTATCTACTATTGGACTTCTAGCATGTGCATGCGACCTGGGACACCACAGCAGAGCTGATTTTATGCGCTGATTGTTCGTTTTTTCTTTTATTTCATTTTTGCATTGGGTAAGTGTACACTCTCTCACACTTGGGGTGTGGGGGACATACTACCTTAGGTTTGCAATCGACAATGACGATTTTGTTTAAATAATTCTTTTTGCCTTTCATAATATTTAATAGGTGGTGACTCTCACTCGTCAAACCCTGACGAAGGAATCTCCGAAACGCGTTGGTTTAGTGAGACCCACTCCATCTTTCCATATCAGTTTGTGTTTTATTTGTTGTCGTATGTGATGTATACCACCTTTTGATGTTACCTACACACCCGATGCAATTTTCTATCTGTATTTCTGTGTGTGCTAAGGTATACTTTGATCATTGTGTGTTACATTTTTTGTTTTTGTAAATAAAATATTTTCTACTAATATTATACTTTTTGTGGTAATGCCTTTAAAATCCCACCCCAGGGGAACAGTCTGTTTTTGTTCATTGTACTAAGGGATGTGGCATACCCATTTCAATTTGCTACTTCTGGTCAGAACGTTTTTTGTCAACAGGAAATGAGAGGAAATTTTTCCAAAGTGAGGGTAAATCCCCTCCTCCACATTTGTCAATGGAAGAGGTGATTCTATTGGAGTATTTCCCCGCACAACGGCACAGGAACAAGGTAAATACACAATTTTTATTGGTGCTAAGAAGATGCAGAACAAGCAGATAGAACTCAAGACTGCCTATTAATATTTCAACAAGTGGGTAGTTATGTTCTAGAGCTATATACAGCTACATACTAATCCCCCCCCCCCCCCCCCCCCAAAAAAAAAATAGGATATAGTTCGTATTATAGGAAGTAGGTATAGGAATCGTAAAGGTTTTTTGGGCTTATCAATAGGCAAGATATTAATAGGTGATCTTGAGATCGGTTTGCTTATTTTGCATTTCCTGTTTGTTATAGCCCTGATGAAGGGGGACTGTTATTAACCTCCGGAAATGTTTTGGCTTCTTTTATCATGTGTCACACATTTGTGAATTAAAAGATCATTTTGAACTTAAAAATTATTGGTTTGGTGCTAGATTACTTTGTTCTTTAGTCCTCCATCCAGGGTGATGTGAGATGCCTAACCAGAGCCATTGAGCTTCAACAATCAGATGCAGTTAAAAGATATTGGATTGGATTATCCAATATCAAGCCCCTTGTATCCAGCACATGTGAAATGTCTTATTGGTGAATACTGTCCAGGGGGAGAAGGGAGGCTTGAGAGTAAAAGAATATGAAGCCCAGAGATCAGCTTTAAATTACTTACAACTTAGATTCTTTGATATGCCATCTGTCCCAGTGAAATGACTCATGGGACTCGTTCTACTGCCTTCCTCTTTCTACTTAGCGATGTGTCCTACAAGTGTAAGTGGAAATCTCCAACACACGGGGAGATATAGTAGCCATCTGTAGGAGTAGGGAAAATTAGTGTTCCTCTACACATATCGCTCACCATTTCCCTGCTCTGTTGATCTTGGGTTCCCTAGTTTTTTTGCAGAATTGCCCCCATTTCTATTTATTTAATGGCGTTCTGTGTTTGTATGGATGTAGAAGTAATTGTTTTTTCTATGGCAGTGGCTACGGAGACAACTCTACCCTCGCTCACATGGTGCAGGACCGACTGAATGCATTCAAAGCTGATAACCCAAGCATGGGAGAGGTAAGATGTTGCTAGAAGTACTGTAGCGCTTCTGACGATGGCTAAGGGCTGCTTACCTGTCACTATTCTATAGACAGACTTAAAAAGGAACTCTAATAAAAACATTTTTAGAGTAGCAGGTCAAATTAGAAACACTCTAAAAAGTAGAAAAGTTTTGCAATTGTGACAGTTCTGCACATCTGCCACCCAATCATCTTATATCTTGATAATCTTGCTCTTGGTGGTAAGAGTCAAACAAAACAGAATGGGGAGGCGGTTACAAAGACACTACTGTTGGTGGGATTTGCATAGTAAGAATCCAATAGTATATTAGGTGCTGTGAGGTGTTGTAGAATCAAATTTCTTGCAGCTTGCTCATATTGAGTCACTGCCACTTCAGTGCACAATAAATAATTCAGCATTGTATAAAAAGCTATTTAGTGTTGGGTCCATATATATTTGGACACAGGCACAATTTTTTTTTTTTTCAGGTATTTACCAAAACATATTCAAGCTGTAGCTATAGAATGGATATGGGCTGAAAGTAGACACTCTCAGGTTTAATTTAAGGGTATGTACATCCAAATCGGAGGAAGGGTTTAGGAATTAAAGCTCTTAAAATTAGCCCCCCCCCCCCCCCTTTCCAAGGGACCAAAAGTAATTTGACATTTGAATCAAAATCTGTTTCATGGCCAGGTGTGGGCTACTTCTTCGTTATTTCTTTATCAATTAAGCAGGTAAAAGTTCTGGAGTTGATTCTAAGCGTGGTATTTTGCATTCGGAATCTATGGCTGTGAACCTACATCATGTGTTCAAAGGAGCTGTCCATGCAAGTGAAACAGGCCATTGTAAGGCTTCGAAAACAAAACCAATCCATCAGAGATGGCAGAGTGGCCAAATCAATAGTTTGGTACATTCTGAGGAAAAAAGAACGCACTGGTGAGCTCAGGGACATAAAAAGGCCTGGACATTCATGGAAGACTACAGTGGTGGATGATCGCAGAATCCTCTCTATGGTAAAGAAAAACTGATTCACAACATCCAGACGAGTGAAGGACACTCTCCAGGAGGTGGGCGTATCATTGTCAAAGTCTACAATCAAGAGAAGACTTCACAAGAGCAAATACAGAGGGTTCACCACCAGGTGCAAACCATTCTTAAGACTGAAGAAAAGGAAAGCCAGATTAGACTTCGCCAAAAAACATCTTAGGCTCGGTTCACATATAAGCTGCATGCGTCTCACAGCAGGGGTCCGGTGCATGCTGTTTCACCGTTTCCGGTCTGATTTCAGCCCGAATTTTGGGCTGAATTCGGACCTGAAATGGACCAAAAGACACACAGCGTTTTTCTGCAAAACGCACCGGACCTGCTGGAGAGATATGTGAACCGGCTCCATAGAAAGCCGGTCAAAATCTCCTGCTATTGCAAATTGGATGCGGAAATTCCACATCCATTTCGCAATGCTGTGAACCCAGCCTAAAAAAAGGCAGAACACTTCTGGAAAAGTATTCTTTGGATGGATGAAACTAAGATTAATCTGTACCAGAGTGACGGGAAGAAAAAGGTGTGGAGAAGGCTTGGAAAAGCTCATGATCCAAAGCGCACAACGTCATCTGTAAAACATGGTGGAGGCAGTGTGATGGCATGGGCATGCATTGCTTTCAGTAAGAGCCCTTTCACACTGGGGCGGGGGCGGCGTCGGCGGTAAAAAGCCGCTGTTATTATCGGTGTTTTACCATCGGTATGCGGCCGCTAGCAAGCGGTTTTACCCCCCCCCCCCCCCGCTAGCGGCCGAGAAAGGGATAAATACCACCGCAAAGCGCCCCTGCAGAGGCGCTTTGCCGGCGGTATAGCCGCGCCGTCCCATTGATTTCAATGTGAAGGAGCGGTATACACTCCGCTCCTTCACCGCTCCGAAGATGCTGCTAGCAGGACTTTTTTTACCGTCCTGCCAGCGCAGGGCCCTCGGGGCTTTCACACTGGAATGAAAGCAGCGGCACTTTGGGGTCGGTCTGCAGGCACTATTATTAGCGCAATAGCGCCTGCAAACCGCCCCAGTGTGAAAGGGCTCTACCACTGGGTGATTTGGTGTTTATTCTGCAGTGTTTAGAGATACTGTCAGCCCAGATTCAGCCAAATGCAACAAAGTTGATTGGACGGCGCTTCACAGTACAGATGGACAATGATCCAAAACACACTGCAAAAGCAATTCAGGAGCTTTTGAAGGAAAAGAAGTGGAATGTTCTGCAATGGCCAAGTCAGTCACCTTATCTCAATCCATTTGAGCATCCATTTCACTTACTGAAGGCAAAACTAAAGGCAGAAAGACCCACAAACAAAGAACAACTAAAGACAGCTGCAGTTAGAGCCTGCAAAGCATCAGAAAGGAGGAAACCCAGTCTTTAGTAATGTCCATGGGTTCCAGACTTTAGGCAGTCATTGCCAGTAAAGGATTCTCAACAAAATATTAAAAATTAACATTTTATTTATGATTTATATTCATTTGTCCAATTACATTTGAGCCCCTAAAAGGGGGGGGGGGGGGGGGACTGTGTGTATAAAAATGGTTGCAGTTCCTAAAATTTGTACTTGATATTTTATATTCAACCCCTTGAATTAAAGCTGAACGTCTGCACTTCAAATTCATTTGGATTGTTTTATTTAAGTTTTTTATTCTGGTGGCATACAGAGCCAAAAGTATGAAAATTGTGCCTGTGTCCAAAAATATACGGACCTAACTGTATATATATTGTTAACTACATTATCTGTATCATTTGACCATTTTGGGAAATTTAAAATCATGCATTGGTAAAGGGGCAATGACACAGTAAACAGTGTACGATTTGCCACTATCCTGTTACGATAACATTAAAATGGTGTACTATCCAGTATCCACCATTCTTTTAATAACTCTTTCATTTCTATTAATTTAGTAAGTATTCAGGAATGTAAAGTGGAAACTTTTCTAGTGGCATTATCCAGAAAGGGAACAATGTGTAACTGTGCTATGTTTTTGGTAGGGCTCCTCTTTTAAATAAATTATAAATGCATAATTGTGTCATAAAATGTTTGCCTCTTCCTGCATGTTTGCTTTTGTCCATGCCGTTCATCTTATTCCTGTTCTGTTGCATTATCTGCCACTGGGGCTGCTTGAGCATTTCTCTAGTGTGTCTAGGTATCCATCTATAGTGATCTTTATTCTCTATGGTGAATACCAAGCATACGTCGGAGATGGATTCGGAGAGCAGCATGTCGGTGTCCTATACTTACTGTTGAGGTGTTGGTGGATTCTGGTTATGAGACTTTACTGTCCTCCTTCACATTCTTCCCAAATGCTTTTCACTTCCCTGTGTTCTCACCTGCTTCTCTCCATCCCAGGGCCCAGACAAGTCCCGCTCCCAGCTCCTCATTGTGGATCGTGGATATGACCCTGTGTCTCCCCTCCTGCATGAACTTACCTTTCAGGCCATGGCTCATGACCTGCTAGACATCAAGCAAGACATATACCAGTAGGTTTTCATCCCCCTTATGCTATGCAGACCTATAGCACAGCAAGGGTGGGTGAAGTGTATGAATATGCAAATTACTTTTATAAACTGTTGTGAAGTGATCTGGTCCAAGAAAAATGTTCTTTTAAAGTGTATGTAAACCCTTACAATTAACTTCTCTTATTTGGTTCATTTTAGTCTGTTAAATATACAGTTGAAAGTGTTTGTTATATCTGCGCACTAAATTCAAAAAATACCTGTGGCTCCTGCCAGAAATGTGGTCAACCGATAGCTTCCTATGCTCTCTGTCTGTGCTGCACTCTTATCAGTTAATACCCATTTATCTTTGAGGCCTGCAAAACCCCTCAGCTGTTTTTTATGGAGGAGAGGTCATTTTAGTCGTAAGGTGACAAAAGATATACAATACAGTAAGCGTTGTCACCCTAGAACAGGATGTGTATTACTGACAGAATTATCAGGTGAACATAAAAGGGAAAAGGAGCCTGAAAAAAGAAAACATATGGCATATTACTGCTCTTTAGATGTGCTGGCTGCATTAAATATATTTTTGTTCTTTGGTTCCAACATTTTTTATCTCCATTTTAGCTGTTTGTTTGAAGTTGCCCATTATAGTGGTTGTAAAGGCAGAATGTTTTTTTTTTTTTATCTTAATACATTCAAGATAAAAAAAAGTCTTCTGTGTGTGTGGCAGCCCCCCTAACACTTTCCTGAGGTCCCTCTCTGTCCAGCAATGTCCACGAGTGTCTCAGCAGTCCGAGATTCTCCCTCCTGATTGGCTGAGACACAGCAGCAGCACCATTGGCTGTCGATCAAAGTCAGCTAGCCAACAGGAGGAGAGAGGGGCCAGGGCGGTGCTCCATGTCTGAATGGACACAGGGTGCTGTGAATCGGTTCGGCTGCCCCCATAGCAAGCTGCTTGCTGTGGGGGCACTGAACAGGAGGGAAGGGCCAAGATCGCTGAAGAGGGACTTGAGAAAAGGAGGATCGGGGCTGCTCTGTGCAAATCCACTGCACAGAGGGAAGTATAACATCTTTGTTATTCTTACTGGAAAAAAAAATTAGACAATTACTTTAAGCTCCTAATTTGGCTGGTTCAGCCCTACACACATACTGTATAGAGAAAGCAGATGCACCTCCCATATTGTGTGCGGGGAAATCAAACGGCTGTTTGAGGTTCAAATATATATCACTCACTAGAGCAGTTTCTTGCTTATACAGTACAGGACACAGGCAGATTCAGAGATGATTGGGCTTATAGTCAGGTACCTTCAGGTGATTGGACACTGACAAAAAAAACTGCAAGGACCATTATACAACCACTCCCTTTCCTAGCAGGCCTCAGTACTTTGATGGTGTCCTTAGGTGTTGGATGTCTCCTCACTACTGTGTGGGGATTTTATCACCTATAATTTCTGGTTTCTATGATCAACTATCTCTCGCTGTGTTCCAGCGACATCTTGTGCAGCTTCTGGATCGTTGCCCCAAAGCGAGAGCTTCGGGGGGCCAATCTGGACCCAACCAGAGAAGACACGGGGGTGGCCTGTAAAGTTGCCTAGCTCACTGGATCCTGTGTTAGGTGCCCACCTTGGCACACTTTTGCAGCATGTTGGGTTAGCAGCATGGTTGATATACAGGTCCAAGACGCAGGTGATCCACACTACTGTGACCCGCTTCTTGTGGATGAAGCCAGGTGTGTGAAGGGTTAAATCCCACTGTTCGCCTTCTAGCTGTCGATGGGTGGTGACTTTGGCAGTGTTCTTACCTGGGCGCTCTTCCCTTACTGTCCTAGTTGTGTTCTCTCCCCCTCTCTTTCTCATCTTCTGGTGCATGCTCCTGTCCTCCACCCGCCCCCCAAATTTTGGCAAGCGGACCTCAGTTGTCATCGGCGGCTGGTCTTGGGGAGGGGGGGGAGAGATATATCTCCAAGCGTCGTGATTCAGTCACAAACTTGAAAGATTGCCTTTTTGTCCAAGGGATCCGAGGTCCTTTTCAGTGGATGCTCTGGTGACTCTGTGAAATCAGTTCTCTTTGATATGTACCTTTCCTCCCTTGAAGATTCTCCCTCGCCTGCCTCACCAGATCGGGGCTGAGGTGTATTCTGGTGATCCTAGTTGCCCTGAATTGACCCAGAAAGCATGCTCTCAGTCTCAAACTATCAAGTTCTGAAATGGAAACACCATGGCATTTCCCCACTCCACTTTGAAATAGCACATATATAACTAACCCTTACTTAAAGACCCAATGCTGATTTTTCTGTTATGATTGGATCCTGGTTGCTAATTTTTGATCCATAATTTCTTATTTTGTCTCCAGATATGAGACTACGGGCATTGGCGATTCCCGGGAAAAGCAGGTTCTTCTGGATGACGATGATGACCTGTGGGTGGAGCTCCGTCACATGCACATTGCAGATGTGTCCAAGTAGGCATCACTTTGTCCTCAGTATTTGTATGTATCACATTTTCTCAGGTCCTCCTTTTGAGCGCGTGCCCTCTCTCTATTGCAGGAAAGTCACTGAGCTGCTGAGGTCTTTCTGTGAGAGTAAAAGAATGACAACCGACAAGGTAGGTTTTATTCTGTATCCTGTAGTATGCAGCGCCCATGCTGAATTTTCCATAGATTCCAATGGAAAATGAAACTAGAGGCATGTGACATCATTGTTTGGCTTGCAGCCAAGCAAGATAAATCACATGATGGTTGGGTAGCCAAGAATCGTCAAAGAGTAACTCCAGTTTTGTTGAGGGGAAAAAAAACGATCCTCTCTGGGTGGTGAAACTCAGTCCTACTTGATTCTGTTCTTAAGGCTCGATTCACACCTATGCATGTTGCTTTTGAGCGTTTTTGGAGGTTTTTTTTCATGCTTGCCACGTTTTTGAGCAGCGTTTTTGCCGCGATTTTGCCGCGATTTGCGTTTTGCGTTTTTTTTTTTTTTTACAGTCTTAAAAAAAAATTAAAAAAAAATAAAATAAAAAAAAAAAAACGGCAAAAACGCTGCAAAAACGGTGCACTTGCGTTTTTGATGCTTGTCCATTGAATTCTATTACATGCAAAACGCTGCATTTTGCATGAAAAAAAGTCCCTGACCCTTTCCAAAAATGCAGAGAAACAAAAAGGCATTGATGTGAACATGTTCCATAGGAACCCATGTTAAAAAATTCCCGTGCATTTCTGCAAAATGCATCAAAAAACGCGCTAGTGTGAATGGAGCCTAAGGGAGGGAGGCTTTTTGAGCTGGACCTGTAAGCCAAAACCCTGTTCAACAGATTGCACAATGATTTATTTTCTCCCAAACAGTTTTTATTGATGACTTTGAAAGGAAGTAGACAGAGAAATAAACAAAACCGTACTGCAGAAAAATTTTGGCCATTCTCTTTCTTTCACATTTAGGTTCCTTAATTTATGGCAGGTAGGTATTACACCTTTTTAGGGAGGTCCCCGGGTTGGACATAGAGTATAAAATCTCAGCATATGCAGATCTGCTCTTTTCCCTCAACTCTGTATGTGTCAATCCCTAACCTTATGGCCAAATTTCAAGTCTATGGGGAACTCTCTCTAACCCAGCGTTTGCCATTTTTAAAAATGATGGTCTTGAGGCACCCCATTCTAAAATGTAAAAACTATTCTAATAGTTTTAAATAATGCAGCAACATCCAGGAGTCCAAGTAGGACACCCAACGTTGGAGGTGATTTTTTTTTTCTTCCAAAGCAAATACACTCTTGCAAACTGGTACTGACTAATATTCCAATATTTCTCTTCTACCTCAGTTTTTCTTCATTACTTGGCTAATGTGACCCCAACGCTGATGAAGAGGGGCAGGGGAGGGTCAAACAAGGGTGCTATGCAGTCTGACATTCTTCTTAGCAACTAATGACCCCATTGGTTGTTAAAACGCCAGCAGCTAGAAGGTTGTAATGATGCAAGAATGAAAACCTGTGACTTGTGTAACTTAAAGGCCGCCTTCATCCACACGCCGGCTTGTATACAATTTTTGGGCAATTTTTTAGCCATTTTGCCAAGGCATCCCTGAAGAAACCTCAAGGCACCCTGGTTGAAAAAGGCTGCTCTAACCTAAAAATAAACTTTCAGAAATCTGAAGCCCTCAATATCTCCATTCCTCCTGCCCAAATCCAGAAAATCCGATCAAATTTTATATTCAAACAGAGATCCATTTCTATTTGGTACCTGGGTGCCGCTATCCCTAGAAACATCTCCGAAACACACATTACATTACATTTTCCTGCTCTACTGAAAAAGATTCAGTCCTTACCCAGTAAATGGAACCCATAACCTTTCTGCTTGTTCAGGAGATGAAATATAATCAAAATGTCTATTCTGCCCAAACTCTTCTACCTCCTGAATTTTTTACCAATCTATGTTTCCCTGGGCTTCATTTGATTGCCCACCCCCCCATTGTCAGGAAATTTATCTGGGCTGAGAAGAACCCCACACATAAACTCTCTCCTAATGAAGCCTTGCCTCTTTCTTTCAGGCAAACTTTAGGCTCCCACTGAGTTTTGTGCTCTTTCACTGGACCTCTGCGACACTCACTATCACTTTTATATACTCAGCTGATGCCTCCAGAATGGTAGATTGGCCTGCTTTTATATCTGCTTGGAAACAAGACTTGCTGACACAACTTCAAAGAATTTTTCTCTTCACAATAAAAACCTTGATATGCTCCTAAATACAAGAATGCAATTTTAAAGGATAAGTTCACCTTTACAAAAAATTTTTTGTAAAGGAGCCTGTTAAGCATTGCATTGTGTAATGCCAGCTTCTGCAAGCTGTCTGCCTGTACCTCTGATATGGGCAGGCAGTTGCACACTGACAGGAAGCTCAATTAACTACCTAGAGCTAAAGGGGTTGGGAGCCTGGTTCCCAGACAGGTACTCATCAAAAAGCTAGGGGGCAAGTGTAATAATCACGGTACAGTACAATGAGGTAAATTCACATGTATAAACAATCGTGTAAAAGGGTATACAAAGCTTTATTGATACAAAATTGACAACAATCAATTAAAAATGGGTGACGATCTATATATTTATCACCAAGATAGTACTCCCCTGATGGGGAGAAATCACAGTGGGATAGTTGGTCATGGACAGTGTTTCTACTAGTTTTGCGGTCTCAGCCGCTTCATCAGGAAAATATCTGTGATTTAATCAATACAAAAGAAAACGGAGACGAAATAACAGTGGGGGGGGGGGGGTGGAAGAGAGAAAAGGAAGCAGTGATGTGCTGTGAGGTGAAAGATCAAAACAGGTGAACATGGTCTGTACCTTGTTTACAAGTACTGATCAATAAAGGAGTCCCGTGAGAGAAGAATCCCCCCTGATAACAGGTCAATGAAGGGGATACTCTGGACGAAGGGTGAGGGGTAACACCGCAACAACCATGGACGCGGCACCCCCACTCAAATGCCCTATGAGGGGAAAAAATACCAAGGTAACTGGTAAGGCTATGTACTAGCCACAGGAGCCACAAGTACAGTTATAAGGATAAAGGATCTTACAGTGGAAGGTGATCTGACAACGACTCTCCCAGGTGCTCGATCCAGCCTATCGAATGGCAGGCAATTTTCTGCTACTTGTAGTGCTCCAACCCTGCGATGCTGTAATCACGCCGGCCGTAGCCAGCGTGCAACGTCACAGGGTTAAGGGTCCTGCAATACGCATGTGCAATAATGGCGTGCGTCTGCGCAGGTGCCCTATAGCCACTGGGATTCCCAAGCCAGGATGCGTGCAAGTAGGGGGCGGGTCAACTCCCAAAGGAGGCCCGTCCAACCACCAGGGAACCTACCCAATCACCGCGGAGAGAGAGACATCCGGCATGCCAGAGGGCCAACGTGACACATAGAGGAAGGGGAAAGAACGGCCGCAACTGATTACACTGGTGTGTGTGTATATAGAAGAGACATTCATTGGATAAACATTAAAATGAGAGTAACCACAAAACTTAGAATAAAATAAAAATTAGATATCGGTGGTCAAAAAAGGAGATTGAGTAAATCCCCAGAGCAGGGTCAAAGCAGTTAAAACACACTATGGAATCAAGGGAACATACCATTGAACTGAATGTATGCAATTGGAACATCAAGCAATAGATATAGTGCAACTACATACACAAGGAAATGTTAGACAGGCAAAAAATCGTTGTTAGGAAGACGAGAATTTTTTTTTAAAAACTATCAATATTATGAAAAACAATACACATGGACGACATCTTTCAAGTAAGTATCCAATACCATCACAGAGGAAGTGCACAGAAATCTATTAGTGCATATTGAGTTATACCTGTGGAGACCCAGGCAGAGAGATCTGGAGATCACTGTCTTATAAAAAGGATCTATAAGCGTTAACCTCATTTAGGCCTGGTGGAATAGTGGCATTGAGCTTCTCAATCCAGAGGGTTTCACGCTGCAAAAGTACTTTGCCGCGGTCGCCACCTCTGGCATCCAAGGGACCACTTCCAAAGCCAGGAATTTGGTAACTCAAGGGTTAAATTTATGGTAAAGGCCTATGTGTCGGCCGATGGTGGTGAGTTTGCCGTTAACTGAATGGTACAGGTGATCTCCAATCCTCCTGATAGTCTTGCCAACATAGAACGCTCTGCAATCGCAGAGCATTAAATAAATAACTCCAGTGGTGCCACAATTGGCTGAAAAATGAGGGGCGAGAATCCAGGGGCACCGGGGACACTGTCCGCATGGGGAAGTGCCCCTGGGTCTCAGGGGACGACCAATATCCGATCGATAATGGCTACTCGTTAAACGATCTTTAAGAGAAGTGGCTCTACAGAAAACCAATTCAGGGGTGCTGCGGAGGTACTGGTTTAGAATATGGTGGTCTGTTAAGAGGTGCCAATGTTCAGAAAGGATATCCCTGAGTTGGCCATGATGAGCTGAAAATTTTGTAACAATCTTGTTAGTACAACTTGTACGGGGGGGGGGGGGGGGAGATGGTAAAGTAGGGATGCTCTGGTGCGAGCTAACACCTTGTTGAAGGCCTCTCTCAAGTTAGTCTGACAGTAGCCCCTCAGAAGTAACCGTTCATGCAGAGCAGCCACCTGAATATAGAAGTCCTCCTCTCATGCGCAATTCCTGCGCAGTCGCAAATACTGCACATAGGGGATACTGCGCACAAGGGGCTTGGGGTGAGCACTGGAGGCAGCCACTTGTGAAGCTGGGAATGAGTGCAAGGTTGAGTAGTCATCAGACAGCCAGGGAAGTCATCAAGGGATTATACAGCTTGTGAGGTAGCTGGGGTAGTCTGTCGGAAGATCTACTGTGGCAATTATTTATAATAATAATAATCTGAAGAAGCTAATAAGAGTGCAACATATTCTTAAGAAATATGTTGGAGATGTAGTGAATGATTGGACTGAGCCTGAGAAAGGTGTGGTGGGCTGGACCAGGAATTTTCAATAAATTATTTAAAATTGAATCCAGGAGATGTTCCCAAAAAAACATCAATCAGACAATCCTGTGCATTTCAGCAGTGCCCAGATGGGGAACATGTAGGCTGTATGTGCTGTCTGCATTATATTCTTTATTTAAAGTTTTAAATTCTCATGCTTATTCATTCTTTAAGATCCATCCCAAGACTAAAGCCAACCTGACAGTAGGAGTGCAGTGTGAAAAATGGTTCTTTCTCAAATGTTTTTTTTTTTTTTTCTCCCCCCTTCTCAGGCAAACATCAAAGACCTGTCCCAAATACTGAAAAAGATGCCACAATATCAGAAGGAATTAAATAAGGTGAGAAGTGTGCTCTTAAGAGTACCATTTAAAGGGACACTGCTAAAAGACTGTTAAAGCAGTATTTTATTATTTTTTCTTTTTTTTGGGAATTTGAAGCAGTACAAATTACAGACACCGTTTTAATATGAATTTTATTGTTTTTTTAGAATACTCACTTTATTTACATTTTTGATGTTTACTATTGTTATTAATTTCAATAGACTGTAAAATGTACTATATTGCTTTTAGGGTATAAGGAAGGCACATTGTTGTAATCATAGCGCGGCACTTCCTCTTATACTCACCCACGATTACTGACCACCTTTACCATGGGGTAGAGTCAGATTGGTGCCTAGCAGCTTTAACAAATATGTATATTGCCAAATAACTAGTGTGGGATTGTAGAATTTAGTCTCCTAACTGGGTGGACAAAAATACAAATCTTTTGGCAGGTAAAACGGCTCCCATATATGTATGTAATCTGTGTATTTAGCTGTGTGCCTGCAGTTCAGATTTTAAAGCAAACAAAGGCAGTCATTGTTAACCATCTTCTAAAAATACAAATTACCTGACTGTTATGTGGACACTTACTTTTATACTAATTTTGTCAGAGAGAGTAAAGTCTGAAGTCTTTATCTGCACACTTGCTCTGGATTAGTGACTGGATTTATGGAAGTAGTTAGAGGGTAAACATGACGTTGAGAGAACTAGCATTTGCAGAATGCGGTGTCAGCAACGTCAGCCTCCATACTATTACCAGTTAACCTGGTAGTAGTGTAATTGTTCTGTACAAGCTACAACACGGATTCATACCTGAGACTGTCCTCAAATGGAGGTTAAAGACTCATGTATATAGCAATGTACAACAGAAATGTCCCACAATGTAAACCGTTGTCAGCAAATTTCAACCTTTTGTTTTATCAGTCCATATCTCTAACTGTGTAATCTTTTCTCCTGTGCAGTATTCCACACACCTCCACCTAGCAGAGGACTGCATGAAGCACTTCAAGGGAACTGTGGAAAAGCTGTGTGCCGTAGAGCAGGTGTGTATGTCCTGTAATTAGCAGAAAACAAAATTGACCAACTGCAGGCCTGCAATGTATATGTGTTTTTTAAAGGCTTAGTTTACCTTTTCCAGAGAATAACCTATGCAGTCAAGGGGCCCCAGTAGATATTACAAATCTGTGCAGCTTTGTAAAATGATCATTCATTTTATTGCTTTACCTGTGGGCCATTTGGGTCCCCTCAGAAACCTGGCTGGCTAAAAAACTCTTAGCTAGCAGCCACCCACATCCTGACTTGTTACAAGGATGTGAAAACCATTGGGTTCTCACTCGCAACATTTCAGGAGTGAAAATTAACAGTTTTCACATCCTAATAATAAGGTAGGAAATGAAAGTTGCTAACTAGGAGGTTTTTTTGTTTTTTTTTAACTAGGCCTGAAAATTAGTTAAAAACTCCCAAAATTATATATTTTCTGAAAGCAGACACCCTAGAGAATAAAATACTAGTAGTTCCATTTTTTTTTTATGTCACATGATAATAGCCCAAAGGTTTATGAAACGTGAAATTTCACTAAGCAATGCACTACTTTTAGGGCACAAAAATGAAATATATTACCCATTTTTTTAATAAAATCTAACAGATGTGATAGCACTGAATATATACCCAACATGTCAAGGCTTAAAATTGCGTGTGCTTATGAAATGGGGACTAATTTCTGTACCTGATTTTTTTCCCTGGGCGATACTTTAAAACCCCCCACAGGTCACCTGTATAGAGTTAACAGTGAATAATGGGCCTAGAATTATTGCTCTCACTTCTGCATGCGTGGCAATATTTAACGTGCATTTCAATCAACATTTTTGTGCATAGGTGCCCCCTGACACGTTCCTGTGTGTGTGTGTGTGTGTATGTTGGGGGGGCTAAGCACTTAAGTGTACTTCTTTAAAAAAAATTTTTTTGTTTGTTTGTTTTCACTAAACCTTATTTTTTATCACATAGGGGACAAAAAGTCCCCTGTATGATAGTTTTTTGGCTGACAGGGACTCTTTAATGAAACATAAGGGGTCTATAAGACCGAGTGTGAGTGTCAGTGTCCGTGGGGGTTATTTACGAAAGCCAAGTGCACTTGAAAGTGTACTTGGAAGTGCAGTCGCTCTAAATCTAAAGGGTAGATCTGAAAGGAGTGGAAGCTCTGCTGATTTTATCATCCAATCATGTGCAAGCTAAAATGCTGTTTTTTATTTTCCTTGCATGTCCCCCTCGGATCTACAGCGACTTTACTTTCAAGTGCACTTGCAGTGCAAAGTGGGTTTTCCTTTAGTAAATAACCCCCACGTCTTTAGGTAGGACAAAAAAAACAAAACCACAAAATATGTACTGTTGTTTCTTGATCCTAGTACAGGTACACTTAAGGCACACACATGAGCTATCACGATCATCAAAAGTAGAATTCATTTTGCAGGTTTTTTTTTTTTTTTACTTTTTTGGGCCAGTTCTTCTTTAATAATAAAACTAAACCTGGAGATTTCTATTAACATTTACCACTAAATGAAAGTCCAATTTGTCTTTAAAAAAAAAAAAAAAAAGATATACTTCAACTGGATAGACTTGGGTTGGCCATGGACGGTGCAAATTTCATTCCTGCAGCCACGGGTTGCAGGAAAGAAATATGTACGATTCCCCCATCAGCATAGACGGTGCTGACAGGGGAATCCTTCCTGCCGGAGGGGGGGTTAGGGTAGAAGCAGGCGGGGGACACTGTTCCCGCCAGGAGAAGACAGTGCTTATCGCTAGTGGCCATAGGAGCTGTTTGCAATAATCTGAAACTATTCCAGCAAGCTGCTTGTACCCAAGTTGATCGATCAACTTGATACATTCAGCCTGCCCATTGATGGTTCGAATCTCAGCTGGTTCCTGCTAAACCGGCCGAGATTCAAATCTTGTATGGCTGGCCTAAGTAGTTTTGCTAACATGTCAAAGTTGCAAAATTGGATCTGGGCTGTAAGGTTTGTTTTGACCTTGGTCATGAAGGGGTTAAAGTGATGAAAACAATAGTGCAGCACCACAATCACAAAAGCCTATGTCTAATGTATTATGCTGCTTGGCTCTGATACCCAGCGGATAGGTAAATTTAGTCATTTTTTTCATTCTCCTAAATATAAAATGGAGATGTGTCCTTTCAGCAGGACCCTCCAGTTTGTTCAAGGAACTGCATATTTTGTTAGATCAGCTCTACATTTCTGTAATCAGTGGCATCAATAAATGCTGAATCTGCAATTCTCCTTATTTCATCATCCCAACTGTCACCCTGGTGATAGTAATAGAATTATCTAACTTCCAGGCCGAACCTCTTTACGATGTTGCCTTCTTATGTTTCATTCTTAGGACTTGGCAATGGGAGCAAATGCAGAGGGGGAGAATTTGAGGGACCCAATGAAGATTATTGTTCCTGTGTTACTTGATCCAAATGTCAAACCCTATGACAAGATTCGTATTATCCTGCTGTATATATATCTGAAGAATGGTGAGAGTCTTTGTAGAAGTCCTATTTGGTATTACCATTGTCTGATGGAAACTGTCATACATATTTTACTACATACTAACAATATTTTTGCACCTAGCAGTCCCTAATTAAAAAAAAAACTTTATGATAATCGTTTACTATTTGATTATTTGTAATGACGTTTTTGTAGGAGAAAACGTATATATTTGGGACACTTGTAAGCCTGCTTATCTACATTCACGTATGACTTTTCTGTTGTGAAGACAATTATTTCTTGATTTGAGGTCACCACTTGCAGTACAACAGCTGCTATAAAAGAACACATCTATGTGCTGCATAAGGCCCGGGTAACACTTTTTTAACATTTTTTCGTTGGTGACCACTCGCCAGCAACGGGATTTGCACAGGTGGCTTCCTCACTGACTGGATGAGTGCTCTCTTGCTGGCAGGTGACATTCTGCAGCATTTCTGTCATCGAGGGAGTAACACCTCATCCGGCCAGTGACGACAAAAAGATAATTATTTTCACAAAAAAATAATACATTAAAACTACTAATAATGTAAACCAAATTTTAAGTAGCACTGTGACTCCATAAATAACCAAAAGTCGTGAAGGAGTGAAATAAAGTTCACAATTAATATATTTAATCCACAATCTGTGATGCAAAAATTCTTGATAACAGTCTACCTATAGAATATTTGTGCTCCATTACGTGATTCAGTGAGACTCCTCCCCCCTCAGACTGAAACTCACCAGAATCCCATGCCCCTGATTCTCATGACTGGCATATAGCACTTGTGTCTATTGCTAGATTTGTTGTTCTCCATGTGCATTGACCCATCATCCATCCCCTTCATTCAGCCAATTCGCTCAGACAAATGCATAAAAGAAGAAAATCTCTGATCGTGTAATACCATAAAAAAACACCTCTTTATTTAAAAATTAAATGCCACTCACATACGACAAAAGTAATCCGCTCATTAAAATCCTCCACAATAAAATCACTATGCCGCCTAACTAGGAGCAATGGGCATACACCACCATAGTATCTGCCTCTCACCCACTCCAGCTGCTTCTGGGTTGTCACTTCTGTTAAGTCACATACGATTTTTGCATAGCCACACGCCAACGCGTTTTGTCCTTCTGACTTTATCGGGGCGTGGCTACAGTTGTGCTCCATAAGTTTACATACCCTGGCAGAATTTATGATTTCTTGGCCATTTTTCAGAGAATATGAATAACGCAAAAATTTTCTTCCACTCGTGGTTAGTGTTTGGCTGAAGCCATTTATTATCAATGAACTGTGTTTACTCTTTTTACATCATAATGGCAACAGAAACTACCCAAATGACCCTGATTAAAAGTTTACATACCCTGGGGATTTTGGCATGATAACCTGCAAACCTGCACACAAGTTGACACAAAGGGGTTTGAATGGCTATTAAAGGTAACCATTCTCACCTGTGCTCTGTTTGCTTGTAGTGTGTGTGTGTGTGTGTGTGTGTGTGTGTGTGTGTGTAATAAAAGGTCAATGAGTTTCTGGACTCCTGACAGACCCTTGCATCTTTCATCCAGTGCTGCACTGACGTTTCTGGATTCTGAGTCCTGGGGAAAGCAAAAGAATTGTTAAAGGATCTGCGGAAAAAGGTAGCTGAACTGTATAAAACAGGAAACTGATTTAAAAAGGTATCCAAGGAATTGAGAATGCCAATCAGCAGTGTTCAAACTCTAATCAAGAAGTGGAAAATGAGGGGTTCTGTTTAAACCAAACCACGGTCAGGTAGACCAACTAAAATTTCAGCCACAACTGGAATAGAGGACTCTCTGAAAACATGTGGTGTGACTGTTTCAGGATGCACAATAAGGTGGCACTTGAAGAAAGATGGGCTGCATGATTGAGTCGCCAGAAAAAAGCCATTACTACGCAAATGCCACAAAGTATCCCACTTACAAAACTCCAAACAGCACAGAGACAAGCCTCAAACCTTCTGGCACAAAGTCATTTGGAGTGATGAAACCAAAATTGAGCTTTTTGGCCACAACTATAAACTCTTCATTTGGAGAGGAGTCAACCAGGCCTATGATGAAAGGTACACCATTCCTACTGTGAAAGGGAGGTGGATCGCTGATGTTTTGGGGATGTGTGAGCTACAAAGGCACAGGATATTTGGTCAAAATTGATGGCAAGATGAATGCAGTATGTTATCAAAAATACTGGAGGAACATTTGCATCAATCAGCCAGGAAGCTGCGCATGGGACGTACTTGGACATTCCAACATGACGATGATCCAAAACACAAGGTCAAGTCAACCTGTCATTGGCTACAGCAGAATAAAGTGAAGGTTCTGGAGTGGCCATCTCAGTCTCCTGACCTCAATATCATTGAGCCACTCTCAGGAGATCTCAAACATGCGGTTCATGCAAGACAGCCCAAGAATTTACAGGAACTGGAGGCTTTTTGCCAAGAGGAATGGGCAGCTTTACCAGATAAAGAGTCTCATCCACAAAAAAATTCAAGCTGTCATTGATGTTTAAAGGGGCAATACATGGTTTTAAGAACTGGGGTATGTAAACTTTTGATCAGGGTCGTTTGGGTAGTTTCTGTGATTAGGATTTAAAAAGAGTAAACACAGTCGATTGATAATAAATTGCTTCAGCCAAACATTAACCATGAGTGAAAGAAAAGTTTTTGTGTTATCATTCGTTTTCTCTGAAAAATGGCCATGAAATCATAAATTCTGCCAGGGTATGTAAACTTATGAGCACAACTGTATGTGTTACTTCAAAGCTACAGGGGCACATAGGTGACATAACAGTCAGTGAGTGGAGCCAGAGTGCATAGCAGGGAGGCGAATATCATGTAAGTTTCAGGTACTTTAATATTTGTATTCTAAAAAAATTTAGAATGAATGATGCACATTCAGTCTCTGGAGAATAGCAATTTGTAAAACCAATCATGGGGGAGTTGGATCCAGGAGGACACAGCATGTTTTTTCAGGAAAATCACAATCCGAAAAGGATAATGTTTGCATGCTTTAATGTATTTATGTATTGGCTTCTCTCTGTAATTCTTTATCATGTAGGTATAACAGAAGAAAATTTAACCAAACTAATTCAACATGCCAATATTCAGAGTGACAGCAACATTATCAGGAACCTGAACAACCTGGGGACCCGTGTCTTGTCGGGGGTAAGTTGGGACAATGGTGCCTGTCGCCCATCATTGAGGTTCTTTAGCACTGATAAATGAGCATGGCATGTATGGTCTCCAAAACTTTCTATTGCCTGATGGTTTTGGTTCTATAGTGCTCACATCACCGAGATAGTGTACTTTTCATCTGAGAATTTAAGTTAAGCTGGCCATACACTGTTAGATTCCACCACCCACACAAACCTGGTAGATAAAGAAATACAAACCCTGACTCCCACCTTCCAGATCGGACATTGTTCTCTGACAACTGCACCCACTGATGTAAAAATACACTGATCAATGGCTGTAGCCGTCGATGGAGAAAAGTTTTCCAGCCCACCCCTTTGACAGAAATTGTTCAAACAATTGACAAGGGGGGCGGCCACACACAGATCAAAGTTCAGCCTGTTCCTTTTTGATCAGTGTATTCCCCCCAGTGTTTGGGGGGATAGGCTTAACTAAATGACAGTTAGAAAAGAAGAAGCCCAGCCAATTTAATCTAGAAAAGCAGCTTTTGTAATATTTTAATGTGTGTGTGTTTGTTTGTTTTTCTTTCTCGAACATCACGGGACACAGAGCCACAGTAATAACTGATGGGTTATGTAGATACCTTTTAGGTATTGGACACTGGTCACACCCTAAGCAGGAAGTTCAACCCCCTATATAATCCCTCCCCTTCCAGGGATACCGCAGTTTTTACGCCAGTGTCTTAGGTGTTGGACGTGTAAAGATGTCCTGTGCTGAAGCTCCAAAGGGAATATCCTGATATCCTATACTGGGGCAAGCCAGGCGAACCGGATCCATTCAAAGTGTCCTTTCATGGCTGAATTGGATGGTACCCGGGCCTCGTGTCCGAAGAAACAAGGTTTTACCTGTAACGCTTCTCTTTTTAGAGAGCTGGACCCCGCAGATCAGAAAATTGCCTTAAATCTCCTAATTTCTGGCTGGGTTCTTTACAGGGCCAGAACTGCAGGATCCCCCTATTTGTAGGGGGCCCCAGTCTCTGACGGTTTTTTTAAACGGAGCCCACCGTGAGAGGTGAAGATTGGGTCTGTGTATACAGCACCCTGCGGCTGGATAAGGTAAGAGGAGATTCCACAGAATTTTGAATTCTAGTAGGTTTTCTCCTTTAAGGTAAATGCATGCTATGCCTATTGTGACCACTGGGGGCTGCCAAGAGAACATACCTTCTCATGCTGATTTCTGTCTCGGCGTTCGACGCTGTACAAGCTCCTCCGACCAGCTCCAGGTAGGATGGGATGGGGGGTTTTCTCCTCTGGGATATTCCCCCCAGGCTAGGGGGAGGCCGCAAGTGGGCTGTAAGGCGGTTTTACACCGCACTGTCACCGCCGCCGCCATTGCAGTATGCAGGCCCCATCGCTGCCGGCCTCTCTCCTTCCTCCTCCACCCCCAGCCTTCCTCCAAGCTTTTCCGGAAGGGTCAGGCTCGCGTGGGAAGCACCCGTTTTTCGAAAAAACGAAAGGGGGGGGGCAGCACAGTGTCAGCGTGCTCAGACTCCCACAGTGCCAGAAGCATGGCTATTTAAAGCACACTTTACAGGTGCTCTGAGCCTTGGAGGGACACAGAGCTGACAGTCGCATGTAAGGTGGGACACAGGCATTCTCCTAGGCTGCATTTACTAAGGGAACACCAGACTGGGCATTTGGTAGCAAGGCTTTTGCCAGATTACATCGCTCAGCAGTCAGTGTTCATTTTGGATACCTCACACCTTGTTGCTTTGCACTATGGGTAGAAGAGGTTCAAGTACCCCCAGAACCAGAGACACTAGGGGATCTCGTTCAGGTTCTGAGGACCCCCTGTCTGCTACATCCTCCCCCCCTGAGGGGCCAGGGACGGCTGACCAGGGAGAGCCGTTGGGGTCAGGGGCTGTACCTGCTTCCGGCACTTCAGCCCCTGTATACATTACACAAGACGTTTTTTCCTCAACCATTACTGGGTTAGAGGAAAGATTAATGGCCATGATTACAGCTTCACTCAGTGGAAGAAAACGTACTAGGCCTTCCTCTGTTTCCCAAGACCCTCAGGCAGAGGAGCTCTGGGATAAAGGAGATGAATCCCTTTCAGAGGATCAGGATGGGACAGATTCCTCTTCTGAGGAATCAGGTGGAGAGGGACCCTCTTCGGCTTCCCAAGAGGAGAAAGTCTTAGTATAAATCCTTACTGGATTGGTCCGCTCCACATTTAAGTTGCCCGTACCTGAAGCTGTTAAGGAATCTTCTTCCTCTTTGGGGTTGCTGAAACCTTCTCAAACAGCACATGCTTTTCCTGTTCATAGTTTGCTTGAAAAGCTCCTTTATTCTGAGTGGGATCACACACATAAGCGATTTCTTCCGCCGAAAAAGTTTTCAACACTTTATCCTATGGAAGAAAATTTTATTAAGATGTGGGGAATGCTGGCCATTGACGCGGCCATTTCCTCTGTAAATAGTAGTCTGACTTGTCCTGTAGACAACGCTCAGATGCTCAGGGATCCTGTGGATAAAAAGATGGAATCCTTATTAAAGGATGTTTTTTCCTTAGCAGGATCAGTGGTCCAACCTGCAGTAGCAGCGATTGGAGTCTGTCAATACTTAAGAGACCATGTTAAGCAGGTCATCAAAGTTTTACCTGAACAACAGGCCCAGTAGTTTGCTAACCTTCCAGCGGCCTTATGTTATGTTGTTGACGCCATCAGAGATTCTATCATGCAAACCTCTCGCCTTTCACTTGGGTTGGTGCATATGCGTAGAATCTTATGGTTGAAAAATTGGTCAGCCGAAGCACCATGTAAGAAGCTTTTGGCTGGGTTTCCTTTTCGTGGTGCAAGGTTGTTTGGAGAAGACTTGGATAACTATATCAAGAGAATCTCTTGTGGGAAAAGCACTCTCTTACCTGTTAAGAAGAGTAAGCGTCCCTCTTTCAAACTGACTCTTTCCCCAGCGCCAGGGTCATCAGCCTCCAGGCAGTCACGACGGCAGGGGAGTTGCTAGGTCTACAAAAGATCCGGGGCTAGAGCCCATAGCAGCGAAGTAAAGAAAGTCATACGCTTGGGTGGGCATACACATGTAGAGAATATACGTGTGTGTATATATATATAGATATATATACATATATATCTATATATATATATATATATCTATATATATATATATATATAGGCCTGGATGGGGGCGGGAACTACTGAAGTTAACTTTTCACATTAACAGGCTGGTAATTGGTTGCTAGGATTGCAACCAATCACCTGCTGTTTAATGAAAAAAGTTAACTCCTGCGGTTCCCACCCCCATTCAGCCCTGTGATAATGTCCGCGGGCCGGGTGCCCGCATTCAGCAGTGGTGGGCCAGGTGCTGACCCCTGCCCTAGAGACTCGGGGCTATGGGCCCCAGATTCGGGGCTATAGCCTCAATAGCCACCCCCTAGCAACGCCTCTGCACGACGGCCTCCTCCGTCTGGGGCAAGAAACAAGAGTCAACCCCAGGGACAAAAAAAAGTCCTGGGGGAAGAAGTCTTCTAGACAAGACACTAAGGCCTCTTCATAAAGGGGCGCGCTCGCTCGAGTGGGGGGAAGACTGCTACAGTTCTCAGGGCTCTGGCAGGAGGACTTCCAGGACAGATGGGTACTCTCCACGGTAACCTTAGGGTACAGGCTGGAGTTCCAAGAATTTCCCTCTCCTCGTTTCCTCAGATCAAGTGTTCCTAGAGACCCAGAGAAGAAGCAGTCGCTCCTTCTAGCGTTAGAGCGACTTTTGTCGCAAGAGGTCATTATGGTGGTTCCCACAAAGGATCAAGGATTGGGCTTCTATTCCAACCTTTTTACGGTCCAAAAACCAAATGGGGATGTCAGACCCATTCTGGATTTAAGGGATCTGAATCGATTCCTAAGGATACAATCCTTCCGCATGGAATCAATTCTGACAGTAGTCTCCATCCTGCAGGGAGGAGAATTTTTGGCATCGATAGACATCAGTGATGCATATCTGCATGTGCCCATTTTTCCTGCTCATCAGAAGTTTCTGCGCTTCGAGATAGGAGGGCGCCATTTCCAGTTCGTGGCTCTGCCTTTTGGGATAGCCACTGCACCTCGAGTGTTCACGAAGATCTTGGCTCCTCCTCTGGCCAGATTAAGGGCTCAGGGTATAACTGTCATAGCATACCTAGACGACCTGCTCTTGATAGACCGGTCAGTAGCTTCCTTGAACGGGAACTTGAGGACCACGGTCAAGTATCTGGAACATCTAGGTTGGATCCTCAACCTAGAAAAATCTTTCCTAAAACCAGTAAGAAGACTGGAGTATTTGGGTCTGATCATAGATACAAGCCAGGAGAAAGTATTTCTTCCTCAGGCAAAGATCACTGCTTTAAGGGAGCTGATTCTGACAGTCAGGACCAAGAAAGGTCCTTCTGTCCGCCTTTGTATGAGGCTGCTGGGGAAGATTGTGTCTTCATTCGAAGCAGTTCCCTATGCTCAGTTCCATTCAAGACTACTGCAACACAGTATTCTGTCGGCCTGGAACTAGAAGGTTCAGGCATTAGACTTTCCGATGCACCTGTCGCATGCGGTGCGTCAGAGCCTCAATTGGTGGCTCATTCCCGAAAACCTGCAGAAGGGGAAATCCTTTTTACCGGTTACCTGGACGGTGGTAACAACAGATGCCAGTCTGTCAGGTTGGGGAGCAGTTCTGGAACAGTCTGCGATCCAGGGGCTATGGTCCAAGACCGAGAGGACTTTACCCATCAACATTCTGGAGATCTGGGCGGTATACCTAGCCCTAAAAGCCTGGACTATCAGGCTACAGGGTTGCCCAGTCAGGATCCAGTCCGACAATGCCACAGCAGTGATTTATGTCAATCATCAGGGAGGCACCCGGAGCCGAGCTGCTCAAAAGGAGGTGAACCAGATCTTGGTCTGGGCAGAGATGCATGTGCCATGCATATCGGCAGTTTTCATTCCAGGGATAGAGAACTGGCAGGCGGACTATCTAAGTCGCCAGCAGTTACTCCCAGGGGAATGATCTCTGCACCCCGACGTCTTTTGGGCCATATGCCAAAGATGGGGGGGTCCAGGATGTAGATCTCTTTGCATCCCGATTCAACAAAAAGATAGACAGATTTGTGGCAAGGACAAGGGATCCTCTTGCATGCGGGACGGATGCGTTGGTGATTCCGTGGCATCGGTTCTCACTGATTTATGCATTCCCGCCTATTCTGCTACTGCCACGACTCCTTCGCAGGATCAGGCAGGAAAGGAAGTCAGTACTTCTGGTGGCCCCCGCTTGGCCCAGAAGGACTTAGTATGCAGAAATAGTAAGGATGACGGTGGGTTCCCCGTGGACCCTACCGTTACGCCCAGACCTGTTATCTCAAGGTCCAGTGTTCCATCCTGCCTTACAAACGCTAAATTTGACGGTTTGGCTATTGAAACCCACGTTCTGAAGATTTGTGGGCTTTCAGGTCCTGTCATATCTACCTTGATCAATGCAAGGAAGCCAGCTTCCAGAATTATTTATCATAGAGTCTGGAAAGCTTATGTATCCTGGTGTGAATCCAGGGGTTGGCATCCCAGAAAATATGTCATAGGTAGAATTCTTGATTTTCTACAATTAGGATTAGAGATGAAGCTGGCCTTGAGTACCATCAAGGGCCAGGTCTCGGCCTTATCAGTATTGTTTCAACGTCCACTTGCTTCGCATTCTTTGGTCCGAAACTTTATGCAGGGGGTCTTAATCCTCCGGTTAAGGCGCCCCTAAACCCCTGGGACTTGAACTTGGTTCTGTCGATGTTACAGAAACAGCCTTTTGAACCAATACGTCAGATTCCTTTGGTCTTGCTGACGAGGAAACTAATTTTCCTGGTAGCCATCTCTTCTGCTAGAAGAGTATCAGAATTGGCAGCTTTTTCCTGTAAAGAGCCTTATTTGATTGTACACAAGGATAGTGGTATTGCACCCTCATCCTAGTTTTTTACCGAAGGTGGTTTCAGATTTTCATCTAAACCAAGACATTGTTCTGCCTTCCTTTTTTTCCAGATCCCTGTTCTTCGGAAGAAAGGTCACTACATTCTTTGGATGTAGTAAGAGCAGTCAAGACCTATCTGGAAGCAACTGCTCAGATTCACAAAACTGATGTTTTGTTCGTGCTGCCAGAGGGTCCCAATAGAGGAAAGGCAGTGTCAAAAGCTACCATTTCTAAATGGATTTGACAATTGATTATTCAAGCTTACGGTTTGAAACAGAAGATTCCTCCGTTTCAGATCAGGGCACATTCCACAAGGGCTATTAGTGCTTCTTGGGCAGTGCATCACCAGGCATCTATGGCTCAGATCTGCAAGGCCGCAACCTGGTCTTCAGTTCATACATTCACCAGATTTTATCAGGTGGATGTGAGAAGGCATGAGGATATCGCCTTTGGGCGTAGTGTGCTGCAGACAGCGGTACAGGGTCCTCAGGTTTGATTGCACCCTACTTGGTTGTGATCCCCCCCCCCCCTCAGTTGGCATTGCTTTGGGACATCCCATCGGTTATTACTGTGGCTCTGTGTCCCGTGATGTTCGAGAAAGAAAATAGGATTTTTTATAACAGCTTACCTGTAAAATCCTTTTCTTTCGATGGACATCACGGGACACAGAGGTCCCGCCCCTCTTCTAATACACTTATATTGCTTTGCTACAAAACTGAGGTATCCCTGGAAGGGGAGGGATTATATAGGGGGTTGAACTTCCTGCTTAGGGTGTGACCAGTGTCAAATACCTAAAGGTACCTACATAACCCATCAGTTATTACTGTGGCTCTGTGTCCCGTGATGTCCATCGAAATAAAAGGATTTTTCAGGTAAGCTGTTATAAAAAATCCTATTGTTTGTTTTTGTTTTTTTATCAGAATTGATGCATTCCTGTCATGGCTATGATAAATCTATGCCTTGTACAGTCCGTTATCTATAAATGTATGTGCCAAAAACCATCTCTGCAAATATCTAAAAGCTAAGATAACCGCATCTCTGTGTCTTCATCCAGCTTATAACAGAAATAATTTTCCTTATTAGTCAATCTATATTGTCACCAGCAGCAACTATAACATCTCCTAGCAGGCTTTCTGTACCTGGCAATACAGTTTGACCATAACCTCTTCTCCCCGACTCCCATAGCAATCAACCTCCTCTCCCAACAAGCCAGTCAGGAAGGTGCGTCCCGAGTCTACCTATCAGCTATCACGTTGGACGCCAGTGCTGAAAGACATCATGGAGGTAAATCAGCGGTTTCTGTTGTACTTTTGTTTATCTGTCTTGTTAAAGCCCTTGCTGATTTCTCCAAATCCTACTACTTTTACACATTAACAACTGGCCCCACCAATAGGTTTGTTCATCCTCCAACACCTAAAGCCCCCCCCAAAGCCCAAGCGGTCATACAGTTCATGCTCCAGGGTCAGCTCTACTTTGTTGCTCCCCCACAACCCTCCTCCACTTGCAATGGTCTAACCTACTTTAATCTGTAGAGAGGCATGCATTGTGGGGGAAGGGCCCATGGCTTGAACAAAGTTGAACTTTTGTATAGTGGGAATCATTGGTCTTTGGATGTTCCTTGGACCAATACAGTTCCTTTCAGCACTGAGATCTTTGCATTAGAATGTAAGATTTTGGTGTCGATTAGGTAAATATATAGTTGTAGGGGTAAAGCCAGTAGAATTTACGGTGCTATGGTAGGGGGCCATGGATAATTGTAGTTTATTTTAAAGATAATGTTGAAGTGTGGGGTAAGCTTTAGTGTTAGAATTAAAGACGATCTAAACCCAAAATTTAATATTCCTGATATGTGCCTGCTGTAACGTGTACTTGTATGAGAAAGTATCCTGTTCTCTTTGTATTGTTTCCTTTGTGTGAAATTCCTGGGGTTCCTGTTAGTCCCCTTGCTTTCCTATTAAAAACTGACAACACTAAGCAGGAGAACTCACCATGCTCCGTTTTCTAGCTATGCTGGGGAACTCAGCCTGCTCTCCTCCAATGATCAGACTTAACCTGAGTCGCCCTACCTCCTCACAGCCTTTCACTGACGGGATCAGTGTGCTGTTGCTTCTCCTCCCCAGCTCTTTATGCAGCTAAAACCAGAGGGAATGTGATCATATAAAAGGAAAAAGGATATTTTTTTATATCTATACACCAAATGTTTTGCCTTTCATTTCTATTTTGAATTGAATGGGGTGTTTTACAAAGTGATCGTTTTACAATCACTTTAGGTAAAGTGGTACTCAAATTGGTGAAGTAACCATAAAGCTCGGCAGTGACCTGGAGTTTTCTAGATAGGCATCTCCTATCCTCATATTGATTAGTGGTTCCAAATTAATAACTACTGCAGTAGGGAACAAAAACAAAAGATACTACTTTTGCATCTTTCCTAATAACTGTTCTGCTTTATTATAACACAATTGAAGGTTTTTATACACATGATTACGTAGATATCACATTAATATTACAATTGTACGTTTATGGTAACAAGGGGCATAAGATAGGCAGACTAATTTATATTCAGGACTATAAAGAATGCAAACATGTAATGAAAACATTATTAGGGCAGTGTGTGCAATACATACAAAATGGAATACATTTATATACAGAACTTACAAATTTCCTTTACAGCAGTTTACCTAAACGGTGCTCCTTCCACTACTTTAGCCCTATTAAAGACAAGGGTATGGGACATGTGTGACACTCCACAATGCAGCATTCAATGCCTGAGCAGCCCATTGCCATGCCTTAGTGCTGTTGCATGGTAGAGGGCATGCTCAGGTCTGTGCAAATACTGACTTTTAGAACCACTGTGTTTCAAAGGATTTCCCTACAGTAGCAGATCAGGGAGTATGATAGAGGTAGGTGGCTTGCTACTAACCTTCATAATTCCGAAGTGTTCATATCGATGGAGTACGGAATGATTAAAACCCCCCCCTTTTTTTTTTTTTTGCTCCCATTTGAGGAATTTTCCCTTCATTTCCTGTAAACAAAACCCAAAAGTGAGAGAGTCTATTCAAAATGAGGTAATTTCTCCTTACCAGGACAAATCGAGAGGGTGAAAATCCTCAGCAGAGATGCAGACAACAGTAAAACACTGACAAGGGTTCTGACCCTCCCTTACTCTATTGGGTCGTGCGATGCTGTACCCAAACAAAATTGATGTCCTTTTTTTTTTTTTTTTCCCCATAAATAGAGCTTTCTTTTGGTGGTATATGATCACCTCTGTGCTTTTTTATTTTTTGCACTATAAACAAAAGAAGAGTGACAATTTTGAAAAAAACTCTACCTTTTACTTTTTGCTATAATATCCAAATTAGAAAAAAAAAATCGCAATAAGCGTTTGATTGGTTTGTGCAAAAGTTATAGCGTCTACAATTTTTTTTTTTTTACTAGTAATGGCGGTGATTTGTGATTTTTATAGGGACTGAGATATTGTGGCGGACAAATCGGACACTTTTTTGACACATTTTTGGGACCATTGACAATTATACAGCGATCAGTGCTATAAAAATTCCCTGATTACTGTATAAATATCACTGGCAGAGAAGGGGTTAACACTAGGGGGCGATCAAGGGGTTAACTGTGTTCCCTAGTGAGTGTTCTAACTGGGGGGGGACTGACTAGGGGAGGAGAGAGAGAGAGAGATCGGTGTTCATACTTGGTATGAGCATACGATCTGTCTCCTCTCCCCTGAGAGAACCGGGATCTGTGTGTTTACACACACAGATCCCGGTTCTCGTTCTGTCACGAGCGATCGTGGGTGCCAGGCTGTCATCGCGCCCACTGGGCACTCGCTCCGGTGTGTGCGCGTGCTCCCTAGTGGTCAAAAGGCGAACTGACTTACAGTTACATCGGTTCGCCCAGGGGAGCCAACCTGCCGCAGTACAACTGCGGTGGCTGGTCGGGAAGGGGTTAAAGTAGAACTAAAGGCAAAAGCTTTTTTTTTTCCCATTTTGGATAGAGTAAAGGAGGGTTATAACTGCTGTTTGTTTTTTTTTTGTTGTTTTTTTTTTTTTTTGTGTCCCATTGATGAGATTTTTCTTCACTGTCCCATATCTAAAACTGGAAGTGAGAGGAAATCCCACACAGTGAAGAAATTCCCATTGGAAGATTTCCCCTCTATTTACTTTTGTTCTGGCGACAGCCCAAAGTTTGTTTGTTTGTTTTTTACTTTACCCTTAGGTGATAACAGCAAATAGGATACATAGAGAATGTGAAAGTAAAAAGAAAATCTGACATTTTTAGTTGACTTCAGAACAGGATAGAGGGGAAATCTTCCAAAGTGGACGCTAGTTCCAGTGACCCTGTTGACGCATCGGGATTCCCTCATTTTGGGAGGATTTCCGCTCACTTTCTAGTTTGACTAGAGGACAGGAACTGAAGGGAACTCTCCGCAATTGAACACAGATGGCAAAAACTGACACGGGATATTGCCCTCCCTTACTCTATGCAAAAAAAAAAAAAATTTTTCCTTTAGTGACATTAAGAGTTACATTTTAGATTAAATTTAGGGTTTAGCTATCTATACTGGGGATGAGATAGATTCAGGAGACATGACTGCACACATTCAAATTCACTTTTTGTTTTCATTGCCGAAACCCTCAAACTGAGAACTGCTGTACTGTACAGAGCTGCACCAGCTTTTACTCTCTCCAGATTTAGTAAATCACCCCCAGTGTACCATTCTGGAGGAATAAAGGTTAATGCAGTCATTACTTTTGATTTACATTGTATGTAATCTGTAGAGCACTGCAGAAGTTTGTTGGGGTGCAAGTCAACACTATTATAAGACTTCTTTCATCTTATTATTTAGTGTTTATGTAGTGAAGGTGTGGCAAAAGGTGACATAATAATGTTAATTCACTAAGCTTAACAAATCAGGATAAGGATACCTATTTAAAAAAGGATACCTATTTTTAAAAAAGTGATTCATTATTTTCATTGTAATCAACGATATTAAAAAGAATACAGTTGCATGTCAAAAATATAGGTTCTTATCCATGTGTTAAAGCTTTGTGAATTGAGCCCAATGTATTCTATGACTGCGGGGGAATTAAACTTGTCGCATGATTAATGTGTAAAACTAGCTCTAAGCATTGTAGAGGTATAGCACAACAAAATCTATCAAATTGTAGCTGTAATTTTGTTGTGCAGGAATGAAGTTTCTCACAGTAGCTGCAGGCAATACCTTTTAAAGGGGTTGTAAAGGTATAAATTTTTTCACCTTAATGCATTCTATGCATTAAGGTGAAAAAACTTTTGATAATACCGCCGCCCCCAGCCCCCCCGTTTTACTTACCTGACACCTCCAAAAACTCGCCTGCTCGTTCCCGACCTCCATTCAGCCGATCAGCCTGGTCGCTGATTGGCTATAGTGGATGGATTGAAAGCAGCGCAGCCATTGGCTCGCGTTGCTGTCAATCACATCCAATGACGCGGCGCGCCGGGGGGCGGGGCCGAGTGATACAGCGAGCGGCTATAGCCGCCGGCTGTATCACGGGAGCGCGCCCGCAATAACTAACCACCATGCGAGGGAGCTTGCATTAAGGTGGTTAGTTATTGCGGGGAGGAGCTGAGTCAGCCGCCGAGGGACCCCAGAAAAGCAGGTTCGGGGCCACTCTGTGCAGAACGAGCTGCACAGTGAAGGTAAGTATAACATGTTTGTTATTTTTTAAAAAAAAAAAAATACCTTTACAACCCCTTTAATCTGCTTTCACACTGGCGGAGTCCGTCCAGCTTAGCGGGCAATCTCTCCAATGATCCCCGCTGAGCAGGCGGACAACAGGTCCTTGTCTACTGATGCAGAGTGGACATGGACACTTTCCTTTATGGGCAGTCGGATGGAAATGGACAGGTGGACCGTTTCCATCTAACTGTCCTCTGATCCGCCAGATGGAAGGGGCACGGATCCCCCACCTGTCTGTTTTTAGCGGACAGGATTGGATCAGATGTCAGCGGGTGTAAACGGACATATGTCTGTTGACAACTGTCTACATAGAGGGAAATGAGTGCAATGGTCCAATTGGATCCGCGTAAAAAAACTGACAGGCAGACCTGATCTGTCTGCCCGCGTGAAAGGGACCTTATTTTGCCATTGCTCAACTTTTTCAATTAAATTAGCTCCTGCATACTGTACCTCTGGTATAATAAGCTCCTTGTGTTTGGATTTGTAGGATGCCATTGAAGACAAGTTGGATAAAAAACAGTGGCCCTTTGTGAGAGAGCCCCATGCACAGGGAGGAGGAACTGCCCAAACAGTGGTGAGGTAAGGGCCTTCAGCCTGTCTCCAAGTAAAACTTCCATCTGAATTGCATTCTCCAGTTTTCATGTGGTTTTTTTTTTTGTGTTTTCAGCGCACGATTTGGTCACTGGCACAAGACACGCAGTGCGGCAGAGTACAGATCTGGACCGCGGCTTCTAGTCTATGTCGTAGGAGGAGTCTCCATGTCTGAAATGAGATGTGCCTATGAAATAACCAAAGCTACTGAGTCTAAATGGGAGGTTTTGATTGGTAAGTTTCGTATGCCACATTTTTTCTTTTTTTCGGTTATCTTCACTCTTTATTTTTAAAGTTTGTACTTGTATTTTTTTTCTTACACACCTTCTCCCTGCACCTTTTGTTTTAGATTAAGGTGTTTTACGGATATTCTGCCAAGCTTTTATTCTTATATGGATAGATGGGACTACCAGTCTTCACAACCAAGAGTAGGGGGTTGATTTACTAATTTTGGAGAGTGCAAACTCTGGTGTATCTGTGCATGGTAGCCAATCAGCTTCTAACTTCAGCTTGTTCAATAAAGCTTTGACGAAAATGGATATTGATGGAAGAGGAGATTATGTAAAAAAAAAAAATTATGCTTTGATGAAAAACCTGAAAACTGATTGGTTTGTATGCAGAGCTCCACCAGATTTTGCACTCTCCAGTTTTTGGTAAATCATCCCTTAGGTGTATAAAGCACTCGGCAAGGATCTCTTTGTTTTGCTGTTAGTGAGCTTTTATAGTTGCATAGTTGAAGAGACTTTTATACAAACACAGTAAAACACGCACATGCAGGTATAAACGGTAAGCTATCCCTTATAATTAGCAGATGGATTTTCCAAATTGTGAACACCTAGACCCAGGGGGGTGGTCTCTGCAAACAGATTTCTTATAGATTTTCTGTCAAGGTGGGGAAAACCAGATGTGGTCATCCTGGCCCCCCAGGTTCAACAGCAAGCTGAAAAGATTTGTAGCCAAGCCCAGGGATCTTCACAGCAGATGGTCTGGTGATTCCTTGGACTCCAGTTCCAACTGGTTTATGCCTTCCCTATGATAAAATCCTTATTTGACTGCTATACAAGATAAAAGGGTTCCAGTGGTTTTTATTGCAATAAATTGGCCCAGAAGAACATGGTACGCAGACATACTTAGCCTTCTAGCAGATAAGCCTTGGCCTCTTAAAAACAGATCAGACTTACTAGCCCATGACACCCTGTTCATCCTGCTTATCAATGGCATGGCTGTTGAAACCCAAGTTTTAAAGGATAGGGGTATCTCTGATTCAGTCTTTCCCACTTGACTTAGAACAAGGAAACACTAATCCTGCAAGATTTACTACTGCACATGGGAGGTCTAATTTTCATGGTGTGAGGCTAGAAAGCTTAACCCCCAGGAATACTCTATTGCTTATATTCTGTCGTTTCATCAGTCTGGTCTTGACCATCCTTAAGGGACAGGTTTCTGCCTTATCCATCCTCTTCCAGAAACCCCTTGCTACTCATATCATTCCCCCAATTCAACCTTCTGTGTCACCTTGGGATGTCAACCTTGTGTTCTCTGCTCTTCAGAGCCTACTAGAGACATTCCTTTGGAAGATATTACTTTTTTAGGGTTGCCTTCTTGGTCATCATCAGGCCTGTTAGACATGTTTCTGAGTTAGCAGTTCTATCTTGTAAAATAACCTTTTCTTGTAAGTGGGTTTCAGACCAAAACCTTGCTTTTTGTCCAAGATGGTCTTCTTCTACCCCAATGAGGACATTGCCCTCCCTTCCCTTTGTCCTGCCCCAAAACATGGCAAGGCAGTTTCACTACAATGCCTGCAGATGGTCAGGGCTGTCGGGGTTTACCTGAAAGCTACCGCCTCTATGTGCAAGACTTAAGTTCATTTTTGTCTTGACTGTGCACCCTCATAAAGGACTCCTTACCTTTTGGCTCAACCATTGCAAAGTGGATTAGACAACTCATATCCAGGGCCTACACCCTTAAAGTGGATGTAAACCCGATTCATGAAATTTCACCTAGGCACATATATCTATAGTGTTTACTTATCTCTCTCCAAAGCACTAAGTCCCGTGTGTTTCTGCTGTTTCGTTCCTCTGTTATCAGCAAGTTCTCTGAGACGGGTTCTCTCCAATCGGCTGCCTCCTAGTGTAAGCCAAGACTACACTCCCACTGCTGAATGAGGAAGTGAAAATTCTAACCCGATGTGAGAATTCTAAAGAATATAGCAAGCTGAAGACAACAGATATGCATGTAGAACTTGTGTAGGCAGATTAGTTTAATCGCTGTGTATCATCTGAGGCAGTTCACTTCACTGGGTATATGCGAGGGTTTACATCCACTTTAAGGAAAAGATTCCTCCATTTTCCATCAGAACCCATTTTACCAGGTGCAGGTACTGAAAACGCACAATATTCTACTAGGTTACAAACAGACCTCTGCCTTTCCAGTTTGACCTCTTATAAATTCCAGCACTTTTGATCCAGAAAAACATTAAACCTATTACACTGAGTGACTGTGGTTCGGTTTTTTTTCCCCATGTTGGGAAAGGGGGAATAATTTGAAGTTTTCATAGTATGTAGTGTGTGTATATAATATGTACATAAATGGTGACACCTATGTTTGCTCACTATGTACTCGGGTTCTGCTACCTGTTTTTCTGTGCACACAGTGGTTTTGGTTTGCTGCTCTTGTTTATAATGTAAAGCTGGCCATAAATGGATCAAAATGTGGCCGGTTCAGCAAGGACTGGTTGAATTTCAATCCATCTGTGTCCGTTCCAGTTTGTGAGAAGTTGATCTAATGATCGATTTCTTGTGAGTGGGAATGTTGGAAAATTTGTGTTCTATCAGTGCTGCAGCAACTAGGATGCAGTGCTGATCAGTGTATTCTGACAGCGGAGTAGTCCCGCTGTCAGAATACAATAGCACAGTGTGACGGATTCCCAGCCAGCTGGCTGATTGAAAAATGTATGTATGACCAGCTTAAGTCTGAGTCAGCTGACTCATTGTAAACATTGCACTCCCTGTGTGACTCATGTCTTGTCTTACAGCGAGTGCAAACAGGCCTATATCAGCTGGTTAAATAGAAACCGGCCAATGTGAACAGCAGGCTGTCTGATAGAAGCCTATCTTGCAACCAGCATCTGTCAAATGGGCATGCTGGAAAATCAACATCTGATTATCGCTGGCAGCCAATGGCTGATCACTGTGTTCTGGCGGGGGACACACAAAACACAAAGGCACAGCGGGGGCGATTGACGTACTAACGTTGCTTAGTTTGTATAGTGGCCTTTTTAGGGGTTTTTTTTTTTTTTTTCAGCCCGCTAGGTTGAATGAAAAAAAAAAACTTCCAGTGTGTACCCAGCATTGGTTATTGATAACGAGACACTATCACCTTGGCTATTCAGGCAAAGTGAAAGTGTTTTTGTAAAGCGCTTCCCTTTAACTCCTGATGCTCAAACTGTCAGTACTTCCATACCATTTCTTTTTCTGTCAGAGCTGGAAGCAATACCTGGTGCTTCTCAGCATGTGGCAGCATTTGACCTCTTCCCATGTGACAGTGCTTGGGTGTAGCAGCAAATCGCAATGACAGGAGGGTGATGTCATCACTAATCTTGGCATGCAAGACCAATCTCCCTCGGCTATGATGGAAGGAGCAGTGAGGGAGTGCTGGCACAGAGAGAGTATCAGGGGTTTGGGGGCCCTTTACAAAAGACGCTGTCACTTTGCCCTGAATAGGTAAGGTGACAACAGTGTCTCTTTAAGAGAGACAGAGTAATTGAATTGAAGCTCCGAAGTCACTTGATTGTGAAATATCTTGTAATGTCATTGTCCTTTTCTCTTTTTTTTTCAGGGTCCACTCATATTTTAACACCCACCATCTTTCTGGATGGCCTAAAGTCTCTGGATCTTCCAGCTCCTCTAAATGAATAAAAAACAAGTGAAACGCTTGTTCTATTTTTCAAGCTTCTTGATCCTGGCCCTCCATCCTTCTTGATGACCCTCAATATGTGGGACTGGGGACCTGTCAACAGAGTCTGGGAGACCTGCCATCTTTCCTGTGCACTTCTGGAGGATCATCCCTCATTCCATTAAAAACATTCATTAGTGCGGAGCTGCATCCTCCCCTCATTGCCACTGGGACCAAGGAGATGCCTGATAAAACCACTTCTTACCAATTGTTCCATTACTCCATGTGCCATTTTGTTTGAGAGATGTGCGATCACCTTGACCCTCTGTGAGGTTATCACATTTTGATACAACATATATTTGATAAATCTTCTACATGCACATTCCCAACATAAATCTCATGATTCTCCCTGTTTATACATGTCCCTTTCTGCAAGTGCTTGGTAATAGAACCAAGTATACTTCCAGCACAAGACAAAGATGGCTGTCATCTCTCTAGTTCATTCTTCCTCACTCGTGTCTGTTACACCTGTAAAGATTATTACTATACATCAGAGTGGAGTTATGATAGGGAGATGCACTATACCTAGGCATTTCATGGACCTTTTTTGCGGTTTTACAGAAATTCTTATGAATTTTATATACTGCTTATTTTTCACAGCAGGATTCCATTGCAGTGTCGTATGTATCGCTTTGCTTCATTTAATGGTAAAAATCCCTAATAAATGTATCAATGGCACAAGCAACATTTCTAACAATTCCACCAACTTAAAACCAGGCAGTCTCCGCATGCAATTTTATGTGTTTGTTTTTTGTTTTTGTTTTTTATAGCTGAGCCCCAGGCAGATATAAAAATTCTAATGTATAGTCTTTAATTGCACTTGCATTTAAAAAAAAAAATACTTGTAACTACATTGAATTTGCCTTGATATCAGCCCCTGTACAGCAGAGTTCAGGGGGGAGGGAGAAGCAGCACAAGGAGCCAATCTGGTGTGTTGCAGTACAAAGAGATGAGCTCATTAGTTTGCTGCTTCACCTCTCATTGCCAGTCCTAGGATGGGGAGGACACCTGCAAGTTAAAGCTGTGTAAATTTCAGGACTGGATAAGAAATAGAAGTCATACAGGAAATCAGCTCCTATGTATGTATTCAGCAGTTTGCCTGGAGTTCAGCTTGTGTGTGTGTCTAAACGTTTTTTGTATAGTGTATTTTTTTTTGTCTGTGACACTTTCAAACTGCCTGTCATTTTCTGATGCGCATATTATTTATATGCCTACTCTTTACTGTTTGCTGTAAATAAGTTGAAACATGCTGTATTCTTTGTGATGTGAAAAAAACGTACTTTCCTTTCACCTTGTGTGATTTTTATTTTATTTTTTTACAGCCCAACTGAACTTTCAGCTTACATCAGCAAAGACTGTGGGGGGTTATTTACTAAAACTGCATGTTGCAAAATCTGGTGCAGCTCTCCATAGTAGCCAATCAGCTACCAGAATTTAGAAACCGATTGGCTACCATAAACAGCTGCACCCGATTCTAAGTGTACTGGTTTTAGTAAATATACCTGTTAGGCTTTGACTGGTTTGTAAAGAAAACAGAGTAGAAACATTTGTTCCTGCCAGCAAGCCGTAGAGAAGGACCCAACCCAGTGTGGAAGCATTAGTCTCTCTACAGAGGTCTGCTATAGCTAGAGCTGTCCAATCGGCAGGGAGCATAAGCTTTACTGATTGGAGAGCTCTAGTTCTGACTCGGCAAGGAGTGTGTGTGAGACCTCTGCAGGGAGACCATGGCTTCCGTTTAGAGAGCAAGGGGCCTTCTTTACAGCATGCTGGCAGGAGGCAGGCTTTTCTGCTTAGGTTGTGGCTGTTTTCCAAAGAAAGCAAACTGTAAGTCTTTTACATACCGTTTTGTTTTTCATCCACCTGGAATGTGTTTTGCTGATTTAAACCAAACGTTCAGTTGGTCTTTAAATATTTTTTTCCCATTGCTTTATGTATGTGTTATTAAAGCAGACCTTCAGTCATTTTTTCAACTTCCCATCTGTAAAATCTTCTGCCCTTGTTTTACCTTTGGATAGTAAAACATTTTTTTTCTGCCAGTTAATACCTTTATACAGCCCACTTCCTGTTTCTTGTCTGGTCATTAGCCTAGGCTTATGACATCAACGCACAGCTCTCTGAACAGGCAATAGCTTCAGCTGCCCACAGTTAAAATGGTTGCAGCCAGACTCAGTGGAGGGAGATTTCTGCAGCATATTTGGCAAGTACAGAATAACAGTATCTGTAAAATAATATGCAAAGTGGTTGTAGGGAAGCATCAGAACAGCAAAGATGTTTTTATTCCAAATTATGTGAGCAGAATGCAGTTCCTCTTTAACCTTATAAATGCATCTAACACATTTGATTCGCTTTGGTATTAGCAGAAGGATTGTTATTTTTCCCATGAAAACAAAATAGATCTTTGTGTGTTCTTGTTGGTAATAAGCAATCTTTTCCAGAAATGATTCAGTTATGTCCTCTGTTGATTCAGACACTTGTACCACAGTTATACATTCTTCTGCATCCTACAGTACAGGTTAATTCATATTTATCGAACAGTTATTTTACAAAGAAATTGGTTTTATGGGGCAATTGGGTATCATTTTGATATAGGGGCATTCGATTCGGTGCTAGCAAGTTAACCTTTAGCTGTCATGGAAATCTCCATAAGGGGCACGCAGTTCCCCTGCCATCTTGTTCTTGGGGGTGATGTTAAGCATTGTGCTGTGCTAGAAGGGACTGGGTGTGAAACTGAAGCTAAAAGCACAGTTCAGTGTCTGTACACATCTGTTCATGTGAATATTTATAGAAATGGTGCCTTGCTTTTTATGATATGCAAATTAAAGTGTGCCTTTTACATCGAGAGATCTGTCATTATAAAGCTGTCTGTCAGTATTCCACTTTGGAATGGCTTTCTGTAAATGTCAGATTCCACGCTATGTTTCCATTAAATTGCAGCCACTTCCTCTTTCTCAGCCTACTCATTTCTCCACCTTTTTCTTGGCTCAAATACATACACATTTGTACTATTCTGCCACAGTCAGAATCCAGTCACAGTTACAAAACAATAAAGAAAAGTTTTATGGTGTAAATTTCAGCACTGTGTGCTCCTTTTTACAGGATTGTTTTGCCAACACATTTAGGTCCAAAAGTGGTAACAAAGTTTTCAAATGTGATGCTGGGGAACTAAAAGTCCCAGCATTCTCTGCTAGCTGAACCAACCTAGGCTATCTGATGTCCAATCTAACATCCCCTGAAGTAAACCCCAAAAAAGTGCGCTGTCTCTTTAAATCATCCTATAACGTGCTACTATGCAATAAATACGCAATTCATAAATAATATACAGTGCTATTCTGTGCAATAAAAGTTTATTTTGTTTTTATTACAGTGCTTTACATAATGTACATTCACATCACTCCCTGCCCTCGAGGAGCTTGCAATCTTATGTCCTTATCTCACATTCATATATACACATACTAGGGCCAGTTTAGACAGGAGCCAATTAACATACCAGCAAGTCTTTCTAGTAGAATAGCGTATATGTAAAACCGAGGCTGATGACAACCTTACTGCTACTGCTGGGAAAGATCAATAAATTGTTTTAAGCCTGGTACACACTATGAGTTTTATTTCTATTCGGCCCAGCAGATTGAACAAAAAAAACAAAAAACTCTCAGCTCCGGTCAGAGCCGCTGTACTACCGTTTCCCCGAAAATAAGACCTAGCGTGACTGTCGGTGAAGGCTGCAATATAAGCCCTACCCCCCAAATAAGCCCTAGTTAAAGTCCTTGTAGGTCTTATTTTCAGGGTAGGGCTTATTTTCGGGGAAACAGGGTAGGGCTTATTTGGGGGGGTAGGGCTTATATTGCACCCTTCACCGACAGTCACGCTAGGTCTTATTTTCGGGGAAACAGGGTAAAGATCCAACATTAGTACAGCGATCTTTCCCACTGAGCTGTTGTTTTCTGACAGGGATGGCCCAGCCCCCCACCAGAACACTCTGATCATCACTGTCAGCCATTGGCTGAGAGTGCTGATCGGCAGTCGGACAGCTGCTGATTTTCTAGCATGCTTGTCCTAAAGTAAGCGGCCAAATGGCTGTTTTTTGTTTTGTTTTTTTAAAATCAAACCAGCTGATGTTGCCGGGGATATAGGCTGGCCATACACGGCTCAAATTTCAGCCAAATGGGCTGAAATTCAAGCTATGGATGGCCCTTTCAGCAGCACCAGGCTCAATAAAATTCAAATGAACACAATCGAAGGAGCCAGAAAGGAAAATCTGATGAACAGGGAGTACATTCCAGCAGTTCCTCTAGCTGTCTGAAAACAATGCCCACCAAGAGCAAGTCCTCGATTCACAATGTTTGGCATGGAAGGGGGATCTTGTGCAGCCTGTGGGGCTGAACAAGATCAATCATTTGATTTCCCCCTTCCACCCAAAACAGCATGAATGGCTGAACATGCTACTGTATTCTGACAGGCGACAGCTGCAACTGTGAAAAGAACCTGACAGTGACTACATGTAATTAGATGCAGGGTGCTGCTCTGGTGAGAATTTTCTGTCACGCTAGGTCTTATTTTTGGGGAAACCTTCAACAAAAGTTGATTTAAAAAAAAAAAAAATCTACTTTTGTCAACCCGGGTGGTGCTGACACTTGCCACCCATTGAATAAATTTCAGCTTATTCCGCAGGATTGCCTGAAATACAATTCAAATATATATCCAGGATTAGACCGTAGAACAATTCGACACAGTAGGCAATTGTTTTGGATGCAACTGTTTTTCATCAATCTCCAACATACACCTACCAAGCCTCTTGTTCCAAAGTAACTGAAGAAAAACTGCCTATGTTGCCCATAAGACAGCATGGCAATGGCATGATGTTCTAAATACATACAAGGACTCAAGTGATTGATGCTTGGCAAAACATTTCCTTGCACAGTGTTTTTCCCTAAGCAAACTGCAGTTGTTACCTATTCTACATTGTGGGCACATTATTCAAAGCACCCAGTACTTGCTTTGCTTTAAAGTGCATGTTAATTCTAACTAGATGACATTTAGTTTTCTAAAGGATGGCGTGTAATAAATGTTCTGTTTTTGTGTCTTTATTGGAAAAAAAAAAAGGTGAAAATATCCATAATTTCCATTAGAGTTATCAGAAATAACAAAAATCGTACAAAACAGTACAATGTCCATTTCTTGGTGCATCATGGCATATGGTAATGGTTACAGAAAAATGTCAGGAGATAAGTAGCCTACGAGTAACCTTATATTATTTGGTCAGGTGGCAGGGCTGTAGGCGGCATAAAGCCTAAACACTTTTGGAACATCAATAACACCATAATCAGAAAAAAAAAAAACACAATACAATGTCGATTCAGATTGTATCAAGTAATACTTGTAATACTAATTCTTTGGACTTCTACTAGCCCTTCACTGGTACATATGATAAAGAAGTCATAAAGGACCAACAATAGCTTAAAATGTATACCTGCATGTGGAAAAAAAGGAGGAAAAAGTAAAAAAAGAGAAATATGAAAGGAAAAGGGGAAAAGATGAGATACAGGGTAGAAGATGTGCACGCTCTGTGTGTTGTCTAAGTCTGTCTCCGTCCAGATCAGGAGTGTCCTGAGAGGTATTTTATATAGGGATCCCATGTTTTCTCAAAGTAGGCCATCCTGTCATGGAGGATGTTCATCATGCGTTAGTTTATCATAATACACATCAGTTTGGCCTTTAGGATGTAAGAGAAGAAAATAGAATAGAACCCTAATTTCTCGAAAACATGGCAGACTTTGTAGGCACAATAGGGCAATCTTTTAAAATCTATAACAATCTTTATATTAAAATTCTTAAAACATAATGGCATAAAATTGTTGTAATACCATCTATTTTTAGTAGGTCGGCTTTTAGAAAGCCGAGATAGAGGAAGCCAGCAGGCTGGTATTAAATACCACCGTAGAAAAACGTAGTAATTTGTCTCGATCAAAGAGGTATTGATATAAGATTTTGAGTTAAACTTAGTCAATTTCCCCCATTCTACTGCTTCCATCTTTTCTTTGTTCCCATCTTTCCATATAGGGTAGTTTAGTAGAACTTTTGCCTTTTTTCAATCTACTGAACCGGTTTGTCACTCCCCATCTACTTGCAAATCTGGACTGACTTCCTGATAGTGACAGCGGCCCATTTTAGTGTCAGCATAACCGCTCATAATTTCCACCAAATGTGAGATGGTGACAACATAAAAGAGCAAAGAGGAGGAGTTTTGTGAATGTTGTAATCCTATAACGGGAAGGGCCTGAACAAGGACTTTCAGAGTAGGCCTGCTAAGGGTTATTTTAATTAAAGCCACAGATTTAAAAAGATGGAAATTCACTGATGAATTATTTTCTATAAGAATTTAGTGATCAGGTTTACATCTTTTTCATACCAGCACTCCCAGAGTGCCCTAAACACCAGAGCACTAGCCCACCCTTGTCCTGCATTGCAATTCCAGTACCTGTTTTACCTATTGAGAAGCCCTGGCATTGCCACATAGTTTGGGAGATGAATTGCATTTGTAAATAAAGTTTGATGTGTTTTTTTAGATGCTACGAAAGGCTAGTATAAATAATCTGGCACCGTACGGTGCCTAGTTCCCACATTTTGTTTCACACATTTTTTTTCTAATCGTAGGCTCACAGGTTATTCTAGCATTGTTTCTGTTTACACAAGACTACCCAAAACTGGTTATGCACCATCAAATTCACCACTTGACCTCCAGAAAGCTTTACCCCCTTCATGGCCAGGCCATTTTTTGGTATTCAACACTTTGTTGCTTTAACCAGCAATTGCTCAGTCATGCAACACTGTACGCAAATTATATTTATATAAAGCTTTGTATTGGTGGTATTTGATCACCACTAGGTTTTTTTATTTTTTACTATATCAACAAAAAGAATTTGAAAAAAAAGGAAAAATAATTAATTAGTTTGTGTTGTTTTATAGTTATAGCATCTACAAACTGGTGTATATATATTGGAAAATTGATCTATTCTGATGTACTGACTGCTTATCTCACTTCTTGAGGCCCTTAAAATGCCAGGACAATACAAAACTCCCCAAATTACCCCTTTTTGGAAAGTAGACAGTCTGAAAGGGTATTTAGTAATAGGCACTGCAAGTTTTTTTTTCATTTTTTTTTTCGCAGTTGTTTTTTTATTTACTGTCACAAGCACAGTACAGCGTCATCATATGACTGGTGTGGCAGTGATCAGGGACACTGGTGACAGTATGTAAGAGAAAAAAAAGTGTAATTCATATTTTTTTTTTTAACATTTTGTTTTTAATATTGTTTTCTTTTGTACATTCTGTCATCGGGGTAGTCTGGTGTCTACTACTTTGGGGGATTGATCAGGGATTTATTTATTTTTTACACTGTTATTGCTTATACAGTGATGACCACTGTATAAGCAATAGTTTTAGCTGTCATGAATGGGTTAACATTCACGAACAGCTTGCTTATGGTTGTGGTCAGTGATTAGCTACAGCTAATCACATGGTACAGGTAGCCAGGTACCATGTGATTGCTTTGGGGCAATCACAGATCACAACAGTAAACAAGCTGTTTTGGATGGTATTAACAGAAGGCCGGATGGCAGTCTTGCAAATCTGTGAAACAGATGCTTCATGCTGAAAAGCCCTAGAAACCCCAGCAGATTTGGTGGAGCGGGCCCTAATAGGAAAGCGAGGAAACTTTTGGAAAGGTTATAAGCTTGAGCCACCTAGCAATAGCCAAAGAGTAAACAGGATGTCCCTTCTTGGGACCTTCAAGAAGGACAAGGAGGGAACCGATTTTTCTGAAGGAAGCATTAACTGCTCTGACTACATACAGGCAGTTAAAGCGTAACTCCACTTTTGTTGAGAAAAAAACATTCCCCTCTGGGTGATCACTGTACATTGCAAGGATTATAACAAACTTTGTTGCAGATTCCTACCTTTTGTTATTCTGAAAAAATCCATGTGTGTTTCTCTGTGCCTCTGTTCTGAGTAGGTCTAATGGGAGTGGTTCCATAATAAACTGTCAGGTGTGGAGTTAGAGGGCACTAATGAGGAAATCTGCTGGGCCTGCATCCCTTTAGACGGGTTCCTATTGAAAGTATCTCTCACAAAATTACATTTTTGTTGCAAGGGATGCCTGAAATCTGATTTGTATCTTAGACAGACTTCTATGAAAATTGGTGAGCCAATCACAAAGCAGGAAATGATGTTTCTGGGGAGTGGTCAGTACACACTCTGTGTACAGAAAACTCCAGGTAGCCATATTGCACTGTATTCTCAGAAAATTACATTGGCTGCAGATTGAAAAGGAAAGGTAATTGTTAGTAACATTCAATTACAAGATGATTAATGTCGCAATCATATGCGCTATATTATTTTTTCTTTATTTGCTATTTTTTTTCCCCACAAAAGTGGAATTACCCTTTAAGGAAAATCTCCTTGGTGTGCCTCGAGGCCAGACATAGGGAAGGGAGGATAATATAACAAAAACATAGCAAAGTTAGTGCTATGGTACCAAAGGTAGGCTGATAGCAACAATAAGGATCGATAAATTCTGATGGGCGTGTATAAATAAATAATTACAGCGCCACCAAAATAAAGGTGTGGAAATGAATCCAGATTAGGATGACTGCAATTTGTGAGTGCAACTATACTCTAACGAATAGTGTCACAAAGCACATACAGTGAGTATAGAAAAAAATCACACCTTTTTGTTGCTTTTCAGGCTGAAATAAAAACAGACACGGTTTTTGTTTTATAAAGCTATATTAGCGCAACTTATAATATTGAAGTCAAAGATGCAACACCAACATGTCAGAAAAAAAATAAAAGTAAATAAAAAACAGAATCACTGAGTTGGAAAAAGGATCACCCCCCCCCCCCTCCTAAAAATAAACTCAATCAGGTGTAGCTAATCTAGCTCAGCAAGAAAAGCGCTTTCCTGGAGCATTTCTGGTAGTGCAACTGAAGCAAACAATCAACTATGGGTGGCAAGGCACTGTCAAAAGATCTCGGGGTTAAATATTGGACAGGCACAAGTCAGGAGATGGATAGAAAATAATTTCAAAGGCTTTATCAATGCCAAAAAGCACAGTGAAGTCTATTATTAAGAAGTGAAAGGTATTTGGTAAAACACTCCCTGGATCAGGATGTTGCTACAAACTGGATGAAAGAGCCAGGAGGAAACTGGTCAGAGAGGCTACCGAGAGACCTACAGCAACTCTGAAGCAGTTGCAGGAATTTATAACAAAGAGTTGTCATTGTGTGCATGTGACATCATTATCATAAATTCTCTACAAATGTGGCTTGTATGGGAGGGTTGCAAGAAAAAAAGCCCCTCCTCAAGAAAGGCCACATGCAGTCACAACTGAGCTTTGCCAAAATGCACCTTTAAGATTCTGAGGCCACATGGAAAAAGATGTCATGGTCAAATGAGACTAAAATTTACCTATTTGGCCTTAACACCAAACGATATGTCTGGCAGAAACCCAATACACCTCATCTAGGGCGAACTGCCACCTAGGGCGCAGCCACGGCCGCTAGGGGTTTTGAAAATAACCGGCTGAGACCAGCGGAATCACTCAGTAACTCCTCATCATGCGATCTGCAGGGGGCGGAGTCTTGTTCTATCCAGATTAGTGGGGGAAGACGAATGAGGAACTCTGAACGGCGGTGTTGTATGATGTTGCGGCGGAGGCGGGGTTGGACGGTCCGGGGTCAGAAAGAGGGCGGAGTGTATGGGTGGTAATGGAGGTGGAGAAGAGCGGAGTTGGTGTCCGGTGATGTGAGGATCCAGGATGGGGCTCCATGCTCATAATGCTGATCATACTCTGCCTGATGGTGAGCCACCTCTCCGCACAGCCTGACTGCCTCGTGTGTGATAAGAGGACCTACTGCCAGGGGGACACCAACCTTAGCTGTCTGAAAACTGACTGTGCCCAGTGTGGTGTATTGTACCGCCCCCCCACCTGTATACTGTACACCCCCCCCCCACCTGTATAATGTACATGCCCCACCTGTATACTGTACACCCCGCTCGCCTGTATACTGTACACCTCCTGCCCCCCACCTTTATACTGTACACCCCCACATGCCTGTATACTGTAAACTCCTGCCCCCCAAATGTATACTGTACACCTTCCCACACACCTGTATACTGTACACCTCCTGCCCCCTACCTGTATACTGTACACCTCCATGACCCCAGCCACTTCCACCATATACATGGGAGGGGCAAAGGGAGTGGAGTCAGGGGCGGAGCTAAGTGGGCGGAAAAACAAGGTTTCGTCTAGGGTGTCAAAAATCCTTGCACCAGCCCTGATTACTGACCAGGACATAGAAAGGAAGGGATCACATGGACCCTATATTAGGTCCATAGTGATCTCAGACCAGGACATAGACAGGAAGGGATCACATGGCCCCTATGATAGGTTCATGGTGATCTCCGACCAGGACATAGCCAGGCAGGGATCACATGGACCCTATGGTAGGTTCATAGTGATCCCCGACCAGGACATAGCCAGGAAGGGATCACATGGCCTCTGTGTTAGGTCCATAGTGATTTCTGATCAGGACATAGCCAGGAAGGTATCACATAGCCCCTCTGATAGGTTCATAGTGATCTCTGACTAGGACATAGACAGGAAGGGAATGTTAGGTCCATAGTGATTTCTGATCAGGACATAGCTAGGAAGGGATCACATGGCCCCTATGGTAGGTTCATGGTGATCTCCGACCAGGACATAGCCAGGCAGGGATCACATGGACCCTATGGTAGGTTCATAGTGATCCCCGGCCAGGACATAGCCAGGAAGGGATTACATTTCCCCTATGGTATATATACTATATATCCACTGTCTTATATATCTCTATATACTATATCCCCCCCCCTCGCATATACCCAGATATAGAGGTGTGATGTGTGTACTCTCTGTCTATACTTTATATCCACTGTCCTATATATCTCAATATACTATTTCCCCTGTATATACCCAGATATGGAGATGTGACGTGTGTACTCTCTGTATATACTTTATATCCACTGTCCTATATATCTCTATATACTATATCCCCCGTATATACCCAGATATAGAGGTGTGACATGTGTACTCTCTGTATATATTATATATCCACTGTTCTATATATCTTTATATACTATACCCCCCGTATATACCTAGATATAGAGATGTGACATGTGTACTCTCTGTATATACTATATATCCACTGTCCTATATATATCAATATATACTCTATTCCAGGTATTTACCCAGATATAGAGGTGTGACGTGTACTCTTTGTATATACTATATATCCACTGTCCTATATATATCTATATACCATATCCACTGTATATACCCAGATATAGAGGTGTGTATGGGTGTAATATTCCTGCTGGGGGAGTATTGGTGTAATATTTCTGCTGGGGGGGTATGGGTGTAATATTCCTGCTTCAGGGGTTATGGGTGTATTATTCCTGCTGGGGGGAATATCGGTGTAATATTCCTGCTGGGGGGGGCGTCTGTGCAGGAAGTTCTTGTCGTATGATGGACACGGCAAGGACTTAGGCTCTGTTTACACCTAGGTGTTCTGGATTCCGAATCGCTGCAAAACGCGGGACACGCTTGCTATCCCCTTACTTTCAATATCACCCCACTCAAGGTGTGATTTTGCCACGATTGTCTCCTGACAAAACAGGCGTCCCATGATTTTGTTTGTGTGATTTGTCAAGTGACAATATTGTCCCGTGATTGGGATTCCAATGAAAGTAACGGGATCACAAGCGTGTCCTGTGTTTTGCAGCAAATCTGGAATTGCAGTAATTCCAGCCACTATCTGTGGAACGCCTAGGTGTGATCGCAGCCTAAGCGTCTTCTATCAGTTGCTGAGTTTACCTGCTATAGATTCTGGGGGAACATTTTCTTCCTCGAACATTCCACACATTCGCTTCATTCTTTATTCCACCACTAATATATACTCAGCATTGACCTTGGATAGCGCTTTTCTCTTTCAGGACTCCCAGTAATGGAGATGGTGTTGGCCGGGAATCGAACCCAGGTCAGCTGCTGGGAAGGCAGCTATGCTCACCACTGCACCACCAACGCAAGGTAGCATGTCTTTGTAGTGTGGGAGGAAACCGGAGTACTCGGAGGAAACCCACACAAGCACAGTGAGAAAATGCAAACTCCATGCAGATAGTGTCCTGGTCAGAATCTGAAACAAAAACCCCAGTGCTGCAAGGCTAACCCCTAAGCCTCTGTGTTGCCCATATTCAGCCTCTGTTCTCTAAGGCCTACCCCCACTGAGCGGAGTACATCAGTTATGTCCACTTAAAGTGCCTCCAGAAGAAATCCTAACGTATCCTAAACTCCAATCTATATATATATTTAACACTCCAAAACACACTGAAAGAATAACGCACACCTCCACAACATATACAAACTTATCCTAATCTACAATATATAACACTCCTATAATAAAACATGCCCAAATAATAATAAAGAGGGTTACAGTGGTCCCCAAATTAGCAACACAATGGAGCTAAATATTCCATTCACACTTAGGTCTCATTCACACGGAGGGTATGAATCCGTACCCCATGGGAGGGCCATGTTTACCGGAATGGGGATGCACAGGTGTTCCCAGCATCCCGTGTAGGCGGTCCCATTGCTGTCAACTGGGGTGCAGCGGCTGTACCCAATGTGATATCTGTGTGGGTGCCAGTGCACAGCCCCGAGCGCACATGCAGAGTGCGTCAGTGCAACTGCACCCACATGGATGTACTTTTTGGGGTAACGCAGCCCCCACACAGAGTAAAGATTCATACACCCCATGTGAGTGAGGCCTTAGTCGGTCCAACACACACCTCAAAAACATACCGCCCTTCAACCTCCCCTTATAGCCGGTCCAACACACGCCTCAAAAACATACCGGACTCCAACCTTCCTTCATAGCCTGTCCAACACACGCCTCAAAAACATACCGGCCTCCAACCTCCCCTCATAGACGGTCCAACACATGCCTCAAAAACATACCGGCCTCCAACCCCCCTCATAGCCAGTCCAACACACCCCTCAAAAACATACCGGCCTCCAACCTCCCCTCATAGCCAGTCCAACACACGCCTCAAAAACATACCGGCCTCCAACCTCCTCTTATAGCCGGTCCAACACACGTTTTAAAAAACATACCGGCCTTCAACCTCCCCTTATATCCGGTCCAACACATGCTTCAAAAACACACCAGTCTCCAACCTCCCCTCATAACTGGTCCAACACATGCCTCAAAAACATACCGGCCTCCAGCCTCCTCTTATAGCCGGTCCAACACACGCCTCAAAAGCCTACCAGCCTCCAAACTTCACAACATAATCAATTACTTAATGTAGATCGACAATACATCAATCAAACATAATCACCTGTAGAAAAAGTGCCTGAGATTTTGGCGGTAAACAGCCTGCTAGGCCTCATATCCAAGAGTTGCCAAATGTACACATTTAGCTTTAAGGTTAATCAAAAATATCACATTATAAAGGGAAAGGTAGAACAAGAGGGAGGGTGAGTATGGAAGAGGGAGAGAGGAAGAAAAGGAGGGGGGAGGTTGGAGGAAAGAAGGGGGTGAGGGTTGGGTGGAACCCCCACACCCCTTCCTTTCTCCCAACCTCCCTTCCCCCCTCTGCTTTCCTCCCTCTCTCCCTCTTCCATACTCCCCCTCCCCTTTGTTCTATTTTTCCCTTTAGAATGTGATATTTTTGATTAACCTTAAAGATTCTGCTGAAGTTGCAGAAAGGGAAATAGAAGGCTGATGGGAAGACGCTCTGGTTACTGGAATGGCAGCCGCCACCAGTGTAGGAATCTGTGTTAGTACAGCTGTACCTGGTCCCTGGGAGGGTTCCTCAGACTTTTCGTTGAGTCTTCTTCTAGGAATAGCCAATTGTCTTGCTTGTCCAAATGTAGACATTAAGCTTTAAGGTTAATCAAAAATATCACGTTCTAAAGGGAAAGGTAGAACAAGGGGGAGGGGTAGTATGGAAGAGGGAGAGAGGGAGGAAAGGAGGGGGGGTTGGAGGAAAGAAGGGGGGTGAGGGTTGGGGGGAACACCACACCCCTTCCTTTCTCCTAACCTCCCCTCCCCCTTCTTCTTTCCTCCCTCTCTCCCTCTTCCATACTCCCCCTCCCCTTTGTTCTACTTTTCCCTTTAGAATGCGATATTTTTAATTAACCTTCAAGCTTAACCTTAAAGCTTCTGCTGAAGCTGCAGAAAGGGAAATAGAAGGCTGATGGGAAGAACCTCTGGTTACTGAAGTGGCAGCCGCCACCAGTGTAGGAACCTGTGTTGGTACAGCTGTATCTGGTCCCTGGGAAAGTTTCTCAGACTTTTTGTTGCGTCTTCTATGAACAGCCAATTGTCTTGTTTGTCCAACTATATTGATAGCTGGTGATTCAGAAGCTGCAGAAAGGGAAATAAAGGGCTGATGGGAAGACCCTCCGGTTACTTGAGTGGCAGCCACCACTAGTGCAGGAACCTGTGTTGGTACAGCCGTACCTGGTCCCTGGGAGGGTTCCTCAGATTTTTTGTTGAGCCTTCTTCTAGGAACAGCCAATTGTCCTGTGTGTCCAACTATATTGATGGTGATTTAGAAACTGCAGAAAGGGAAATAGAGGGCTGATGGGATGTCCCTCCAGTTACTGGAGTGGCAGCCGCCACCAGTGTACGAACCTGTGTTGGTACAGCCGTACATGGTCCCTGGGAGGGATCCTCAGACTTTTTGTTGAGTCTTCTTCTAGGAACAGCCAATTGTCTTGTTTGTCCAACTACATTGATAGTTGGAGATTTTAACGCTATAAAAACAAAAATGGAGGGCTGATGGGAGGACCCTCCAGTTAATGGAGGGGCAGCCGTCACCAGTGTAGGAACCTGTGTTGGTACAGCCGTACCCAGTCCCTGGGAGGGTTCCTCAGACTTATTGTTGAGTCTTCTAGGAACATCCAATTGTCTTGTTTGTCCAGCTACATTGATGGTGATTCAGAAGCTCCAAAAACAAAAATGGAGGACTGATGGGAGGACCCTCCGGTTACTGGAGTGGCAGCCGCCACCAGTGTAGGGACCTGTGTTGGTACAGCTGTACCTGGTCCCTGGGAGGGTTCCTCAGACCTTTTGTTAAATCTTCTTCTAGGAACAGGCAATTGTCTTGTCTGTCCAGCTACATTGATAGTTGGAGATTTCAAAGCTATAAAAACAAAAATGGAGGGCTGATGGGAGGACCCTCCAGTTACTGGAGTGGCAGCCGCCACCAGTGTAGGAACCTGTGTTTGTACAGCTGTACCTGGTCCCTGGGAGGGTTCCTCAGACTTTTTGTTGAGTCTTCTTCTAGGAACAGCCAGTTGTCTTGTCTATCCAGCTACATTGATAGTTGGCGATTCATAAGCTCCAAAAACGAAAATGGAGGGCTGAGGGGAAGACCCTCCGGTTACTGGAGTGGCAGCTGCCATCAGTGTAGGGACCTGTGTTGGTACAGCCGTGGATTCCGGTGATGGCTTGAATTAAAGATTCTCTCCCTCATATTCACTAGCAAATCATTCTCTAATCCCTCCTCCTCATCACCTAGTTCTTGTCTGTCCAGCTACATTGATAGTTGGCGATTCAGAAGCTCCAAAAATGAAAAGGGAGGGCTGATGGAAAGACCCTCCGGTTACTGGAGTGGCAGCCACCACCAGTGTAGGTATCTGTGTTGGTACAGCCATACCTGGTCCCTGTGAGGGTTCCTCAGACCTTTTGTTGAGTATTCTTCTAGGAACAGCCAATTGTCTTGTTTGACCAGCTACATTGATGGTGATTCAGAAGCTCCAAAAACAAAAATGGAGGCCTGATGGGAGGACCCTCCGGTTACTGGAGTGGCAGCCGCCACCAGTGTAGGGACCTGTGTTGGTACAGCCGTACCTGGTCCCTGGGAGGGTTCCTCAAACTTTTTGCTGAGTCTTCTTCTATGAACAGCCAATTGTCTTGTTTGTCCAGCTACATTGATAGTTGGTGATTCAGAAGTTCCAAAAACGAAAAAATGGAGGGCTGATGGAAAAAAACCCCGGTTACTGGAGTGGCAGCTGCCATCAGTGTAGGGACCTGTGTTGGTACAGCCGTGGATTCCGGTGATGGCTTGAATTAAAGATTCTCTCCCTCATATTCACTAGCAAATCATTCTCTAATCCCTCCTCCTCACCACCTAGTTAAAATTTTCTTCCAACATTTTGGCCATCTTCAATCCTAAAAAAGCTGCACCCCTCCCATTTAAGTGCAATCCATCGCTACTATAAAGATGGTAACTGCCTGAAAAATCAGCCCAGTTCACCATGAAGCCAAACCCCTCCTCCTTGCACCAGTTCCTCAGCCACTTGTTAAGTACCCTAAGCTCCTGTTGCCTCTCTGGTGTGGCTCGAGGTACCGGAAGTATTTCTGAAAATATTGCCTTGGGTGACCTTTTCTTTAATATAGCCCCTAAGTCCCTGAAATCATTTTGTAGGGCGCTGCATCCTTCTCTAACTTTGTCATTGGTACCGATATATACCATGACAGCTGGGTCCTCTCCAGCACCATCCAACAATCTGTCCATGCAATCTGCAATATTCCAAACCTGAGCGTCCAGTAAACATACTGTGTGGCGATAATGGTCTTTGTGACAGATTGCCCTCTGTATCTTTCCAATAACTGAATCCCCTACCACTAGTATGTGCCTATCCTTTCTTGTAACCTTGCCCCCACCTTCGTCACATGCTGGTGGAGTCTTGGTGTGAATGTCACATGCTGTTGGAGTCTCAGTGTGAATGTCAAATGCTGGTGGAGTCTCGGTGTGAACAGCACATGCTGGTGAATTCTGTACGTGAATGTCATATTCTGGAGGAGTCTCATTGTGAACATCTCATTCTGGAGGAGTCTCATTATGAATGTCACATTCTGGAGGAGACTCATTGTGATCGTAACATTCTGGAGTAGTCTCATTGTGAACATCACATTCTGGAGGGGTCTCATTATGAACATAACATTCTGGAGGAGACTCATTGTGAACATCACATCACTCATTGTCAATGTCACATTCGTGAGTAGTCTCATTGTGAATGTCACATTCTGCCAGAGTCTCAGTGGTAACGCCACAATCTGCTGGAGTCTTAGTGGGAAACTAACATTCTGCCCGAGTCTCAACAGAATTGTTGCATGCTGGAGGAGTCTCGATGTGAATCACACGTGGTTGATTTAACATTTTTTCCAACCTTTTGGTTATTTTCTTTCCCAACAGAGCTGCACCCTGCTCATTTAAGTGCAGTCCATCCCTGCTGTAGAGCAAGTAACCAATTGAAAAGTCAGTCCAGGTCTCCATGAAGCCAAACCCCTCCTTCCTGCACCAGTTCTTCAGCCACTTGCTGAGCTCCCTAAGTTCCTGCTGCCTCCTTGGTGTGGCTCAAGGTACAGGCAGTATTTCTGAAAATGCTGCCTTGGAGGTCCTTTTCTTCATTATAGCCCCTAAGTCCCTGAAATCATTTTGTAGGGCACTCCATTTTCTTCTAATGTTGTCGTTGGTTCCAATATGTACCATGACAGCTGGGTCCTTCTCAGCCCCATCCAACAATCCATCCATTCGATCTGCAATGTCCCAAACTCGTGCAACCGGGAAACAATATATTGTTTGGCGATTGCGCTCATTCTGACAGATTGCCCTCTCTGTCCCTCTAATAACAGAATCCCCTACCACCAGGATCTGCCTATCCTTTTCTTTAAGCTTGCCCTCATCTTCATGGGAGGAGATATTCAAATGGATGCCCTGGTATTTTGGTGGGTTCTCAACATGAAAGTCACATTGTGCTGGAGTCTCAACATGAATGTGAATGTGAATGAATGTCGGGTGGTGTCTCAATGTAAATGTCACATGCTGGTGGAATCTCCATGTGAACATCACATGCTGATGGTGTCTCAGGGTGAACATCACATGCTGGTGGCGTCTTTGTGTGAATGTCACATGCTGGTGGAGTCTCAATGTCTCATATTCTGTCTTGCTCACTAGGGTAGTCCTGCCTTGTGAGCTGTGTCTGCAGTAAATACCGCGTACATCTGCAATAAAAAAGAAGAATCAGATTTAGCAGCTTCACCTACCCTCATATATATATATATATATATGTGTGTGTATACAACATCAAATTATGGAGAGAAAAGTTCAAAATTCCAGTGCAAGGGACAATAAATAATCCCAACATGACAGGGACACAGGGGTGACTAATATTGGCCTTCATATAAAAATTTTGGTTGCCTGGCAGTTATGCCGACCCACTAAAATGAATTGAGTAAAAAAGGGGACTGATTCTTCACTTTTGGGTGCAGTGGAGTAATCTGCAGTGCTTCTGTTTCTTATTATTAAACACCCAGCCTCTTTTATTGTAATCCCTTGAATTGTTGTGGTGGATTGATATAGAAGAAGCCGGGACCGGGAACCGATGCATTGCAGATTACTCTGCCGCACCCCAAAGTGAAGAAATAAGGGTGACCCCTGATCAATGTTCGTGGCAAACCCTATACATGTGTACATATAGGGGGGTGGCCCCTCATTAATGGTCATGGCAATCCCTATACATGTGTACATATGGTGGGTGACCCCTGATCAATGGGAAATAAGGATCCAATGAAAGGGTTTCACTTATCTTGTATCTATCAATAGTTTTCAAAGAATTTAGGAAGAGAAGGGGATTTTAATGGTGCCAAAACACACAAAAAACATTTTGTTATAAAAACATCTTTATTGGAGTCCAAAGTTTTAAAAGAAACAGGGGACAATAAATGTTGTCCACATTTCATAAAAACAATTCAGTGCACATGTACAATATACACATAAAGTAGCTGCTACTGTAACTAGCGTGATGCTTGTTGCTCAACATGTTTCACGTTTTAGCTTCTTCAGGAGCTTATAAAGCAATATGTAGCTACAAAAAGACAATTGACAATACAATTAAAATAAAAAATACCAACAATAATGCAAAAAATGTGCATAAACAATTATTAATAAGTATGCATGACTGTAAATAAACATTTCTGTTATCAAAGTAAATGTGTATCAAAAAGATATAACAACATAAATAATATGTTCAATGAATATCCATGAGGGTCTGAGCACTATACAGAGGGGCACACAGCATGAACATAAAACTCACCATATATATAGAATGTAATCAAGCTAATGCACACTACTAAAGGGTCCAAAACTGAGGTAAGAAGAGGTGCCAACACCAGCGGTGGCAATTGATGGCAGGAGGAGCACAGTGGGGCCGGTGGAAATACTAGAAATGTCAAAATAGAAAGGGGATATATATATATATATATATATATATATATATATATATATATATATATATATATATATATATTTACAATATCTCACAAAAGTGAGTACACCCCTCATATTTTTGTAAATATTTTATCATATCTTTTCATGTGACAACACTGAAGAAATAACACTTTGCTACATTGTAAAGTAGTGAGTGTACAGCCTGCATAACAGTGTAAATTTGCTGTCCCCTCAAAATAGCCCAACACACAGCTATTAATGTCTAAACAAACAAAAGTGAGTACACCCCTAAGTGAAAATGTCCAAATTGGGCTCAAAGTATTAATATTTTGCGTGGCCACCATTATTTTCCAGCACTGTCTTAACCGTCTTGGGCATGGAGTTCACCACAGCATCACAGGTTGCTACTGGAGTCCTCTTCCACTCCTCCATGACGACATCACGGAGCTGGTGGATGTTAGGGACCTTCCGCTCCTCCACCTACCATTTGAGTATGCCCCACAGATGCTCTATAGGGTTTGCCTTCAGTTTCTTTAGCAAGGCAGTGGTCGTCTTGGAGGTGTGTTTGGGGTCTTTATCATGTTGGAATACTGGCCAGCGGCGCAGTCTCCAAAGGGAGGAGATCATGCTTGGCATCAGTATGTCACAGTACATGTTGGCATTCTTGGTTCCCTCAATAAACTGTAGCTCCCCAGTGCTGACAGCACTCATGCAGCCCCAGACCATGACACTTCCACCACCATGCTTGACTGTAGGCAAGACACACTTGTCTTTCTACTCCTCACCTGGTTGCCGCCACACACGCTTGACACCATCTGAACCAAATACGTTTATCTTGGTCTCATCAGACCACAGGACATGGTTCCAGTAATCCATGCCCTTAGTCTGCTTGTCTTCATCAAACTGTTTGTGGGCTTTCTTGTGCATCATCTATAGAAGAGGCTTAGCAATGCAGACCAATTTGATGCAGTGTGCGGTGTATGATCTGAGCACTGACAGGCTGACCCCCCCCCCCCCCACCCCTTCAACCTCTGCAGCAATGCTGGCAGCACTCATATGTCTATTTCCCAAAGACAACCTCTGAACATGATGATGAGCACGTGCACTCAGTTTCTTTGGTCAATCATGGCGAGGCCTGTTCTGTGTGGAACCTGTGCTGTTAAACCGCTGTATGGTCTTGGCCACCATGCTGCAGCTCAATTTCAGGGTCTTGGCAATCTTCTTATAGCCTAGGCCATCTTTATGTAGAGCAACAATTCTTTTTTTAAGATCATCAGAGTTCTTTGCCATGAGGTACCATGTTGAACTTCCAGTGACCAGTATGAGAGAGTGAGAGCGATAACACCAAATTTAATACACCTGCTCCCCATTCACACATTCACTGTGTGTTGAGTTATTTTGAGGGGACAGCAAATTCACACTGTTATACAGGCTGTACACTCACTACTTTACATTGTAGCAAAGTGTCATTTCTTCAGTGTTGTCACATGAAAGATATAATAAAATATTTACAAAAATATGAGGGGTGTACTCACTTTTGTGAGATACTGATATATATATATATATATATATATATATATATATATATATATATATATATATATATAGAAAAAACACATGGAACGATGCTTGATGCCAAAAAGTGTCCTTTTACTGAAAAGTTAATCCATTAATTGTTTCAAAATACAAGCAAGCCACTGTACAGTTCCGAGCACAGATCGCTCTTCGTCAGGCTTTTCAGGCTGTGTGTGAAAGGCTAAACCACACTGTGTTCTTTTATCCACACCCAGTCTGATACACACCTGTGTCACATAATTAATTATCCTATACAAAACACCTAAAACCATTCCAAATTTAATCCTATTGAATAAACCTACTACCCTAAAACCATCCTAAATTCCCCAATAGGGGATAATCTACAAGACAGGTTCATCATATTATCTCTCAAATATCCTCATCATGTCACTTATGAACCAATTGTATTGTCTCATTTCATTAGCTCGGTGTTTTACAAATATTTCTCATAAATATACATATGTTGCTATTTCTGTTCATGTCTCAAAATTCTTCATGGATTCCAGTTGATATTCTGCTATCTAGTATTTCCAACGGGAGCCTTTTGTGATCAATCTAAAGAAAATATAACATATTCAAAAATAGTCATACCTTCTAATCAATCTTGTACTGTAAATTTTTAAACAAACAAAAACAAATCATAGTCCCTGTTCATACCATCAGGGTACAGGGACTGTAATTTGTTGATCCACCAAACTTCACGTTTTTTTAATTTCAAAATCCTATCCCCCCCTCTTTTGTCATGGGGAATCTCTTCTAAAACCATAAAGCATAGATCGGTGTCTTTGTGGCCCATTTCTGAGAAGTGACGCGATACAGGTAAACTTGATTGGGGATGTCTAATTGTACTACGGTGTTGTGCGATACGGTCTTTAATTTTTTGGGTGGTTTCCCCCACGTACAGGAGATTGCAGGGGCATGTGAGAATGTAAATCACATATGATGACTGACAGGTGTAGAAACCGTTAATTATTATTTTCTTGTTAGTCCTAGGATGAGAAAAGTTATTCCCTTTGATCACTAAATTGCATTGAATGCAATTAAGACAAGGGTAACAGCCTTTTCTTTTACTGCCAAGAAAGGTCATCTTTTTCTCATCCTGCCTCTCTGGTTTAAATTCGGATCGCACTAAGAGATCGCGCAAGGTTTTATTGCGCCGGTATGCCTTCATCGGAGTTAACTGAAACTCCTCTATATGAGGATAGGATCGTTTCAATATCGTCCAATGTTTTCTCAAAACATTAAAGATCCTCTCGCTATAACTGTTAAACTGGAAGACAAATGGAATTCGAGGTTTATCAATTGAGTATCTCTTCCTATTGGGAATTTCAATAGGATTCAAAATCTTATTTTAATTCGTGTCGGATTATGTTTTCTGGGTAGCCCCGCTCCTTAAACTTGCAGCACATTTCATCTAATCTTTCATTTTTAACTGTAGTATCACTCACTATTCGCGTCACTCTGAGAAGCTGACTTCTAATGATAGAACTGAAGACATGAGGGGGATGATAGCTGTCATATCTCAATAACTGATTCCTATCTGTGGGTTTCGTGTATATGTCAGTTTCAATGCGTCCCTGTTTTATATATGCCCGTATATCCAAAAAGGGGACCGAATCTCCACCAATATGAATCTTGAACTGGATCTCTGGTGAAATACTATTAATCATCTCATCAAACATTTTGAGTGATTCAATGTTGCCCCGCCATATGACAAAAATGTCATCTATATAGCGCCACCAGGTGGCGCAATGCTCCCGAAACAGGTCATTCACAAAAATATGTTTTTGCTCAAAATCATGCATAAATGAACAGGCATATGGCGGGGCAACATTAGAACCCATGGCTACCCCCGTCAATTGCACATAGTACCGGTCCTTAAAGAGAAAATAGTTATTGTACAAAATCAATCTAAACAGTTTCTCAAAAAAAATTATCTGAGCTTCTGAGTACTCCTGACATTTCCTAATTAGGCTTAGCGCTGCCTCAATGCCAGCCACATGAGGAATCGATGTATATAGACTTGTTACATCCCAAGTGACAAGGATATATTCATTCTGAATTTGTGGTAAGCCCCTGATCTTGGTTAGAAAGTCACCAGAGTCCTTGATGTAAGATGGGGTGGCCTTAACCAAGGGTGATAGTACTTTATCCAATAACTTGGCCGTGGGTACAAAGATCGAATCCCTCCCCGATACGATCGGGCGTCCCGGTGGGGAATGTTTGTCCTTATGGATCTTGGGGAGTATATACAAGACCGGAATGCGGGTATGTGTTGGTAACAAAAATTCGCATAAATCATGTGAAATTAATCCTTCTTTAAATGCCGGTTTCACAATACTTTCCAAGATCTTTCTAATACTCCATGTGGGATCTGATTGTAGAGGTTTGTATACTGTGTCGTCATCCAGTTGTCGCCTGATCTCATTCTCATAAGTCTGTCAGGCGACAACTGGATGACGACACAGTATACAAACCTCTACAATCAGATCCCACATGGAGTATTAGAAAGATCTTGGAAAGTATTGTGAAACCGGCATTTAAAGAAGGATTAATTTCACATGATTTATGCGAATTTTTGTTACCAACACATACCCGCATTCCGGTCTTGTATATACTCCCCAAGATCCATAAGGACAAACATTCCCCACCGGGACGCCCGATCGTATCGGGGAGGGATTCGATCTTTGTACCCACGGCCAAGTTATTGGATAAAGTACTATCACCCTTGGTTAAGGCCACCCCATCTTACATCAAGGACTCTGGTGACTTTCTAACCAAGATCAGGGACTTACCACAAATTCAGAATGAATATATCCTTGTCACTTGGGATGTAACAAGTCTATATACATCGATTCCTCATGTGGCTGGCATTGAGGCAGCGCTAAGCCTAATTAGGAAATGTCAGGAGTACTCAGAAGCTCAGATAATTTTTTTTGAGAAACTGTTTAGATTGATTTTGTACAATAACTATTTTCTCTTTAAGGACCGGTACTATGTGCAATTGACGGGGGTAGCCATGGGTTCTAATGTTGCCCCGCCATATGCCTGTTCATTTATGCATGATTTTGAGCAAAAACATATTTTTGTGAATGACCTGTTTCGGGAGCATTGCGCCACCTGGTGGCGCTATATAGATGACATTTTTGTCATATGGCGGGGCAACATTGAATCACTCAAAATGTTTGATGAGATGATTAATAGTATTTCACCAGAGATCCAGTTCAAGATTCATATTGGTGGAGATTCGGTCCCCTTTTTGGATATACGGGCATATATAAAACAGGGACGCATTGAAACTGACATATACACGAAACCCACAGATAGGAATCAGTTATTGAGATATGACAGCTATCATCCCCCTCATGTCTTCAGTTCTATCATTAGAAGTCAGCTTCTCAGAGTGACGCGAATAGTGAGTGATACTACAGTTAAAAATGAAAGATTAGATGAAATGTGCTGCAAGTTTAAGGAGCGGGGCTACCCAGAAAACATAATCCGACACGAATTAAATAAGATTTTGAATCCTATTGAAATTCCCAATAGGAAGAGATACTCAATTGATAAACCTCGAATTCCATTTGTCTTCCAGTTTAACAGTTATAGCGAGAGGATCTTTAATGTTTTGAGAAAACATTGGACGATATTGAAACGATCCTATCCTCATATAGAGGAGTTTCAGTTAACTCCGATGAAGGCATACCGGCGCAATAAAACCTTGCGCGATCTCTTAGTGCGATCCGAATTTAAACCAGAGAGGCAGGATGAGAAAAAGATGACCTTTCTTGGCAGTAAAAGAAAAGGCTGTTACCCTTGTCTTAATTGCATTCAATGCAATTTAGTGATCAAAGGGAATAACTTTTCTCATCCTAGGACTAACAAGAAAATAATAATTAACGGTTTCTACACCTGTCAGTCATCATATGTGATTTACATTCTCACATGCCCCTGCAATCTCCTGTACGTGGGGGAAACCACCCAAAAAATTAAAGACCGTATCGCACAACACCGTAGTACAATTAGACATCCCCAATCAAGTTTACCTGTATCGCGTCACTTCTCAGAAATGGGCCACAAAGACACCGATCTACGCTTTATGGTTTTAGAAGAGATTCCCCATGACAAAAGAGGGGGGGATAGGATTTTGAAATTAAAAAAACGTGAAGTTTGGTGGATCAACAAATTACAGTCCCTGTACCCTGATGGTATGAACAGGGACTATGATTTGTTTTTGTTTGTTTAAAAATTTACAGTACAAGATTGATTAGAAGGTATGACTATTTTTGAATATGTTATATTTTCTTTAGATTGATCACAAAAGGCTCCCGTTGGAAATACTAGATAGCAGAATATCAACTGGAATCCATGAAGAATTTTGAGACATGAACAGAAATAGCAACATATGTATATTTATGAGAAATATTTGTAAAACACCGAGCTAATGAAATGAGACAATACAATTGGTTCATAAGTGACATGATGAGGATATTTGAGAGATAATATGATGAACCTGTCTTGTAGATTATCCCCTATTGGGGAATTTAGGATGGTTTTAGGGTAGTAGGTTTATTCAATAGGATTAAATTTGGAATGGTTTTAGGTGTTTTGTATAGGATAATTAATTATGTGACACAGGTGTGTATCAGACTGGGTGTGGATAAAAGAACACAGTGTGGTTTAGCCTTTCACACACAGCCTGAAAAGCCTGACGAAGAGCGATCTGTGCTCGGAACTGTACAGTGGCTTGCTTGTATTTTGAAACAATTAATGGATTAACTTTTCAGTAAAAGGACACTTTTTGGCATCAAGCATCGTTCCATGTGTTTTTTCTATTATTCATGGTGGAGTTTTGGGAGTCCACCCTGACGGTGCCTTGATTGAACAAGGATTTCAAGACAAGAGGGTAACCCACCTGATGTTCATATATATATATATATATATATCCCTTTCTATTTTGACATTTCTAGTATTTCCACCGGCCCCACTGTGCTCCTCCTGCCATCAATTGCCACCGCTGGTGTTGGCACTTCTTCTTACATCAGTTTTGGAGCCATTAGTAGTGTGCATTAGCTTGATTACATTCTATATATATGGTGATTTATTTTGAGGGGACATAAAATTTACACTGTTATATAAGCTGTACACTTACTGCTTTACATTATAGCAAAGTGAAAATTTCTTCAGTGTTGTCACATGGAAAGATATAATAAAGTATTTACAAAATGTGAGGGGTTACTCACTTTTGTGAGATACTGTATATGTGTGTGAAAACAATATACGGTATATGCACTGAGGAAAGAAATATATCAAGGATACATAAAGGCCTCAATCAATTAGATATACAGGTTTGGTTTACCTTAAATGTCATTCAAATGCTCTTTCCACAGAATGTAGAGGGTAGCAACAGACCAATCCGGAACTATTTCTTCCAAAGTGGTGAAGGAACAAAGTTATGAAGCCATGATGAATGCGGACACATTAAATCAATAGCATCCCCCAGGCCACCTACAGTGTCCCATCTGATAACAAATAGAGATCATGCACCCATCAGCAAGACCAACATACACATAAGAAGGACCTGAAGATCAAACCTACCAAGCGTATCCTCAAAACTCACCGCATCTGTCAGAACAAAGGCATAGCAGCCACCAGGCTAGACGGGACTGGTGGCGCCAGCCAGAGTCGGCTATGGAGCGGGAGGTGGCCACAATGTCTTTGTTCTGACAGATGCAGTGAGTTTTGAGGATACGCTTGGTAGGTTTGATCTTCAGGCCCTTCTTATGTGTATGTTGGTCTTGCTGATGGGTGCATGATCTCTATTTGTTATCAGATGGGACACTGTAGGTGGCCTGGGGGATGCTATTTTATTTTGACATGTCTAGTATTTCCACTGGCCCCATTGTGCTCCTCCTGCCATCAATTGCCACCGCTGGTGTTGGCACCTCTTCTTACATCAGTTTTGGACCCTTTAGTAGTGCGCATTAGCTTGATTACATTCTATATACATGGTGAGTTTTATGTTCATGTTCATGTGCCCCTCTGTATAGTGCTCAGACCCTCATGGATATTTAGTGAACATATTATTTAGGTTGTTATATCTTTTTGATTCACATTTACTTTGATAAAGTAAATGTTTATTTACAGTCATGCATACTTACTAATAATTCTTTATGCAAATTTTTGGAATTATTGGTGTTGTTACTTTTTAATTTTGATTGTATTTGTCTTTCTGTAGCTACATATTGCTTTATAAGCTCCTGAAGAAGCAGAAAAGTGAAACATGTCGAGCAACAAGCATCACGCTGGTTACAGTAGCTACTTTATGTGTATATTGTACATGTGCACTGAATTGTTTTTGTGAAATGTGGACAACATTCATTGTCCCCCCTTTTCTTTTAAAACTTTGGACTCCAATAAAGATGTTTTTATAACAAAATATATTTTCGTGTGTTTTGGCACCATTAAAGAAGATCCTGTTCCTTTAAAGCCTGTTATCGAGCACAGTGCTTGTGCTGTGTATGAAATAGCTGGCTGATCCTACCAGTTTCTACTCACCCCTCTCTGCACTGACTCCCATGTATCAGGGCTGCAGAGTCCTGACAACGGAGTCCTGACAGAGGCTTCTTACCACGTGATCATCTCGTGAATCAGAAAGTGCCAGTAAACGGCATTCCTCGGTTCGCGCTGACAGGGAGAGCCAATCGGCAGCAAAAAAAACAACTGACGATAATTCTTAACCACATGCCGACCGGGCCATAGCCAAAAGATGGCTACAGCTCGGTCGGCTTGTTCTGGGTGGGTGTCCATGGACGTCCTCCGGAACTCTCGCTCCCCATGCGCCCGGTGGGGCGCGCGCACTGAAGTGTTCGTGCTCGCCGGGTCCACGGACCCGGTGCAGCATAGATCGCAGTAAAGGGCCAATGACAGCGGCCTTTTACCATGTGGTTGCTCCCTCCAATGAGGGAGCTATCACAATGTCAACAAACTGGGGTCATGCAAAGGTCCCAGCTCTCTTCTCTCCTCACACTGATACAGCGTGAGAGGAGAGAAGAGAGATTGAGTGTGAAACAGTGAGTGACAAGTTTTTTGAAAGTACTACAGTGCCCAGCAGTGCCATACAGTGCCACACAAGTGCCACTACAGTGCTAATCTGTGCCCTACAGTGCCATCAGTGCCACTACACTACCCATCAGTGCCACTACAGTACCCATCTGTGCCACCAGTGCCACTACAGTACCCATCAGTGCCACTAAAGTGTCCATCAGTGCCACTATAGTGCTCATCAGTGCCACCAGTGCCACCTCTGCCACTTCAGTGCCCATCTGTGCCACATCAGTGCTCCGTCAGTGCCACACCAGTGCCCAGTGCCACTACAGTGCTCATCTGTGCCACATCGGTGCCATCAGTGCCACCTGTGCCACTACCGTGCCTATCGGTGCCACCAGTGCCACTACAGTGCCACGTCAGTGCTCCATCAGTGACACATCATTGCTCCATCAGTGCCACATCAGTGCCCAGTGCCACTACAGTGCTCATCAGTGCCACATTAGTGCCAATATAGTGCTCTTTGTGCCATCAGTACCACACCAGCATCACTAGAGTGCTCATCTGCACCACTCATCACTGCCCTACAGCGCTCATCGGTGCCACTACAGTACCCAATAGTGCACATCATTGCCCATAAGTGAGTGCTCATCAGTGCCACCATATCAGTGGATCCTCATTAGAGCCCATCAGTGCTACCTTATCAGTACACATCAGTGCCAGATAATCAGTACATACTCAGTGTGGTGCATTAGTGTACATCAGTGTACCCTCATCAGTTCCCAGCAGTGCACCCTCATCATTACCCAGTAGTGCACCCTCATCAGTACCCAGCAGTGCACCCTCATCAGTACCCAGCAGTGAACCCTCATCAGAACCCAGCAGTGCACCCTCATCAGAACACAGCAGTGCAGCCTTTTCAACACCCAGCAGTGCAGCCTCATTCGACCAGCCTCATCAGCACCCATCAGTGCAGCCATATCTGTCCAAGTGTCCCTACCACAGCAGTTTGTCACCACAGCCCACAGTCACCAGTATGGCAAAAAATGTTTTTTTCCGCTGAGGAGGCATACCAACAGCTTAGCTTGACTGACGAGAGCAGCGGGGAGCTCTCTGAGTCTGATTCTGGTTCAGAATATGAACCCATTGTAAGCAGTGGGTCTGATACAGAATCAGAGGAAGAGCAAAGTGTGCCCATAAAACTAATCTAGTGCTAAATTATTTAAAATTGGGCCACTTCTAAATTCCCCCAGTTATTTATCCCTGACCAAAATATCTCCGTGGATGAGTCATTGGTCCGCTTCACAGGCAGGCTTGGCTTCAAGCAGTTTATCCCCAGCAAAAGGGCCCGATATGGGGTTAAGCTCTACAAGCTATGTGACTGAGAAACGGGGTATATCTATGCCTTCCGGATGTACGAAGGGAAGGAGACTCAACTGCATCCCCCTGAATGTCCAGAGTACATCGGAGCCAGTGGAAAGGTTGTTTGGGAGCTTGTATATCCACACCTTTATGTGGATAACTACTATACAAGCTTGCCCCTCTTCCACAATCTTTACCGCAAGGACACTCCAGCTTGTGGTACAGTGCAAGCCAATAGGAAGGGATTCCCGCAAAGGCTCGTTACTGAAAGACTATGACAAGGGGAGACAGCGTCTTTGCGGAATAAAGAGATATTGGTTCTCAGGTGGAGGGACAGACGAAACGTCCACATGCTCACAACGATCCACGATCTATGTGGAAATCCCCCGAAGAAACGGCCCAATCCAGAAACCAAAATGTGTCCATGACTATAATTTGTTCATGGGGGAGTCGACGTCAATGATCAGATGATCAAACCCTACCTTCTCACAAGAAAAAGCCACTTTTGGTATACAAAAGTCTCCATATATCTTTTCAGTTTGGCCATTTACAATAGTTTTGTTATTTACCATAATTCTACAGAGAGCCCCGTATCTTATCTTCAGTACCAAGAAGAAATTATCTCCACCCTTTTGTACCCTGAAGGCACACCAGAAAGCATTCACTCGGATTCAGTGAGCAGACTCCATGAACGCCACTTTCCTAAAAGACTCCCCCACCATGAAACAGGCCAGATACGTCAGAAGAAATGCCGTGTGTGCTCAAGAGGAGGAACTAGAAGAAACACTGTGTATTATTGTCCTGATTGTCCTTCCCAACCAGGCTTTTGTATTGATGAATGTTTCCGTCGTTACCATACTTCTCTATATTATTAGGGAAGTATGGTAAACGTAATTGTCATTTACCGCTACACCCCTTTATGCCACTGTACATACCGCTGCCTTCTCCGGAACTGACCCTGGCCTGCTAAACAACCACGCTTCTGCCTAATGCTAAACTGTACCTACCTCTGCCTGCTCTGGAACTGACCCTGGCCTGTTATACGACCACGCTTCTGCCTAACGCTAAACTGTACCTACCTCTGCCTGCTCTGGAACTGACCCTGGCCTGTTATACGACCACGCTTCTGCCTAACGCTAAACTGTACCTACCTCTGCCTGCTCTGGAATTGACCCTGGCCTGTTATACGACCACGCTTCTGCCTAACGCTAAACTGTACCTACCTCTGCCTGCTCTGGAACTGACCCTGGACTGTTTGACCATGTTTTTTGCCTACCTCTTGGACTGGTCTTTTACTCTGCTACAGGAGTAGTGGGCTTCATAACACAGGGGTCTCACATGTGAGGGGCAAGAACATATTTGGGGGGCACACCATACAATGCATTTAAATTCAAGATGGTGCTGCTATAAGACCTACAAACAATACAAAATATTTTACAGCGCACACATACAAGAATGACATTTCCTGCAGGGCTAGTTAAAAACACCTGGACACCTGTACATATTCAAAAAATACGGGGGTTTGGTCACACTATATGGTCATATAGTGCTAAGCCCACATACTGCGACAAAGTACCCCGAATTAGTGGGTCCTACACTAGTAATAGAATGGAAGATCCTTTGTCTCAACCATGGGAGCTGAACTCCTCTATGTGGGAGAACTGAAAGGGATACATCCTAAACACTGGTGGCCACTAAATAGGAGGTAATGAGGAGGGGGATGGGTGCTCCAGCCCAAAAAACCTGGTCAGGGCCTATTACAACATACAAGAACATATTTGGGGGGCACACCATACAATGCATTTAAATTCAAGATGGTGCTGCTATAAGACCTACAAACAATACAAAATATTTTACAGCGCACACATACAAGAATGACATTTCCTGCAGGGCTAGTTAAAAACACCTGAACACCTGAACATATTCAAAAAATACGGGGGTTTGGTCACACTATATGGTCATATAGTGCTAAGCCCACTTACTGCGACAAAGTACCCCGAATTAGTGGGTCCTACACTAGTAATAGAATGGAAGATCCTTTGTCTCAACCATGGGAGCTGAACTCCTCTATGTGGGAGTGGACCCACTAATTCGGGGTACTTTGTCGCAGTAAGTGGGCTTAGCACTATATGACCATATAGTGTGACCAAACCCCCGTATTTTTTGAATATGTTCAGGTGTTCAGGTGTTTTTAACTAGCCCTGCAGGAAATGTCATTCTTGTATGTGTGCGCTGTAAAATATTTTGTATTGTTTGTAGGTCTTATAGCAGCACCATCTTGAATTTAAATGCATTGTATGGTGTGCCCCCCAAATATGTTCTTGTATGTTGTAATAGGCCCTGACCAGGTTTTTTGGGCTGGAGCACCCATCCCCCTCCTCATTACCTCCTATTTAGTGGCCACCAGTGTTTAGGATGTATCCCTTTCAGTTATCCCACATAGAGGAGTTCAGCTCCCATGGTTGAGACAAAGGATCTTCCATTCTATTACTAGTGTAGGACCCACTAATTCGGGGTACTTTGTCGCAGTAAGTGGGCTTAGCACTATATGACCATATAGTGTGACCAAACCCCCGTATTTTTTGAATATGTTCAGGTGTTCAGGTGTTTTTAACTAGCCCTGCAGGAAATGTCATTCTTGTATGTGTGCGCTGTAAAATATTTTGTATTGTTTGTAGGTCTTATAGCAGCACCATCTTGAATTTAAATGCATTGTATGGTGTGCCCCCCAAATATGTTCTTGTATGTTGTAATAGGCCCTGACCAGGTTTTTTGGGCTGGAGCACCCATCCCCCTCCTCATTACCTCCTATTTAGTGGCCACCAGTGTTTAGGATGTATCCCTTTCAGTTCTCCCACATAGAGGAGTTCAGCTCCCATGGTTGAGACAAAGGATCTTCCATTCTATTACTAGTGTAGGACCCACTAATTCGGGGTACTTTGTCGCAGTAAGTGGGCTTAGCACTATATGACCATATAGTGTGACCAAACCCCCGTATTTTTTGAATATGTTCAGGTGTTCAGGTGTTTTTCACTAGCCCTGCAGGAAATGTCATTCTTGTATGTGTGCGCTGTAAAATATTTTGTATCACATGTGAGGGGCTCCAGAATTGTTTTTCTGAATGAAGAAAACACATTTTTTCATTTTTTTCATTCCCGAATAGGGTCTTGAGACTCGGAGGCTTCAAAGAGATTTGGGTGGGAGAAGCCTCTACCCCTGTCCCCATTCTTTCCTGGCCTGCTACTTGGACCATGTTCCTGCTTACTACCAGGACCAATATTTTGGCACTGCTGGCAATGTCTCTACTTGCACTGACCCTGGACTGTATATGGACAGTATCCCTGCCTGTACTGACTATGGACAATATTCCTGCCTGCCTCCTGGACAATTCCATTCATGTCCCTGCCTGCTGCCTGGATTAGGGCTCTCCTCCTGTGGACAACGGCACTACTAAAACCACAGGTAATCTTTTGTTTACCCTTTGCTCAGCAGAATGTATTTTAGGGTGTAATTCTTGGTATGTTCATGGTATGTGTTAGAAATATGAAGGGCCTTCAAAAATGTGATAGATTGTAAGGAAATTAGATGTGTAATTTATGCTCCTAGAACGCCTGAATGTGCTACTTCAATGTTGGGCCTCTGTATGTGGCAAGGCTGTATAAAAGTCTCACACATGTGGTATCACCATACTCATTGGCGTTTAATCGGCACAGTGGCAGCGATCGGTTCTCCTCTACTGACAGACGCGAGTGAGGAAAAGCCGATCAATGGCTCTTCCTGTTTACACTGTGATCAGCCATAATTGGACACGGCTGATCACGTGGTAAAGAGTCTCCGTCAGAGACTCTTTACCTAGATCGGTGTTGCGGTCTGTCAGACTGACACACCGCAACAACGATCGCCCGGCTTGATATCCTGGCGACGTCATATGACGTCCGGTCAGGATATTGAAACCACTTTGCCGCCGTCATATTGCTATATGGCGGGCGGCAAGTGGTTAACATATAAGTGTTACTACAGTTGGCGAGTATGTACCATTATAGATCTAGCTAAGGACTTGTTTGTGGACCAGTTCTTTACATTATTAAAGTTTTTTTTAGATAATTCTATGTGTGTGTCTGTTTTTTGAGATGTTGGGGGGAAGAGCAAAATTGCATTGGTTTGATCAATGTGATGATCACATGACTCCTATGGCAGGTTCATCATGACCTTCGACCAGGACATAGTTATCAAGGGATCACGTGGCCCCTATGGTAGGCTCATAGTGATCTCCGACCAGGACATAGCCGGGAAAGGATCACATGGCCCCTATGTTAGGTTCATAGTGATCTGCAACCAGGACAGACAGGTAGGGATCACATAGCCCCTATGGTAGGTTCATAGTGATCTCCAACATGAACATAGACAGGAAGGGATCACATGGCCCCTATGGTAGGTTCATAGTGATCTCTGACCAGGACATAGACAGGAAGGGACAGGGCTGTTTTTAAGGCAGGGCAAAAGGGGCAGCTGCCCTAGGCCCTGTCATTGTTGTGGGGCCCAAAGCAGCTACTTCATACTTGCCAACTATCCTAGTTTAAATTCCCTTGTCCCTCGAAGTTTTAGTCCAGTACTGTGTCCTGATATCTCAGTGTGAAGTGCTGCTACTAATGCTGTCCAGCTCTGTCCTATTGTTGTGTACAGATGACTCACCTGCAGACCCTGTGTTTACATGTAAATACCCGGCATTGATATGTAAATAGCTGTGAACCGGCGGCATTCAGATGAAAATAGAGGCGGTATTCATAAGTATATTATGCTCTCCTGAGGTCATATCCACCATCACTTCTGCTGAATTCTGCCCATTGGGGAGATAAAGGGGTATGTTTGATAGTCCTGCCTTTAACTGTGGTCATTCAGCCTAACATCAGCCTGTTCTGCAAAGGTAAGTAAATTGGTGGGGGGTAGTGTGGGGTGTGCAGAGGTAGGCAGAGAAGCAATTACAGTTTGGGTGCATAGGAGGGGATGTATAGAGGTAAGGAAGGTGGGTGCAAAGATGAGCAGAGGAGGCAGGTAGAGTTAAAGGGGTAGAGGGTTGGAGTGGAGAGGATGGGGGAGGTTTGGGGTGCAGAGGTTAGCAGGGGTTTTAGGATGTAAAGGTGTACTGACAGGGTGGATAAAGATGTAGGTTACGTGTAGAGCAGCCCAGTTATTTCAATGGGTTGCTCTATGCACTAAAAATGCAAACGAAAGTCACTAACGCTTTTTCAAATTCACATGTTTGCACAGTACATGTCAGCAGATGCGTGAGGGTGTTATTAACAATTAGGCCCCTTTCACACGATCGGACCGTTCAGGTCCGCCTGTCAGTTTTGACGGCGGACCTGAACGGGCGCTCCATGTTAGTCTATGGAGCGTCGGATGTCAGCGGAGACATGTCCGCTGACATCCGACCCGGTCCGATCCGCTGAAGAGCAGACGGATGGCCCTACGTCCAGGTCCGTCGCTGGCGGATCGGATCGGGGGAGATCTGACGAGCTCCTCCCCGCTCAGTGAGCAGAGAGGGACCTGTCATCTGCCGGCTCAGCAGAGATCAACGGACAGATCTCCCGCTGAGCCGGCGGACCGAGGCGGGCTCCGTAGAAACGGAGCCCGCCTCGTGTGAAAGGGGCCTTAATGACACTGCTGTGTATCTGCTAAAGGGCATCAAGTTTCTGTGGTTTCAGGAAAGCGATTTTGCATGCGTTCCACACACAAATGTGAACGCAAGCTAAATGTCTTAGTTACATTGGTGGTGAGTCTAAATCTTCTCATTACATTGGGGCTTGGTGTAGAATCCTTTCATTCACACTAGTGGCCAGTGTGAAGGTACCCCTTACATTAGATGTCAGTGTAAATCCCTCCTTACATTGGCGGTTACTGTGAATTCTTCTATTACATTAGTGGTTAGTGTAAATCCCCTTTACATTGGTGGTCATTGTAAATCTTCTCATTGCATTGGGGCTTGGTGTACAATCCTTTTATTCACAGTAGTGGCCAGTGTGAAGGTCCCCCTTACATTAATGGTCAGTGTACATCATTCCTTACATTGGTGGTTACTGTGAATTCTTCTATTACATTAGTGGTCAGTGTAAACATCTATTACATTGGTGGCCAGTGTGACGGACGCCCGTCCTCAACAGGACTATGTCCTCCATAAATGCTTCCTTTGTCCAGAACCAGCGCTATCCAAGACCCAGCTTACCCAGTCATTAGCCATAACTCAGTGTAAAGTGAAAAACATCAAACTGTTTATTAGAACACAGAATACAAGCTTTTAAACATTTGAGTAGGAGGTTCCATGCCTCCTGCTCATATTACTCTAATAATACACCTGTATCCAGAAACCTAAATTACCATGAGCTAATTAACGAATCATTTCCAGACTAGGTGGTGACTCAAAGATATGACCTTTCAGGTCCTAGCCTTTTCGTCTCCTAGCTCCCTAACTACAATACACATTATAGCAGACAATCCAAGACAGGTGGCTGGCTGATGACATCAGCATCTGCTATGAGTCCCAACAGTGTGAAGCAGTCACTATTTCCAATAGGGCATATAGGCCCTATACAGGGTTCTCAGAGTCTGTGTGTCTTGGGGGGACATAAACTTGAATCCAAAGTAACATTACTTCAAGGGTCCCCAGGCATACACCTCACAAAAGAGTATTGTTCCCTTAAAACCCAGGGCCCATAATCAGTGTTTAAGAGGCTTGCTCCTAGTCCTCTCCAGAAGCCCCTATCTTGGTTAGGTCTGTCACAGGCAGTGTTGAAACTCCTCTTTATATTGGTAGTCGGTAAAAAAAATCAGGAGTTCTAGGATCCCTAGAAGTTTTCTGTCTATTGATGGGTCCCCTCACCTCCCCAGTCCATGGTGTGCAGGCACATGGAGAGTGAAATTGCATTAAGGGGGCCCAAGAAAATGTTTGCCCAGGGTCCAATCAATATTAAAGACGGCCCTGGGAAGGGATCACATGGCCCCTATGGTAGGTTCATAGTGATTTCCGACCAGGACATAGCCAGGAAAGGATCACATGTCCCCTATGGTAGGTTCATAGTGATCTCCGACTAGAACATAGACAGGAAGGAATCACATGGCTCCTATGGTAGGTTCATAGTGATTTCCGACCAGGACATAGCCAGGAAGGGATCACATGGACCCTATGGTAGGTTCATAGTGATCTCTGACCAGGATATAGACAGGAAGGGATCACATGGACCCTATGGTAGGTTCATAGTGATCTCCGACCAGGACATAGACAGGAAGGGATCACATGCCCCCTATGGTAGGTTATTAGTGATTAATAACACCATTTCTACAGTAAAGCATGGAGGTGGTAATATCCTGTTATGGGGGAGTTTCTCTGCAGCAGGGACTGGAGCACTTGTCAGGATAGAAGGAAAATTGGATGGGGCAAAATACTATCAAATTCTTGAGGAAAATCTACTGCCTTTTGTCAGAAAGTTGTCAACGGGAAGGAGTTTTGCCTTCAAACATGACAATGACCCAAAGCACACGGCAAAAATTACCTCACAGTGGTTGAAGGAGAAAAAGGTGAATGTCCTTGCATGGCCTAGTCAGAGCCCAGACTTAAAGTGGTTGTAAACCCTTATAATCCACTTTTTACTACAGGTAAGTCTATAATAAGGCTTATCTGTAGCTACAGTACCCCGGATATCTCCTAAACCTGCACAGTTTAGGAGATATCCCCTGTGTCTGCATGTGCCAACGTCATTGGCACAGGCGCACTGAAGCGATGGCTCATTCGTGCCGTTGCTTCACCAGTGTGCCGTTACCAGTACATGCACGGGAGTGACATCATCGCGGCTCCGGCCAATCACAGCGCTGGAGCCTGTAATACCCGAAAGTAACTCCGGGAGCCATGTCGCTGGCCGGAGCTATGTACTGGGACCGCTGCGGGGGCTTCAATCTAAGGTGAGTATTTCATAATGAGGTAGTATGCTGGGAGGGCGTCCATGGATGTCCTCCCAGAATCTTGCTCCTGCGCGCCCCCTGGGGCATGCACCCATCACGGTAAATGGGTGCTGACAGCGGCTGTTTACCACGTGATCGCTCTGTCAAATGAAGGAGAGATCACTTGTAAACAAACCGGCGTCATGTCCCGTTCATCTTTCCCCTCCTCATACCAATCGGTACAGTGTGAGGGGAGAGGGGAGAGATCAGGTGCAGCAGTGCTGTGGACTGGATGTGTAGTGCTCACAGCGCTGATATGTGACAATTCCAGCACTCATCCATCCATCCATCCTCAGCAATACTCATCCATCGTTCCTCAGCAATACTCATCCATCTATCCTCAGCAATACTCATCCATCCATCCATGCTCAGCCATCCATACTCATCCATACTCAGCAATTCTCATCCATCCATCCATACTCAGCAATACTCATCCATCCATCCCCAGCAATACTCATCCATCCATCTATACTCAGCAATACTCATCCATCCATCCATCCATACTCAGCAATACTCATCCATCCATGCTCAGCCATCCATACTCATCCATACTCAGCAATACTCATCTATTCATCCATCCATGCTCAGCCATCCATACTCATCCATACTCAGCAATACTCATCCATCCATCCATACTCAGCAATACTCATCTATCCATACTCATCCATACTCAGCAATACTCATCCATCGATCCATACTCAGCAATACTCATCCATTCATCCATACTCAGCAATACTCATCCATCCATCCATACTCAGCAATACTCATCCATCCATCCATACTCAGCAATACTCATCCATCCATCCATACTCAGCCATACCCAGCCATCCCATCCACACTCAGCCATACCCAGCCATACTCACCCAGCCATACCCGACCCAGCCATCCCATCCATACCCAGCCATACCCAGCCATCCCATCCACACTCAGCCATACCCAAGCCAGCCATCCTCAGCCATACCCACTCAGCCATACTCAGCCATCCCATCCATACTCAGCCATACCCAGCCATCCACATTCATGGCTCAACCATGCTTAGCCAACCCTATCCACGGCTCATCCATGCCACCACAGTGCCACTACAGTGCCTCAAAGTGTAATAGGTAGTCAAATTAGATTTGAAATGTATGCCCCTAGAACGCCTGATGGTGCTCCCTACATGTTGGGCCTCTGTATGTGGCCAGGCTGTGTAAAAGTCTCACACATGTGGTATCGCCATCCTCTGGAGGATTAGCAGACAATGTTTTGGGGTGTAATTTTTGCCATGTACATGCTATGTGTTAGAAATATTGTATAAATGGACAACATTGTGTAAAAAAAAAAAATGCGTTTTCATTTTCTTTCCACATTTTCCAAAAACTTATAGAAAAAAATTACATGTTTAAAAGACTCGATATGCCTTATAGATTATACGTTGGGGTGTTTTCTTTCCGTAATGGGGTAATTTTTTGGGCGTTTTTTTGTCCTGGTGCTCCAGATTTGTGCAAAAGTGCAAGAGGTAGTCAAGAAATTTGATGTGTAATTTATTCTCCTAGAATGCCTAAAGGTGCTCCCTGCATGTTGGGCCTCTGTATGTGGCCACGGTGTGTAAAAGTCTCACATATGGGGTATTGCCATACTCAGGAGTAAAGCTGCACGATTAATCATCAAGAATCATTATTTCGATTTTTCCCCGTTGCAATCTTGACAAAAGTATTTCCGATTCTTTCTATGCAGAGAATTCTCTCTGCTCTGCTAAAGTTGACAGCCGTCAAAAGAAAGGAAGAAAAAAAAACATCTGCCAAGAATCACAACTTTCTTTAGCAGTGGAACTTAAGTATAAACATTGTAACAATTTGTCAAAGGAATAGACTTGTGTGTAAATGAGGAAAGTTTAACCACTTAAACACTAAACCTTTTTCTGACATTTGTTGGAAAGTTAAAATCATTTTTTTTGCTAGAAAACTACTTAGAACCCCCAAACATTATATATATATATATATATATATATATATATATATATATATATATATATATATATATATATATATATATATATATATATATATTAGTAGAGACCATAGAGAATAAAATGGTGGTTATTTTATGTCACATTGTATTTGCGCAACGGTCTTTCAAATGCTATTTTTGTGGGAAAAAATTATTTTAATGATAAAATTACTTTAATAATAAAAAAAAAAAACAAAACTAACCAGTAAAGTTAGCCTCATTTTTTTTTTTGTATAGTGTGAAAGATTTTACGTTGCGAGATTTGTGATCTTTTTTTTCTAAGCAAAAAAATACACACACAGACCCCAGTTCTCCGTGTGCCCCGAGCGATTGCGGGAGCCCGGCAGTGATCGCAACCGCCGGGCACTCGCATCAGCTCCATGGGCGAGCAGGCGGCACCCCCCCAGTGGCCGTCTATGTTACCGACGTAACATGACGGCGATTCGTGCAGCTGAGGCCATGTTGCCGCAGTGCAACTGCGGCGGCTCTTCGGCAAGCGGTTAAATACCACAAAAAGAAAGCTCTATTTGTGTAAAAAAAAAAAGGACAAAAATGTCATATTTGTACAGTGTTACATGACTGAGTAATTGTCATTCAACGTGTGAGAGCACTGAAAGCTTAACATTGGGCTGGTTAGGAAATTTAACTGAACTTGAGCAGTTCTGCAAAGAAGTGTGGACAAATATTGCAAAGTCCAGATGTGAAAAGTTAGTAGAGACATAACCCAACAGACTAAAGGCTGTAATCAAAGCAAAAGGTGGCTAAACAAAATACTGACATAAGGGAGTGATCCTTTTTCCAACTCAGTGATTCTGTTTTTTTTTTTTTTTTTCTGACATGTTGGTGTTATATCTTACACTTGGATGTTATCGGTTGAGTAAATACAGCTGGATAAAACAAAAACTGTGTTTGTCCTCATTTCAGCAACAAAATATGATTATTTTAAAAGGGGGGGGGTGATTCTTTTCTTTACCCACTGTACAAGTTCATAGGGTGAAAAGTCTTTCTATTATAGACCAAAAAGGTGCATCCAATCTGCATCAAATCTGCCAGTGTGCGGACTTTTACCAAACACCCACTGAATGGCCCACTCACCAGAAATATATGCTACAATGAGTGCAGCAAACACCATCTAATGAATCAAGGCACAAATGCTCCTTCTGCGTATCCAGCCTTCTAATGGATGCCTCATCTCTCTCCTCACCACTCCCCACAACAGATTACCAGCATGGTATAAAAAGCCGTTACACTAGAAACGGTGCAGCAGTGTGATGTCAGTACATAGACAGAGTCTTTCTTTTCCTTTTCCCTTCCCTCTCCCCCTCTCTCTCTATCTTGCTTTTTTTCTCCCACTTTTCCTCTCTTATACACCCTTTCTTTATAACCCTTAGCTGGAACTCCATTGGCCCACGTTTGTTCCTATCCCCACTTTCAGTAGCTGCCAGCAATGGGGACTACTGCTAACTGTTGTGAACTCCACAATATAGAGATTACTTCTAACTATATAACACCTATAGATATATTCTTATCACATTATACACTATATTGTCAAAAGTATTGGGATGCCTGCCCTTGTTTACACATTAATGGCATCCCATAGGGTTCAATATTGAGTTGGCCCACCCTTTGCAGCTATAGCAGCTTCAACTCTTCTGGGAAGGCTGTCCAAAAGGTTTAGGAGTGTATCTATGGGAATGTAAGCCTATTCTTCCAGAAGCGCATTTGGGAGGTCAGGCACTGATGTTGGAATAGAAGACCTGGCTCGCAGTCTCAGCTCTAATTCATTCCAAAATATGAATTAGAGCAGGCCAGTCAAGTTCCTCCACCCCAAACTCGCTCATCCATAACTTTATGGACGTTGCTTTCTGCACTGGTGCACAGTCATGTTGGAACAGGAAGGGGCCATCCCAAACTGTTCTCACAAAGTTGGGAGCATGAAATTGTCCAAAATGCCTTGGTGGGCTGACACCTTAAGGCTGCTTTCACACGGAGGCGCTTTACAGGTGCTATAGCACTAAAAATAGCACCTGCATAGCGCCTGTAAAGAGCCTCTCCTCTCACTCCACTGTGAAAGCCTGAGCGCTTTCACTGGAGCAGTGCGCTTGCAAGACGGTAAAAAATGTCCTGCAAACAGCATCTTTGCAGTGCTGTAGGAGCGGTGTACACACCCCTACTAAAGCACCCCTGCACATTGAAATCAATGGGCAGCACCGCCAAACCATCGGCAAAGTGCCACTAAAGCGACGCTTTGCGGGCAGTTTTAACCCTTTTTCGGCCACTAGCGGGGGTTAAAAGCGCCCCACTATCGGCCAAATAGCGCCGCTTAAAATAGCGGCGCTTTACAGCTGACTCCCCCAACGCCTCAGTGTGAAAGTAGCCTAAGAGTTCCCTTCACTGGAACCAAGGGGCCAAGCCCAAACCCTAGAAAACAGCCCCCACATCATAATCCCCCTCCACCAAATGATTTGGAGGGGTGGCCCAATACTTTTGGCAATATAGTGTAGATGAGCGCATTTGGGGTGTAAAGGCAGGCGTCCCAATACTTTTGACAATAAAGCGTATCTTCACACTGTCAAACCCAACTATCAGTTGTCTTTCTAACTTGCTAGCCATGCTGATTTTATCATACAGCGATAATCCTGTGACATCTGATTTCCCCCACCTCCCCCTTTTTCTATTGTTTTCTTTTTTTGTTGTCTGGCTTAAGGCCTGGTTCACATCTAAGCATTTTTTAGTGCATTTTCAGTTTTGCACTACAGTCCATTTAACATGGTTTCCTATGGGTCATGTTCACATCTATGGGACTTTTTTCTGGTTTTTGGTTTCATAGACTTCAATGGATCAAAAATGTGTACCGTATTTAAAATTGCAAAATGCACCTGGAGTATGCAAACTGCAACCTGCATAGGTGTAAATCAGGCCTAAAGCGGAACCTCACCCAAAAGGGGAAGTTTAACTTGATTGCCTCCCCCTCCCCTGCCACATTTGGCACTTTGTTTTCTTATGGGGGGTACCTGGTTTTACCCACTGCTACTTATACCCGGAGCGCCACAGCAATCCGAGCAGAAGTTAACCTCCCCACCTCCCCACCTCTTACCGGAAACCGCAAAACCTTACCAGGTGCCGGAAACCGCGGGACCATTCACTAAGCTTGTTTTTTCCTAGTTAAGATGCCGTGCCGGCGCCTGGACCTGAAGCCTATTGAAGAATTGGCTGGGGTGAGGACAGCAATGGATCCCTGGACAGGTAAGTGTCCATATATTAAAAGTAATTTGTAGCTGGCAATGTTTATTTTTGGGGGGAGACTGAAGCTCCTCTTTAAGCACTCATTTTATTCCTTTGTATTTACAACACTATTTACCTTCACAACGACAATGGTAATCACAAAATTTTTGTATTCTCTCTTGAAAACTGTAAAAAATAAAAAAAAAAGTCAATAACTTTTGTGATGAGGTGAAAGGAAGAGACCACCTTGGAGAAGAAGTAGGATCTGGATCTCAGGACCACCTTGCTTCTATGTAAGACAGGGAAAGGTTCCGTACAAGAAAGAGACACCAATTCAGAGACATGACTGACGGAGGTAATGGGCACCAAAAAGGCCACCCTAAAAGTAAGATCCTCCAATGGGATATTCTGAATAGGTTCAAAGGGAGGTCTTTGATGAACTGAAAGTATCAGTTTCAGATCCAAGGGAGACAAAGAAGTCTAAAGTAGGGGATTGACATGAGAACCTCTCTTTACAAAGGTCTTGACAAAATAGTTTGAATCCAAAGGGTTCTGGAGTAGAATTGATAAGATTTGATCTGATTGGATTGATCGAATTTAGTTTCTAAGTAGCAGGATGGAATTTTATTTTGAACAAACACATTTCTAACAGTAAGTGGTTTTTATTTGGGAAAGCCCATTCACTCCCAAATCGAATGTTATTCGCAAACATTTTAAGTACTTTTGAACAACATTCGTCATGTCATCAAATGCACTGATAAGAATTTTCGTACGTACATTCATTCAAAAATCTACTAGTGTATGGTCAGCTTTTAAGTGCTAAAAACCAGATACTGGTCCAGGCCAGACTGGATGAAGGCAAGGATGCGAGGGACAGAATATTCATGGGAGTTGACATGTCTGGTTTGGCACTAGCAAAAGTATGCCTTCCAGGTACAATGATATATCCTACGAGAGATAGTTTTTCTCCCCTCGAGTAAGGTGGGAATGCAGAGTCAGAAATGCCCCTATCTGTAAGGACCTGGGTTTCAACAGTCATGCCGGTAAAGTCATTGACTGAGAAGCAGGATTGAATAGAGGGCATTGTAACAGGAAGTCTAGTCTGTTTGAAAGAGGCCAACACTTTCCACCAGGAGCCTGGACCAATTTCAGGCGCTGAGGATCACTGAAATTCATTCTTCCTCTTACTGTGCAGAGAAAACAAAGAAGAATCCTCACTGAAGGGAATGCAAACATCAGTTTGAACTCGCACCAAGGAATCACCAAAGCATCCACTGCAAAAGACAGGGGATACCTTTACCTGGCAACAAACGTGTCTAGTTTTTCATTGAATATGGAGGCCAGGATGTCCACATCTGTTGTTCCACATTTCTGAGTGCAGAATCCAGAAATGGTATGTAGGAGATGGGTCCAGTGTAGGAGAGTAATGCCCCGTACATGCGATCGGACATTGATCGGACATTCCGACAACAAAATCCATGGATTTTTTCCGATGGATGTTGGCTCAAACTTGTCTTGCATACACACGGTCACACACAATTGTCGGAAAATCCGATCGTTCTAAACGCGGTGACGTAAAACACGTACGTTGGGACTTTAAATGGGGCAGTAGCCAAAAGCTTTCGTCTCTTAATTTATTCTGAGCATGCGTGGCACTTTGTGCGTCAGATTTGTGTACACACGATTGGAATTTCGGACAACGGATTTTGTTGTCGGAAAATTTTATAGCAAGCTCTCAAACTTTGTGTGTCGGAAATTCCGATGGAAAATGTGTGATGGAGCCTACACACGATCGGAATTTCCGACAACAAGGTCCTATCACACATTTTCCATCGGAAAAACCTATCGTGTGTACAGGGCATAAGTCTTATGTCCTGGAATGTTGATGGGAAGCATTGACTCCTGTGGGGACGGGGTTCCCTGTACAGTCAGGGAATTGAAGACCCTGGCCCAGTCCATCAGGCTTGTACCCGTCGTCACCACATTACAGGGAGAAGGAAAGAACAGTTTCCCGGATTCTAGAGCTGAGTTGGAAATCCTCCATGCCAAAGAGATTTTTGCCTGGCTGCACAGCAGTAACGGGTGATCACATTGTAAGACTGTAGATCTACAAGGGTCTCGAGTTGAACTGAGCCAAGGGGGCTGCCTCAAAAAAGACTACCGTGAGGCCCAGAACCTTCATGCAGAAGTGAGTCATAGAATGCTTGGCTGACCTGAGAGTTCAACAATTGGACCTCAGAGAAGCAGCCTTTTCTCGGGGTAGGAAATTTTTTGCCTGAGCTGTGTCCCAAGATCTGCCTTAGACATAGTGGAGTGAAATCAGCCCTAGTCTAGTAGCCATCTGTAGTGGGACTGAGAGGGAGCTAGAATTATAAAGAAGGAATTATAGAGCTGTGTCAATATATGGCCTTGTACCGGTGCAGGGGAACAACTATCTTGCTGAGCGTTTTACTGGTTTTCCTCCAGGCCATCTGTAGCACACGCACTATTAGGCCCTTTTTTCTCAGCTCCTCTGCACCTCATCTCTGCCATCGCTAGGTAAAGGGATCCCCTATTGCAGTGGTTCTCAACCTGGGGGTCGGGACCCCCTCGGGGGTCAAATGATGATTTGCCAGGGGTCACCAAATCCTTAGCTGTTTCTGAAGCCCGCACCACTCTCCCAGCCTTTTTGTGGCCCCCCAGCAGGGCTGTCCCAGGAGCCCGCAGCCGCCCATTCAGTTCACGGCATGACTGGGGGGCAGAGACTAGAGGCCAGCTGACTGGTGAGGAATGTGAAGTGGGAGGGGCTGAAGGAGACCCTACCTCCTGATTTTGGCATAGGTGTCACTGCTACGAGACACCACAAAGTCGGAGACACAGTGAGTAACACTACCTGTAATTATAGTTGCTATTAAAAGTCCCCACTACAGTTCTCAGATCAGCAGAATGGGAAATTTTATCAAGGGGTCACGGCACTAAAGAGGTTGAGAACCACTGCCCTATTGGATAGTCTCAAAATGGATGCCGATTGAGAGGGTATTTTGCTTGTCCAGGAAAGGAGCCACTATAACCCAGGCGTTGACTGATGTCCTCTTGCTTTGTCTCTGGAGGCTAGTCAGTTATTAGATCAGCTGATATGTTCCTTGCGTTTTGGTGGAAATGGCAGGCAGAAGTGCAGCAGCCAGAAGGCATATTACAACTAGGTCACCACCCTAGCATCAATGCTGAGTGGGAAACTCATCAAATATAAAAAGGTGAACATTATAAAAAGTTACCTATCCCCCATGTGGTAGAGACTTTTACAGAGGAAGATAACACAGTCCGAGAATAACACCCAAATGTAAAAACAGGGAAACCCTGTTTTACCTTTATCCACACTGCAGGTTCCCTGTGGGCATTCCCCCAAAGGGGGCCTCAAGATCAGCATGCAAAGTCATTTCAAAAAATGTGGTGTTTCCAACTTTTTGGAAACATTTTGCGAAGGTTCTCTTCTGTCCCCTCATGACTGTGTCTCTGTAGACAAAGTCAGCTTCATTTGAGGCATGGTTTGTTGGGTTTGGCTTGAAGTATTTGGTTTGGAGTGGCCTGCACAGAGCTCTGGCCTCACCTACTGAGCACTTTTGTGATTTACTGAAATGCTGAATGTGAGCCAGGCCTTCACAGCCAACATCAGAATCTGATCTGTTGTTTGGAAAATAGGCAGAAATTCCCACAGACACACTACAAAATCTTGTGGAAAGGCATCTAAGAAGAGTGGAAGCTGTTATAGCAGCAGTGAGGTGGCAACTTCATATTATTGTGCGTGGCTTTAAAATTATTTTTCCAGAAAACTAAGGTGTGATGGTCAGATATTCCCCAACTTTTGACCAGGTATGTTGACACTGCCCTCAGAGAAAGGCTTTAGATGTAATGAAACGGTGATCATCAATTTTCATGGGCCCAATACAAAATGGGAGACAATCTGCCTGTATTATATACAAGCTCTTTAGCGTAGTATAAAAGTAAATCACATTTGTCTTGATATAGTAACACATTCATATGCCTAATACTAGGCAGCTGACCTTGTGATCAAAACTCTCCCCCAATAGAGAAGTCTGTAACCTCCGTTTGGCCCTTTCCCAATTAATCCTTCCCGTGGATTAACACTCTGAGACCTGATACCCATCTGTGTGCGTTATGAATGCCAAATATTCTTCTGTACTGTAAATATATGTGCAGTTTTCTCACTAGTCATCAGCATGTGCTCACATGGGTGAGGGTGTCCTAATAGTTATAAGGATATAGCTACATGGTGAATGTCCATCAATGTGCAATATAAGTTATTTCTAGAAGACTTGTCTTCTCTGCAAGGTATTTTCCAAGTAATATGCTTAGCAAACATCTTCTATTACATAAATTCAATCCTCTTAAGATATTACCATATTCTGCATATTAATGAGATCTGCCAAATAGTTCACATCTACTAATTACTGGAGAAGAGCCAGAACTGACCAGTGGTGGACCACAGGCCAAGACCAGATGCTGCCCCTAATACACACAGGGGATCTGCCATAGACCCGGAATGACTCCGTAATCTGTAGGTGGACAAGAGGAGGTACAGTTATTCCATAAAATCATGGATTAGATCAGAAAGTAAATTCAAAATTGAATTCCACCTTTCTTCACGTTAAATACAGGGTAAATTTACAACCCTAAAAAGCTATTTTAACTGTAGTTATTTAAACTAACAATAATGTTCTCAAAAAGTAACATTTATTAAGAATATGATAGGTGTGGATTATGGTAATTTCTTTTCAGCATTCTATGCATTTTGAATTATTGAAAGCCTCTATTTGTCATGAATATAAATGACTCCTTTTCATTCTTGCCTAAATAGGCACCTTAGACAACCTAACAACTATCAGCAGCCAGAAGATGAGATTTAAGTAGTGATGACCTTTGCAAACTGATACCATGGCTGTTTGAAAGCCTATGATTTTGTACACGATCCATTCCTAATTTCTGACAAATTGTGAGAACAGTTTAAACTGTCAAATGTTTGTGCTTAAAGGCAAAGTGAAGTGAGAGGATTCCATACACTGGTCAAATATTTGTATTCAGAGGCAAAACAAAGTGGAAAGGTTCCCAACATTCTCCTCCTGGAGTACAAGATTTGATGGCATAGGATCCTCAGCACAACTGCTCAAGAGTCATTGGTGATACATACAAATAAATCCACAAGCAATAACAGGTTATTTCACTTGCCAAATCTACCTGGCTGCCAAGCCATGCAACTTCTGCACTCTCTGGCCACTTTATTAGGTACACCTGTTCAATTGCTTGGTAATACAAATTGCTAATCAGTCAATCACATGGCAGCAACTCAATGCATTTAGGCATCTAGACATGGTGAAGATGACTTGCTGAAGTTCAGATCGAGCATCAGAATTGGGAAGAAGGGATTTAAGTGACTTTGAACGTGGCATGGTTTTTTGTTCCAGACGGGCTGGTCTGAGTATTTCAAAAACTGCTGATCTACTTGGATTTCCACGCACAACCATCCACGCACAACCAAAAAAAAATAAAAAAGAAAAAGAAAATATCCAGTGAGCAGCAGTTGTGTGGAAAAAATGCCATGTTGATGTCAGAGGTCAGATGAGAATGGGCAGACTGGTTCAAGGTGATAGAAAGGCAACATTAACTCAAATAACCACTCATTATAAGCAAGGTATGCAGAATATCATCTCTGAATGTACAACTCATGGAACCTTGAAGCAGATGGGCTACAGGAGCAGAAGAACACACCGGGTGCCACTCCTGTCAGCTAAAAACAGGAAACTGAGGCTACAATATGCACAGTTGTGCTGTGGATCCTACGCACAGGCTCACCAAAACTGGACAATAGAAAATTGTAAAAAACTTTGCCTGGTCTGATCAGTCTTGATTTCCACTGCAACATTTAGATGGTAGGGTAGGAATTTGGTGTAAACAACATGAAAGCATGGATCCATCCTGCCTTGTATGAACGGTTCAGGCTTGTGGTGTAATGGTGTGGGGCACAGGTGTCAAACAGGAGGCCTGCGGGCCGAATCCAGCCTTCCAGGCCATTTCATGTGGCCCTCGCACCTCTCTTGCAGCTGCAGGAGAACTCCAGCCCTCCTCTGTTCCTCCTCCAGACCCCTACTTTCTGCTTTCAAGCAATGCATCCAGCTTCTTCCCAGCAGCAGTATAAGCAAGGAGGGTGCAATGTGATATTAGGGAGAGTAGGGGACTCAACTTCTGATGGTGGGGTGGCTCTTGACATCTAATGTAAGGGGAGGGGATGCGCTGAACATCTAATATTACAGATACAAACGGCCCTTTTGAGGACAATCATAATGCTGATGCGGCCCACAATGAAATTGAGTTTGACACCCTTGGTGTGGGGGATATTTTCTTGGCACACTTTGGGCTCCTTAGTACCAATTGAGCATCGTTTAAACTCCACGGCCTACATGAGTTGTTGCTGACCATGTCCATCCCTTTATGTCTACAGTGTACCCATCTTCTGATGGCTATTTCCAGCACAATAATGCACCATGTCAAAAAGCTCAAATCATCTCACCACTGGTTTCTTGAACATGACAATGAGGTCACTGTACTCCAATGGCCTCCACAGTCACCAGATCTCAATCCAATAGAGCACCTTTAGGATGTGGTGGAATGGGATATTCCCATCATGGATGTGCAGCCGACAAATCTGCAGCAACTGCGTGATGCTATCATGTCAATATGGACCAAAATCTCTGAACCTTGTTGAATCTATGCCACGAAGAATTAAGGCAGTTCTGAAGGCAAAAGGAGGTCTAACCAGGTACAAGTAAGGTGTACCTAATAAAGTGGCTGGTGTAAATGTCAAAGCACCCAGATCTTGCCTGGCACAAACTGTGGATGGTGGGATGTAACTGAAGAATGCTCCCTATATCAAACACATTTTTTAGGATAGAATAGATGAGGACTATAAACTAAGTGAAGACCATCCTGCATACATACCATATCCATCAATAAGCCCTCAAGCACGTAAAAAAACAATTATTGATTCTACAAACACAAAGGCAGCAGCAATAGAAAACAGCAACCTGGGAGGCGTGGCTTGGGCATGACCGACTGAGGCAGCATAGCTCCACAGCTGCTCACAGAACACTGCTTCAGTAGCATCTACTGGAGCTTTACACGGCTGTTTTTGGCCACACCGAGAGATGTCTCAATGCTGCAGGGCATACACACAGCTGCGGAACACAGCAAAGGCCGCCCAGGTCTCTCCATAAATGCCTTTTTTACTGATGGACAGCCACGTGGTGGAGCTTCCAAGATGGTGCCCGGCTGCGGCAGAGGTAAAAACGCTCCTCCCGTGGCTCACTCCTCCCTGCAAGCGGCAGTCTCCCCTTTCCCATCCCCGAAGATGATGAGCGATACGGCCCCTCCAGAGTCCCCTGGCTCCTCCACCTCCCAATACCAGTGCTCAGATGTCTCAAAGCTGCATGGGGACAGGGATCTGAGGCAACACATATGGTCTGTCCCTAGCAGGGAGGACCTGGAGCACTTCGCTTGTAGAGTGGAGAAGGCCCTGACACAGGAAATTAAGCAGCTGAAAACAGATACCACTCAGCTGGGCAACAACTAGAGACGCTGGAACAAAGATTTGAGGATTCTCTTCCTACCATTACCCAGCTCAGAGACAAGTGTATGTCGCAGGATCAACAGATTGAGGCCCTAGTATGCCAGCTAGACGGCTATGAAAACCGTAGTCATCGCTCTAATGTCCGCATTTGTGGGCTGCCCGAGGCAACTGCTGCCAAGGAAATTATCCCTAAACTATAAGATATATTCAGGGAGATTCTGGGTTTGCCCCCTACTGCACCGATTGAAATGAATAGAGCGCACAGGGCCCTCAAACCGCCTTCGCAGGATGTTGCGAATCCTAGAGACATAATTTGTAAACTGCACAAGTTTACGGTCAAGGAAGAAATCATGCAACGCATGCGTAAGCGCCCTCATTTTGATGGGACTCGCCTGTTCTTTTACCAGGATTTGTGTCACCGCACACTGATGCAACGCAAAGCTCTTCACCCCCCTGGAAGGGGATTCCCATTTCACCTCCAAGCTACGAAAGACGGAAAGTCCGCAACGTTGCTTAGAGCCTGTGGACTTCCCAGATTGGTGCCACTCCATGGATGCACCTTCCCCATTGGCAGAACAACTGGCTCCAGGCGCGACCTAAACAACGCTCCAGAGGCCGTAAACGTTCTTCACAAGGTACCTCACTGGCCACCGCCGATTGAAAGGTCTCTGGAATCCAGACTGCAGAACTGTGTTCCCCTTGAGTTCTCTTGAATTTCCTTGAGTCCTTACAGCTGTAAGAGACCCCTTGTCCACCTTCTCCACCTGGACTTCCTAAAAGTGCCTACTTTTGACCGGCTGCGGCCGACAAGAGGTCTGTCTCTTTTGAGCCCCTTCCGAGGTTTTCATTCCTTCACCACTGGGCTGGCAAGGCTCCTACATACCAGCACCTACTTCCCTTAGCATCATAATGGTTTACTGCTTTTCTTTTACTATACTACCCCTCCCCGTGTAGTTACAGCTGAACACTCTGTGAGGAGCTGGCACACCTCAGACTGGGCATGTCTGATCTCGTTTCCCCCATAGGAATACCTCTCCTAAGTACCGGCCCTGTTAGGGGCATCATGCCTCACCTGGGTGGCCTCCTCCCAGCTGGAGCGGCCTCCAGGGTCAGGCATGCAGTTGATTTTAGACCAAAGGAGGCCCTTTGTTACTCCGCTTAGGTCTATCTTTCTGTTGACATTGTTATCTTTTTATGTTCTGACCTGTTTATTTTTTCTACATGTCTTTTTTCTACATGTCTTTAGGAATTGGTTCCACTGTTGTTGACTGGTTTGACTCTTCAGGAGGCTTCATTTGGATACCCTGCATCTGATTCACCATGGCTAAGGTTAAGGTAGTGTCATACATTGTTCGTGGTCTCTGTTCTCCAAATAAGCATAATAGGCTGTAGCTTGAACTGAGGCGTCTGAGGGTAAAGGTGCTATTTCTGCAGGAGACACACTTTACAGATGGCTCGTCTTCCAAATTGCCCACCCACCTTTTTCCACAGTGGTACCTTAGCAATTCCCCAAAACCAAAATCTCGCGGCACAGCTATCGCTATCCATAAGAGTTGTCCATTTCAACCCATAGACCACTATACAGACTCCCAAGGGCATTATGTATTCTTGAAAGGGACCATTATGGGACAGGTATACACATTTGTGACGCTATATGCCCCAAACTCACAACAGCTGACGTTTATAGACTCAGTTTTAGATAGATTAGCTGACTTTAGGAAGGGTAAACTGGTCCTGGGCACAGATTTTAAGGTCAGTCTGGACCCTACCTTGGACTCCTCGGCAAACCGCTCAACGCATTCTTATGCTTTCCTGAGGCACTTTCGCAGGTCCTTTCCATGCCACACATTGGTCGACTGCTGGAGGGCCCTGCATGTCTCAGAGAGGGACTATAGTTACTATTCCAAGGTTCACGGGGTATACACACGAATCAACCTACTGCTGACAGACCAAACTGCCTTGGACCTGCTGGTGGATTCCACTATAGAACATATCACCATCTCCGGCCATGCCCCAGTGACCCTCATGCTTTCATTGCCTCACCAGTCGGCCAGGGCCTGGCATTGGAAGCTTAATGAGAACCTGCTGGTAGTGATGGGGATAGAGGAGACTTTAACCAACTACTTTACTGAAAACGCTAATAGGAAGGTCACTGATGGGATATTGTGGGAGGGCCACAAGGTGGTAGTGCGAGGCTCCTTCATTGCTCGAGGCTCCAAGCTGAAGAAGGCAGGCTGATTTTCAGTGGGTACTCGGGGCCCTGCAACAAGCTGAACTGGGTCATAAGCGCACGGCAAATCCAGAGGAGCTCCAACGCTTGACAAAATTACGCACACTCTTTTCTAAACTCTTAGATCACCAAATTAGAGAGCAGTTGCAATATGTGGCACACAAGTACTATGAGTACGGCAACAAATGTGTGAGGATGTTGGCTCGGGCACTTAGGAAAAATCGCATGTCGTCACATGTTGATAAACTACACTCCTCCTCCGTTGAACTGGTCCAGCATACCTATTGGGCCCGAACATTCGATCATCTGCCTCCCTATTGAATTCTTTCAACTGACTTGGAGAAGGCGTGTGGACTGGAACTTCCTTAGGACTGTGCTGGTGAGGCTGGGCTTAGGCCGTATATGTTGCGATGCATTGCGGCACTTTACACGTCCCCCACGGCACAGGTTAAGGTGAATGGAGGTCTATCCTCAGTGTTCCCTATTCGGAATGGCACAAGACAGGGGTGTCCACTCTCATCCCTATTATTCGTCCTGGTCCTGGAGCCCTTGCTGTGGAGAATAAGATCAAATCTGAACATCAGAGGGGTCCCTATAGGCCCCATGGAATATAAGCTTTCAGCTTACGCGGACGATGGTCTTTTCCACATTGTGAACCCCACTGTCTCACTGCCTAACCTACTGGAGGAACTATCAGCTTACAGCCAAGTCTCCAACTTCCGAATTAATTACACCAAATCAGAAGATCTGCCCATTACTGTCTCTTCAGCGATGGCCTCCACCCTAAAAGGGTCATTCCCCTTTACCTGGGCATCTTCCTCCATACGATACCTCGGCATACACCTCACAGACAACCTAGATACCCTATACACATACAACTAAATAACTCAACTTAAAAAAATCAGTATAGATCTAAAGTCATGGGTTAAGGAGACTTTTACGTGGATGGGCCGCATGAACATCATTAAAATGACAATCTTGCCCCATGTGTTGTTTATCCTGCAGATGGTGCCTGTCCCTCTACCCTCACACTTCTTTAAGGAGCTTCGTAGCCTTTTCATTTGGTTTGTATGGAGAGGTAAGAGTCATTGCGGGTCAAAACTTGATGTACGCTCCCTGGGTTCCAAAGGAGGTCATGGGCCTTTCAGAGTGGGTATCCCCGTTGACTGCCCACACCCTGAAGGCTTGGGATAGGATGAACAAGGCCTTTGCCCTGGCCCCCCAACTTCGCCATTGGCCCTGGTGGGGGGCTTCTCCTGGTCCCCCCCGAAGAGCAGCTGTCCTCTCTTGGTACTTGGGCGAGGGACGGCATCTACAGCTTAATGCGCTTTGTGCAGGGACACACTTACTACCCTTGGGGAGTGTTATGGCAGTTTCCTCTTCGATTTTTGGAGACACCACCAGCTTGCTAACTTTGTCACGTTGCAGCATCATGAGTCACAGATTAGAATTACCCTTACAGATTTTGAAAGCCTTTGGGCCGATCAAGAACCTCTGCTACACATGATCTCTGCCCTTTACAAATTATTTGAAGCCGACAAGCCTAGCCCTAAACCAATTTACATTAGAGAGGGGGAAAGAGCCCTCCAGTGTGAGTTTACTGATGAACAATTGATCCACCTATATCACCTAACACACTCAAGCTCAGTGGAGTCAAAGACTCAAGAGAATAATTATAAAATACATTCATGGTGGTATCGGGTGCCGGTGACCCTGGCCAGGATCTATCCATCAACCTCGGATTTGTGCTGGAGGGGTTGCGGACAGAGAGGAACGCTTCTCCACATATGGTGGGATTATCCCATATTGAAACCCTTTTGGGCTATAGTCAGTAAACATATTTCTGACTGTATTGGTGTGGATATCCCAGACTTACCGAGGCACTTCCTTCTTCACATCCCCCCATGCCTCTATCACGATATAAACGTAGTGCTCTTCCCCCACCTCCTCAATGCGGCTAGATGCCTAATCCCAATTTATTGGAAAAGTCTACGCATACCGAGTGAGGTGGAATGGGTTGGGAATGTGGGGGAGACTATGGAAGCGGAGGGGTGGCTGGCCACCTGCAGGGGTACCCAGAAAAGATTTGACTCCACTTGGGCACCTTGGAGGGACCACATTTCCGGTATGTTCCTAGTCTCACCCTGCTAGCATTGGCTGACCCCAAATTTAAACAATTAGCTCTGGTGAGCCAGAACCCTTTAGGTGATGGCCCCTTGGTGGCAGAATCTAACCGGTCACCGAACCAGGTCTGAACATAGTGAACAAAGTATTCACATTGAGTGAACAATAAGCTGGATCCTGTTTTCCGGTCATCTGTATCACAAGTTTAACAAATATGTAGTGGGTTCTGTTTCGATTGGGATACTGTTTGATACTAACGGGGCCCTCCTGCCACTTCCCTTTTGATGGACAAGGGATGTCCACAGGGATCGATTATCCTCCAGGACTAAGGAGGACCCTTAATGGTTTACTAGTCTAAGATAGGATCGATATTGCTCACTGGTTATATTGTCTTTTACAAAATGCGAAAGAGGATGACTAATTTAGTTATTCTCTAGGTTTTATTACCACTTCTTTGTTTATTTCTGACCCCTTTTTTTTCTGTATAACACTTTAAATAAATATTATATAAAGAAAAAAAGAAAACAGCAACCTTTCTAAAGATACATTCTGGTCGGGGACTAAAGCAACCATAATTGTGGTTACTAATTTTGTCAAAATTTCCTCAAAGCATTTGTTTAGCCTATGCAGTGTTATTTTCAATGATGGGAGATGTCATGATGACATCTAAGTGACAATATAATGTGTCAGCTGCCCCTTTCCACTGCCCCTTTCCATTGCCCATGCTACCACAATCCTCCTGACTGGCTCTGCACCCATCCCAGACTGCTCCAGTCCTCTCAGGTGTGCCTCCCCAGTCCTCCTGACTGTGTCACTCACCAGCTCTCCTGACTGTTCCTGTTGCTCCTGGAGACTTGCCAGGCAGTGTTCTCCCACTGTCCTCTCCTTGCTCTAAGTACCTCCTGGCCTGGACACTTACGTGGTTTTGGGAAGGTCTTGTCCGCACCCAAGCCCAGGCCCAAGGTCACCATTCACCAGACTGGGGAGCCCCCTCAAAGGCCAGGACAGCCTAACACTCCATCTCCAGCTTCCACTCAAACTCTCTTCCCCAGCTGGGCTGATCCAGAGTATTTGAGGGGGCCTGCCCCCTGCCAACCCAAGTTGGGGATTGGTCAGGGCCCTCAGAATACTCCAGGCAGCTCCACCTTACTTTCTCTCCTATCTTTCTAGAAGGTTCCAGTACTTTCTAGAAATAGGGGGGAGGTCTCAGTGGTGCTGCCTGCTAGTCATCCAGCTCTCCCTGGATCTCTGCCCAACCCAGGAAAAAAACACAGACAGGCTTGGCTGCCAGCCAATCCTGCACAAATTTACCTACTCTAAACACACAAAAAACCTATCTACACTTCTAGCACTAGAGGGTGCTACATATAGTAGAGTAAATCTTCCCATTCCTGTGCCAGAAGTTTCTGTTTGTGCTCATACATGAGGTCTGGATCATGGCTCTGAACAGGTTAATGCATGACCTCTGTCTGCTGTAAAAAACCTGACACTTATTGTGAAGAAACCACATATCCCACAACCCCTGGGTCTCTCGGTTTAGCACTGGTGCAGGTTAGAGCTACATGGTAATTAGATCTGAGAGACAAAAGCAGACAAAGTTATGTCACAGACCCACAGTGAGCTCACTTGCTGTTTGGAGATGATGGGGGAGATTTACTAAAACTGGTGCACACAGAATCTAGTGCAGCCGTGTATAGTATCCAATCAGATTCTAACTTCAGCTTGTTTATTAAGCTTTGCCAAAAAAACCTAGAATTTGATTGGTTACTATGCACAGCTGCACCAGATTCGGTGTGCACAATTTACATATACAACATAGTCATGTATGTTTTAAAAACAATACATCAAACATGTGAAGAATAAGGATGCATCTTAGATACAGGACAGATTACAGGCTTATCCTTAACTCCCACATAAAAACGTCTATCAAGAAACAGATGTTGATTCCCTTGAGACAGCAAATATATGGTTTGAGTCAGGTCATTAAATAACATTTCTGAAGGACTAAGATGTTGTTCATGTACAGGTTTCTGAATCTTGTAACCATCGGTCCCAAATTTTATTGTATTTGGCTGGGCACCCTTTGTTGATATATAAGATTTTTTTGTAGGGTAGCGTATTGTTTATATTCACCTTCCAATCATGAAAACTAGGAGGTAGTGGTCTCATCCATTTTCTAGCAATAATTTTGTATTCATAATTTCATAATTTTAGTAAGTCTCCCCCAATGTGTTTAACGACATTAGCACTCCATTATTTGTAATGCACCACAGAGTGGGTGACGAGGCATGCATTGATGCTGTTTGCCCCGAAAGTTGTTGTTTTGTCCTTTTGGTGCAAAGGGACAAGCTAGCTGAAGCAATACATGGACATAGGGGATGAATCAGCCTTGACACTTCTGTCCAACCTGTGAGCCCATCTTTACAAGGTAAGACAAACAAACAGCACTGTCAGGACTCGTGTAAGGACTGTTGTTCCCAAAACAAAAGGGCGCAATTCCAGTGGCTACCAGTGAGTGTCTCCCAGCAGCCATCTTATGCTAGTAATTAGGCTTCATCTGGCACTGGCTGTTGGGAAGGTATATAATGCTTCCCTTAATGGATATTGTTGCCTCAGTGTTCTGCCTGTAAACCATGTCGCTGCCTGTATCATGTGCCCTGTGACCTGCTTCTAGTACCCTGTATCCTGCTCTTGTTCCCAGTCCCAGTCTTGATCCTGCCCTGTTCATGTGAGCTCCCTTAATTTTTGGACATAGTGTGTGTTGGGTTGTTGTTCTGGGTTTGCTGCACTTTCATGTTTATGTAGCAATAACTCTCGGTGGAGCTGCTGGTTTAAGCGGGCTTGTTACCTTCACTCTTCTTCCCTCTGTTTCACCGGCACCGGGTCTAGGGTTCCATTGAGTTTACCTCTGGACGACACACGCACCAACACTTGAGTACGTTTTCAATGCTTTATTAAACCATCAGCGAAGGAAGTAGCAGGAAAGAGGCAGAAGGGAAACTGCAGAGGAAACTCAAATACCTTTTTAGTAAGATCCTTGACAAATGTCCTTGGGGTTGGATATTTCAGTAGAATGCACTCCCTTGGTGGGACACACTCTTTGCCCGCCTGGATAGGCCTTTCTCACTAGCCTAGCAGACAGTAAGTAGCATGAACAAAAGTCTCTGCCACAGACTTGTTTGGGATGAACCCGTACAATCCTCTGCCACAGGATGTATTGTTTTTTTTGTGGTAAATGTCAGTCACAGTGCTTGAACCTTTAAGCCAACCTGGCAACACTATGCTGCATAATCACTTTAGGATACGTCCTCTAACCGAGTCATCAGGCCCCTCTCCAGACCAGCACGTTGCATGATCCTTCCATGACGGGTCCTCCCCTGGGATCTCCTCGGTTGTCCAGCTTCTTCACTCTGGATAGACAGCTCAGGACCATTCCTCGGCCGCTGTGGTAGGCCCCAGACAAGCTTCTGGGCCCACCCCTGCGCCGCAGCAACGTGGGCCTCCGGAACGGAGGCCCACGAGATAGCTCTCTGACGCATACCTGTCGGCCAGGAGGGCCAGCAGGTGGCTGTAAAACGAACCCCAAAATATGCCGTCTGTCTCATAAATACCCTCGCCCAGAATGCAACTTAGAGGACCACCTCCACCGAGTTGTCTCCGGGAGAGAAGAGCATCCATACGCTTAGACACGTTACCCTTCCAACACTAGCCAGCGGTAACAGCGATACCCACGGCTCAGTGTGGAAACACACGCAACGTCAGCCAAGCTGGAACAGAGGCAAATCTAACCTTCCTAACGAACAAGTTACTAAATTTACCTATCAGATGGTAGATCGCAAATCTACCAGCGCTACATTTATTTCTCACTTTTACCTTGCACGTGGTTTGTTGGTGTTGGAAGGGTGTTATTTACTATATATTAAAAAACTTTATTTAATCATACTTGGTCTGGTTCCTGATTTCTTGAGTGTAGCCCACTGATCTGGTCAGGGAACAGTTGTTGGAATGTATCCTTCTGGCCCATTCTCTTCTTGATCAAGGCAGGGTTTTGTTTGGTGAAGTTCAGCCTCTGATTCAGGTTTGTGCAGAGCTGGCTTTGTCTTGTATTCCTTCTTTTAGTGTGTCTCAGGTGGAATCTTTTTGGTGTGGCTACTTGAAGATGATAAACCCTACTTTTTTGGAACAATATTCAATAAATTCACAAGAGGCTCTGCTGGATTGTATCAATGCAGTACATTCTCTATTCAGACAAGGGAATTGTAAATCAAGTTTTGTTCAACCCCATACTCCAAGCCCATAGCTCTCAACTGTCCCTGATTTAGAACAAAGTCCCTCTGTCCCTCTTTCCTCCTCATTTGTCCTTCATTTTGGCCTGATCTATATAGTTGTATATAAAATGTTGTATATAAAATGCACTAATTATCTTTAAAAGTGTTTCCCAGCGCTAACCCTTTCATCCGATTTATAAATTGCTCCATTTGTAAATTTCAAAAGCCAGTATAATGGAAAAGTAGTGGTTAAAAAAAAGTACATTTTTTTTGTATAATTCTCCTTTAAGGGGGCATGGCATGGGGTGTATCTTATGCCTACATAATTTTGCAAATAGGTTTCCCTTGCTCCCATCTTAAAAAGTTAGGAGGTTTGCAAGCTTGCTCAGATATATCCAACTCAGCCTCAGCTAACTTGCAATCCACTATTGGCTCTAGACACCAGTTTGCTCAAAGATTCCCCTCTCTGTTACCCATAGTAACCACAGCTGCAGTTCAGGATACTTTTCTTCCAACTGTATATCAGTACCCTGTCTCTAATAGCTGCACATCTGCTGCATTTAATCTATTGAAGATTCCCTCTACTACTTCATTGCCCTTGGAAACCCCTCAGAAATCCTCCTCTGCAACTGTTACCCCTTTTTCACCATTTAACTGTTCTGTTGCTACTCTTCTATAAGCTGCACAATCTGCTCATAGCCATGCAATCACTTGCAGGATTCTAGTGTTCAAACCTATAAAGAAATGGACATTTTCCCCATCCCAAACAATTCTGCCTCTATCCACTCCTGCCGAAGTCCTCATTCAGTCAGATCCTGTGCTAGTTCCCGCTGATCAGGTCCAGTCTCCCTTCATGTCTGCTGATTAGGTCCACTCTGCCTCCATGCCTGCTGATCGGGTCCAGTCCACCTCCATGCTTGCTGATTGGGTCCAGTCCAACTCCATGCCTGCTGATCAGGTCCAGTCCACCTCCATGCCTGCTGATCAGGTCCAGTCCACCTCCATGCCTGCTGATCAGGTCCAGTCCACCTCCATACCTGCTGATCAGGTCCAGTCTACTTCTATGCTTGTTGATCAGGTCCAGGTTACTTATATGCCTGTTGATCAGGTCCAGTTCACCTCCACGTCTGTTGATTGTGTTCATTCCACCTCCATGGCTGCTAATTGAGTCCAGTCTGCCTCCATGCCTGCTGATCGGATCCAGCCTGCCTCCATGCCTGCTGATCAGGTCCAGTTCACCTCCATGCCTGATGATCGGGTCCAGTCCACCTCCATGCCCGCTGATCAGGTTCAGTACACCTCCATGCCCGCTGATCGGGTCCAATACACCTTCATGCCCGCTGATCAGGTCCAGTACACCTCCATGCCCTTTGATCCGATCCATTCTGCCTCCATGCCCTCTGATCCAGTCCAGTCTGCCTCCATGGCTTCTGATCAGGTCCAATTTTCCACTATGTCTGCTGATCCAATCTAGTCTGCCACACCAGTTGTTCTGGTCCAGCCTGCCTTTATGCCTCTCACTCCAGTCCAGCCAACGTTAATCGTGCCTGTCAAGTCCATGCCAACTGCTCTAGTCCTGACTACTGAACCACTTCAGCAACTATGAGTCAGTCTACTCTTGACTTAGCTACAGTTCTGACTTCTGCCCTTTCATATTTGGGACTATCAGTACCTTGGCCTAACTCTACCACAATTTCATCTGCTCAAGCCTTTTATCCATCCTTGGGACAGATTGACTCATTCAGCCAAGTAGGGTCCTCAACCATTTCTAAAAACTTCTATGCATGCACGTTTCAGCCTCCCAGTCTGACTCTACTGATATTCAACCTACTACCCAGTTTGTCTCCATGATATACCTTCTGCTATGCAGTCTGATGTCACTGATCCCCTGATTACTGTCCAGCTTGACTCCATTGATCCTGTGACTTCGCTGATCCTCGGTCCGCTGCCCATCCTGCCTCTGGTGGTTTAATGCCTGCTGTTCAGTCTGATGGTCTGGTGCCTGCTGCCCAGCCTGATAATTTGGTGCTTGCTGCCCAGCCTGCCTCTGATGGTCTTGTGCCTGCTGCTCAGCCAGTCTTGGGCACCAAGTAGAGTTGCACCGATACTGGTATCGGTGCCGATATTAAGTTTTTGCACGGTGCCGATACCTGAAACCCAGTGGGGTTCCCCTGTTGACAAGGCTCAAACAGGAACACTCACAGATGCCAACAGCGTGTAGCGGAGCAGGTATCAGCCGATAGTGTCTGGCTGGAGGGGCCGAATGTGGCCTGGCCATTCCAAGCCAAATTGGAAAGGTGGCCAAAGAGAGTGCTGAGCCCTAAGCTTTTCCTACTCATCTGGAACCTTTTCTTGCCACTAATACTCTCCCTGACAGACGGGGGACCTGTCCCTACACTACCCACATGCGAATGTATGCCAAACCCAGGAGCCAGGGTCTTAAATAGATTCTGCCAAATCTAAGATGGCCACCAGAGTCACATGGGTGGCCAGCATCCAATGGGTTTGCTGCCCCAGTGACTCAGGAAACCATAGAGGAACCATGTTAATTTTGACTTCCTCTCCCTCTGCACTGCCGCTGCGGATGAGCACTACCTACAGTGGAGACAACGGACTGCACATATCTACAAGTGCCTCACCCTACCCCAATCTGTCTGCCTATCTTCTACTTTTGCCGCGTACGCACGGTCGGACTTTCTGGCCTACTTGGTCCGGCACACTTTCTGACGGACTTTGTCCGCCAGGTGCGCCAGACTTTAAAACGGACGGACTTGCCCACACACGACCGGACTTTGCGGCGGGCTAAGTCCGCCCGTCTTTCCAACGGACTTTCACCGGAGTTACGGCGGACTTTCAGAATGAACGGACTTGCCCACACACGGACAAGTCCGTTCATTTTGAACGTGACTCAGGTGCAACGGGGCTAGAAAAGGAAGTCAATCTTGCCGCTTTTATCGGCGAGACTGACACCTTGTGAGCCCCGTCGCGGGTCATACCAGGCCCTTAGGGAAAAAGTGTAAATAATAAAACACTACACAGGTTTTTAAAATATTTTATTAAACAGCTCCGGGGGGGGGGGATCTTCCTCCGGCTTCGGGGGTCTTCTTCCGGCTTTGGGGGTCCCTCCGGTTCATCTTCTCCCGGCGTCCGGTTGGTTCTTCTCCGCTCTCTTTTCCCGGTGTTCCAGTTCTTCGGCCGGCTCCTCCGCTGTGTTCAGGTAGCTCTCTTGCCAGCAGAGGTCTGGAATTCTGGGCTTCTTGTCTTCTGGGCTTCTCTTCTCTTCTCCAGATGTTGACACGACGCTCTCTCCGGCTGGACTGCTCTCTGAGGGCTGCGTTGTGACTTATATAGGCGGAGACCCCGCCCCCTTTTGATGTCACAGTCCCTGGGCATGCTGGGACTGTGACGTTTTAGGGGGCGTAGTCAACATCTGGAGAAGAGAAGAGAAGACAAGAAGCCCAGAAGACAAGAAGCCCAGAAGTCCGGACCTCTGCTGGCAAGAGAGCTACCTGAACACAGCGGAGGAGCCGGCCGAAGAACTGGAACACCGGGAGAAGAGAGCAGAGAAGAACAAACCGGACGCCGGGAGAAGATGAACCGGAGGGACCCCCGAAGCCGGAAGAAGACCCCCGAAGCCGGAGGAAGATCCCCCATACTCATTCACATAGGGTGGGGGGTCGGGATCTGGGGGCCCTCTTATAGGGGGCTCCCGGATTCCGATAAGCCCCCCGCCCGCAGACCCCGACAACCAACAGCCAGGGTTGTCGGGAAGAGGCCCTTGTCCTCATCAACATGGGGACAAGGTGCTTTGGGGGAGGGGGGGGCCCCGTGGGGCCCCCCCCTCCCCCAAAGCACCCACCCCCCATGTTGAGGGCATGCGGCCTGGTACGGTTCAGGAGGGGGGGCACTCGCTCGTCCCCACCCCCTTTCCTGACCGGCCAGGCTGCGTGCTCGGATCGGGGTCTGGTATGGATTTTAGGGGGGACCCCACGCCGTTTTTTCGGCGTAGGGGGGTTCCCTTTATAATCCATACCAGACCTAAGGGCCTGGTATGCCCCGCGCTCGCCGCAATAGGAAAATTTGTTTTTCCTATTGCAGCGAGCGCGAGATGCAATACCCTGCCCTCGCGTCGTATCTGGTCCGTTGGACCAGCATACACACGAGCGGGCTTTCCGTCGGACCAGCACACAGACGAGCGGACTTTCCGCCCGAAAATGAGTCAGACGGAAAGATTTAAAACATGTTTCAAATCTAGGTCCGGCGGGCTTTTGGGAAAAAGTCCGCCGGAAAAGTCCACCGGCGCCTACACACAGGCGGATTGTCCGGCACACTCTGGTCCGCCGGACCAAGTATGCCGGAAAGTCCGACCGTGTGTACGCGGCATTTGTCTTCCTTTTAGGTGATCCCTCACCTACAACTGAACTTTTACTTTCTCCATGAACTCATCTCCTCACATTTATTACCTTTTTGTGTCACTTGCCCTTCTCTTTTAAATTATAAGCTCACTTGAACAAGACCCTCCTAACCCTCTTGTTTTAATTGTGTTGTAACTGTACTGTCTCCCATTATATTGTAAAGCACTGTGCAACTGTTGGCACTATATAAATCCTATATAATAATATTAATAACATTTACTGGAAAGACAGTTATGGACCAGTACCCAGGGCAACAGACACCAAGTGAAAAAAATGTTCAAATTTGAAAACTTTCTCTTTACTTTGACTCCCTCTTCTGGCCTCCTCTGTACATTTATGGCAGAATTTTTTTAAAGAGAACTATGGGAATAAAAAACAAAAAAAACAAACATACATACTCACCTAGATGGCTGCAGCATCTATCCCAGCTGCAGTTGTCCCCCGCCGGCTCTACACCAAGAACTGAGTGATCAAGAACCACAATTCGCTTAGTTCTCGGGTCTGCTCTGAGCAGAGAGTGATGACTCTCAGAAAAAGAGGTTAATTAGGGCTGATTAAGGTTAGCTAAAGGGATAATAAAGGTAAAATAGATACTTTTTCAATACAAAATAAAACTTTTTTTTTCACTTGCCAGGTTGCTTTAAGGTGAGAGAACCTGTTTTTAATCTGCTGCAGTTTCACTTTCTCTTACAGGTCTCCTCTCCTTCCACCCTGTGACTGGATAGTGAAAAGAGAAGCAGCTCATCTATCTGTCACTCAGCTTTCTCCTCCTATTAGTAAAGGGTTAATAAAGGTAAAATAGATATTGTTTCTATACAAAAGTAAACTTGTTTTCACTTGCCAGGTTGCAGCACACTGACTTGGCTTATTGTGTTGCTTCTCCCTCCCCCCTCTGAGCTCTGCTGTACAGCCTGTACAAAAGGCTGGAAAATGCTGTTGCCACATTAAATTTGGATACTTACCCTGCTTGCATTAAACATACATTTTTAATGTAATATTGAATACATTAAATATAGAGCTGCATTCTTATGTGCCTTTGGGACCTGACCAGAGTTCAGTTTTACATAGAGGAAGAGTGATTGCACCAAGTCAGCAATAGTTCCCTCTAGTGGTTTATCTGCAAATCTCTATAATTAATATGGTAACAAAAATATGTAAAAATATGAAAGCCATGTTAAAAATTACTTTACGAAAAAAATATCTCAAATATGTTCTCAGTGTTCCCAATCAAACAATTAAAGGTGTTGAAAAGAGTACACGGTACACAGCAATTGCATAGTTTATTCTACGCTGTTTCCAACCCTGCCTCCAGGGGGTGTTGACCCTGGTGCATATAGAGTATCTATATGCAGATATATTATATACATGTGTGTGTGTGTGTGTGTGTGTATGTGTATATATATATATATATATATATATATATATATATATATATATATATATAATTTGCCTTTATACATATTTGTACACATGGCAGTAATGCCTTAGCACTGCCATAAACTCAGAAATATGTAAACACACAGATACACATATACCCTCTGCTGCACTAACAATTATCCCAGATAATCTTAATGGGGGATTAACCAGCTCCTTCCTGCAGATGGGGCCTCCCTTATTATGAGATGATTTAATGATCTGCAGAAGGGAAGGGAGGGCACGATGACCCCGCAGGACATTTTATAGGACTGCACAGCTGATATGGGCACATAAGTGTTTGCTTAGAGAAGAGACTAAGAGCAGCATTATGGATCCTGTAGATGGAGCTGAAGAGGACCAGGCCAAGAAAAGCCCAGTGGAGGCACCCCAATCGGCGCCTGTGGTGAGAGGAACATTTGTAATGCCTGGGGGTAAGGAGGAGGGTGGATGAGTAGAAGAGTCTATATACAACCCATCTCGGGATTTACATTCTCAGTGTATAGGCGAAAGTACTTAATGGGGTATTATGAATACTGAGTCACTGCAAAAACTATCAGTTGTATATTATGTTTGGTTTTTTTTCACATTCGTCAGGAATTACCGTATTTCAAATCCAAATTCTAAGGACAGAATATTTTAGAATAATCTAATTTTAAAAAATCTCCCTTTTAAGGAGAACATTTTGACAAAGACAGGGCAATGCCACAACCCTGAGCAGACTGCTGGTATGCAGAAAGTCAGAGCTAGACATTAAGTTCTTGCATTGCACTTAGGAAAATTTTTAAGCTTTTGTAGAAACAAGAAAATCCACAATTAGGATATTCTTAAAACACAAATCTCTCAAACACGGCAGCTTTTTGTTCCTAAAGAAAATCAGTTTCGAAAACGAAAAACAGACATTTGACCAAGCTGCTATAGGTGACATTAATAATTATATATACTTATATAATGGTGTTTAAAAATACCTAGCATGATAAATTGCAGGGCACATGCCATATTTCTCATAGTTAAATAGTATATTTATTTGTACAAATCTGTAGATATTAATGAGTAACTATTGTGAAGAAAAGGACCAAGAGACTTGGCTTAAAAAATAGGGACATTTGACATTGTACAATCAAGTGCATAAATAGTCCAAATTACCTATAGTGGTCTAATAAGCTTGTGCTAGCCTTTGAGGTATAAACTGTACTCAATCAGTAATCTTTCTGCGACAGGACTCAATGGAGTTGGTTTATTAAGGCAAATAGGCTGTTCAATTAGCAGGGGGATTTTTCCATTAGCTTAGTAAATGAGGTGAAGCTCTGCTGACTTCCATCATCCAATCATGTGGAAGTAAAAATATGTTGCTTGCACGTGATTGGGTATGCATTGCAAAGTGAATTTTTGTCACATTTACAAAACTAAGGGAACTTTCCCTTGCAAAGTAAAAATTCCCTCACAAAGCAAAAAGCCTATATGCCTTTAGTAAATCCACCCCAATTTCTATTGAGACAGTGGAGAAAAAGAGTTTGAGAAATCTCTCTTTCTCTCTCTCTATCTCAGAGCTGAGAAACATTGTTAGTGCGTAAAACCAGCCATAGACGGAGCAAATTTCTTTTCTGCAACCACAGTGTTGATGGGGGAATCCCTCCCACAGAGCCATTGTGTTCTCTCAACAGGAGGAGTGGGGGGGGGGGGGCATCCCCGCCAGGAGAACACAGTAATTATTGCTAGCGGTTATTGTAGCCACTAGCATTAATTACATGTAAAATCTGACAGGCTGGTTGTACCCAAGTTGATCGATTTATTAACTTGGCTACGTTCAGCCTGCCCATACATGTTTCGAATCCCAGCCTGTTCCTGCTGAACTGGCTGAGATTCGAACCATCTATGGTTGGCTAAAGTCTCACCATGAATTGTAAAAAGAGGACCAGTGTTTGGTGTCCACTAAGAAGGTGAGTAAAGGACAATCTGAGACAGTGGACCTGTCAGAGTAGACACAGATGCTAAAATTGCTCATAAGGACAGCTGATGAGGAGTCATGTAGACCAATTTTCCCAGAAGAAAAAAGGAGCTAAGCCAAGATGTTGGTAGATTACCTTTTGAAACTGGAAGAAGAATAGATGTGAATATAATGGACATCATAAGTTGGGAGGATGATGGGAATAGGATGAATTAGACTAAAGATACATTATTCAGACAGTAAAATGGCAACACCATCAGCATGGTTATCTACAGCTCTATGGGTGAATTCCTGCAGGAATTTGTATTGCCTAATTGTGTGATTATTTGTATTATAAGTTTAAGCCTAAGAAGATCTAGGCCACTCATTGTAATGGGAATCCTCTAGGGGACTAGGGGGGTCTCCTACTCTCCTTATCTTGTCAGTTTATTTGTAGATCTAAGAAAAGTGTAACATGATTGATATTCATTCTCCTGTGGGTTGTTAGAGTTTATACTGCTTGGGTAACAAACTTTTTATGTACTCTTGGTATTAATGGGGATCATATATTTTCAGAGGCCACCCAAATATGGTTTGAAGGTCCCAGAAAAAAAAAGTTGAGCACATCCAGTTTATATTAACTTTCAGTGCTTTCAGTTTAGGCACAGGACCACCTTAGCAGAAAAAAACCTTCCTTACATATCATAGATGGGGGGATTCACAATGAGCAGAATGAGCAGGCCAGTGCAGACTCCAGCTCTACCTGGTATATATAAATAACTTCTAGTAAAGCTAAAAGATCTAAACTAACCTATGTGTTCTTTATGAGCCTGTATGGAAGTGTATGGAACACATCCAATGCAAATGTCCCTTGGACTTTTATGTAACCACAAAACTGGATTCTTTCTATTTGTAGAAACAGTGATCCTTCTACAGAAGGCTAGCAGATCACCCCATTTCTGCTCCTTTTATCAATACTAAGCCAAGCAGCACTATGGAGAATGCTAAATTTAATATATAGAACTGGTTAAATAAGATATCTTACTCTTGAAAACATGATAGGGTCATGCATTGCCAGATAAACTGCATTGACCAAAAAAAGAAAAAAGCTTGCACTTTTTACCATAGGCTTGTATAATGCCTACAAAAACTCCTAACTCCATTTATAATTGTTGTTGGTTGTTACCATAACAGTTGCAGTTTGGGCTAAAGAAATAACATAACCAGCAAACAGCAGCATTTTTTCAAACACCTTTTTGCACTCCAATAATTTTAAAAAAATTATAAAAAAATATAAATGAAAAAGTTTGAGGATTGAGTTAGAGGCTTGAGGTGGTACATACAGGGGTGCTCATTGGTTTACTGGTAATTTTTCATGGGGTTGCATATAAGAGTAGCTTTATTTGTGTGTGAAAAAGTTCTTTAAAATCTTAATAACATAAAAAGTAGACAAAAGTAGAAAAATAATGGACAACTGGTGTCTCACAAATGAATTCATTAAAATCATGCAAAAACTTTGCTAACTGTATGTGAGAACCTTGGTTGGCCACTTCTGTTTTCTTGCACTGATGTAGCAGAGGAAAGGCAGTGTTAAACCATACTCTATATGGGGAGTGATTGGGAGATCACCCAACATCCTTTGAGAAATAAACCATCATGTTGGGTAAAAAAAGGGATCCATTGAAGACACGAATACATCAGTATGAAGGATATGCTCTCCTCATACTCAGCTACCTCCAGGGTATAGAACACGTAGCATTTTGTATCATCATGCATCTGGCTTTTAAAAATGCAGTGTGAAAACCTATGTGTAATTGTGTAAATGTGAGGGAATGCCTGGTAGCCGGCAGATTAAGGCACCTCTGAATGTGCATGCTCTGGCTAGGCCCTCTACTTGTACAGGTAAATGACCAGTCCTGACTCTAAAGCCCCATACACACTATTAGATTTTCTACTGATTTTTGTCTTCAGATTTACGAAAACCATGTAGTGCAAGGGCATGCCTGATTGCATACAAATTGAAACTCTAAAGGTTCGACCTCGTATTATATCGTTTTGGTAAATCTGAAGACAAAAATCTGTAGAAAATCTAATAGTGTGTGTGCGCTGGCATCTTGATCCAACAGCCAGCAGGTATTCCCTGACAGTACCTGTTCTTTAAATGGGGATGGAAGTGAGCAGGCATTTAAAGACATGTTTCATGATAGAAATATTGGGGTTGCTATTGGATGGCCTCTTAAAAATGCTAGTTCTAGCTCTAAAGTACTGACACCAGATACAGCTAGAATATTAGAGAATTAGCATTACCAGGTGAGGGCCACCAGCTCATGTATTTCATGACAGGTTTTCTTTTTTTATTTAGTTGGTAAATTAATAAAATGTGTGCATGTTTCCAATTGCAGGAAGTTCCTCAGGAGCAGGAAGGCTTCTTTAACCTTCTCAGCCATGTTCAGGGGGCACGGATGGATGAGCAGAGATGCAGCATCCAAATTGTGCACAGCAAAGGGGATCCAGATGCAAAAAATAGCAGTAAGTGGCCTCCAATATATGGACCCTGATGTGCTTGAGTGTATTTTTTCCTTTTTGCTTTACATTACGCAGTCTTGTAAATTAAATGACAAATGTTAAATTTCATATTGTTTTTCCTGCTTTCCAGTTTGGCTTTCCAAGGGTAGATTTCAACAGATCACTCATTTTATCTCATTCTGCATGCACTGGTTCAAATAAAAGTGGCCAGGGTGGTAAGATGAGCAAATCCACAAGGGAACAAAAGTTTATTTTACCTTTACCAGCAGCATATCCAGTTTTCCTGGGATCAGAGATGTTCTCTATTGAGGAAAATTGGGAAAAATGTATTCTTAATTGTATCTGCATCCTGCCCAAAAAGGAAAATGCAAGGGGTACCTGTTGTGTTTGCTGATAAACCTGAGTCTCAAACACTGTAACCTCCAGCCTGGAAGCAATTTCTTTACATAGTCTCTCATATCCATAAGTTGGATTTGCACGTGTCTTAAACTCCAGTTTTTAGCAATATAGGTACTCCCTGAAATCCTGAAATTGGCTTTTTATTGTTCAAATGTTTTATTGAAGAAAATAAAAAAACATACATAGCAAAGAGGCAACAGAGGAAATTGGCTTTTTCAATGAGGAGACAGGGATACATTCAATATATAGCCAAAAGTATATGGACACCCCTCCAAATTATTGAGATCAGGTGCACGAGTTTGTTGTGGAGGAACTCAAATGGCATGCAGTGAGATGCCTGACCTCAAAACTACTGAACACTTCTTAGGTGAGTTGAAATGCCAATTGTGAGTCAGGTTTTCTCATCCAACGTCCGTACCTGAGCTCATACTCTTTTGGATGAATGAGCACAAATTCCCACCGGCAAACTCCAACTTTTTTGAAAAGCCATCCCATAAGTTGTTATAACCATAAGGATAGGGGTTGGAATGTAACTCCATATTAATGCTCATGGTTTTGCAATGGAATCACCTATCATATAGGTGTGATGGTCAGGTGTCCACAAATTTTGATCATATAGTATAATAATAAAGATAACTACTGAAAGTACACTTGTTAATTAAATACACAGCTCAGCACATCTGAGCTTACTGGTTGTCATTGGGCTTCCCTTTTAATACTGTTATCCGCTGCATTGAATTTTCTCACTTATCTTTCCTCCACACAAAAATAAATAATATGTTCACAATAATCACAGATCCTCTTTTCAGATTTATCTTAACTTCAATACTAATTTAAGGTTATTTATTTAGTGAGTCTCTATGTCTCTGTAAGCCAGATGTTTCTTCAAATGCATGTGTTTTACTATACTTTCTATTTAAACACAATTTAAGCCTGTTTGGGACATACTGTACATTCCCAAATGCATACAGCCTTAAACATGAGTACTGCTTGGTACAGTGTCCAGCTGCATACAGCCACTGAGCATTGTCATACATTTTCACAGGCTGCTGGCAGTGGGACTGAATCCTGTGCCTCCTAGGTGCCCTAAATTGCTGGGATTTTATGTCTAAGCTGTTAGAAACTCAACTCTAGAGTCTTTGTTGTGTTCTTTGAAGATCATTGAGAATAAATGTCTTCACATTAAAGGTACATAGAGAGAACATGGAGGCTGGTATTGGACTTTAATAAAAAATAAAAATGTAAAGGTCCATCAAATTCAAAATCATAAAAAATGTGTCCCCGAGAATGTACTACAGAATCCAGCAAGTTGTAGTTATTCATTTACCTTAACTTGTTCTGTACTATTGAAGCTGTTTTTGGACCCTCACCTATGCAGATTCCTAATTTCTGAGCTAAAGAGCAAGCCCAGCTGAATGTGACCTAATACTACTAACTATACCATGACTTGGATAAATGAGTCGGAGAGCATTCAGTTTCAAAATTGGAAAAAAATCATCAAAATTGGTAAAATTCTGCCCCAGAGATTTTAATAAATCTCAGCTAGAAGTAGTAAGTTATATTTAACTGGACTTGGTCTATAATGTTGAAGATGTTTCCCTGCTTATTAAAATAACTTCCTCTGTTCTAAACACAGAAATGAGGAAGCCACTTTAATAAGGGGTAAAACGTTATTAGCATTACAGAACACTTCCAGTAAATGTGACTAATTACCTCTAGCTATACCATGACTTGGATAAATGAGAACCTTCATAGAGATATGATAAACCATAGTTCATCAGTTTACATTTTTACCTTAGAAGAGTTGACAAATTTTCTTGACTACAGGAACAATGGATAGGTGTCCTAGGCCACCCTGAAATATTCTCAATGACCACACATAACATTTCTTATAAATAAAGTATCCAGTTTGATTTTAAATACAGTTTTAGTAATGGCACCTCCATGTAGTGAGGAATTTTTACAGCTTTACCATTCACTATCGTAAACAACCCTTTTAATCCTCATGGTAAAGCTGTTTTTCCTCAGTTGAGGAACCTAACCTAATGGTTCTTTTTCTTCTGAATGGTTCTTGACATGGAAAATTAATAGATTCACTCCCTATAATGACCATGGAAAACCGTATAATTGATGTAATGAAATGATTCTGATGGGAGACATGTATGTAAAAAGGATAAGCATCTCCTTCAAGACAGACTAAATGATTGAAAGGTAGTTTGAAGATAAGCACCTACTGAGAGGCTGTCTTAAGCAGCACCAATAAGAACTGAGAGCCACATGGACCCCTAAGCCATTGGTAGGGACTACTGCGGCACAGGGATAAAAGTGTCATCTATTAGGTATTCCTTTATGTCTAAAATATGTCAAAACAATTTTGATTTTATTACATGATGACTAATGGTGTTAACTGATAACGGTGTTCAAAAAATGGTAATAATAATGATAAATGAGCATGGTTAACGCACATAATCCCAGACAATCAGAAAAACCATACCGACGAATTCTAAATATCTTTTCACTGCCTCAAATGTCATAAACAGGTGCTGTTCAAGGATTCATTGCTGACTATTGTGAATATTAAAATGACAATAAACCCTTATTTTAACTCACAGCTCCAGTCACCCCTCCTCCTGAAATGAATCATTTGATGGATATGTTGGCACAGTCACAAAGTCGAAGACTGGATGATCAGAGAGCAGAGTTCAATCAGTCTGTTGGATGCCCAGACACCATGCCTACCAGGAGAGTATCACAGGACAATGGGGCCCTGAAGGTGAGCAGTTGGTACAAGCGCTGGTAGAAAACTACTGCTTATGTGCCATCTCATGTATCTATACCAATCATGTCATTACTAATAAATTGCACAGTAGTGGTAGTTAAAAAAAGACAAGAATTGTAACCACACACATCAAGCTAACATAATGAGTTTTCATTTGGTTTATTTTTTATGTCACATTTTTAACTTGTATAATTAAAAAAAAATAATAATATATAAAAAGGATAAAGGTAAAAAGACTCAAGGGCTTTTGATAAGCTAAGAATGACCCAACCCTGAAATGGTCCCCTTTTCAGCTTATATAAAAGTAGCACTGTTACATAATCAGCCATTTCCCAAACATATGGTAAAATCTATTCTTTCTTTTGTACAGCTATTTATATAAAAAAGTTAATTTGTAAAATTTTTATATTGAACTTTGATATATTTTTTTACAAGTAGCTTTTTGGACATTTTGGACATCTTGTTCCTAAATTACATATGGCCATTTTTAAGGGGCAAGTGAGGCCTCCAAACTGTTCTTGTTCCTCTTACAATGTGTTGGCCAAAATGGCAACGTAATCAAAATGTGACCTTACAAGTGATTGACATACGTGGGCTATATAGTATCATCATATCTTATCTTCCTTCTTATACATCCTAAGATTTTGTTTGCTGTGGCACAGTAATGCCGCGTACACACGAGCGGACATTACGGCGGACTTTGCCCGGCGGACTGGATTTCGTCGGACAATTCGATGTGTGTGGGCTCCAGCGGACTTTGTTTTCTCAAAAGTTGGACGGAATTAGATTTAAAACTTGTTTTAAATTTATCCGTTGAAATCGAGTCCGGTCGAAAAGTCCGCCGTCTGTATGCTAGTTCGACGGACAAAAAGCCACGCTAGGGCAGCTATTGGCTACTGGCTATGAACTTCCTTGTTTTAGTCCGGTCGTACGTCATCACGTACGAATTCGACGGACTTTGGTGGATTGTGTGTAGGCAAGTCCGTTCATTCACAAAGTCCGTCGGAAAGTACGTCGAAAAGTCCGCCGGGCAAAGTCCGCCGTAATGTCCGCTCGTGTGTACGCGGCATTAGTGTTGCTGCTGCCCGTTAATTGATTTTCCCAAGCCATCCCCCAAATGTGTTTTTCACCAAATGTATTCAATGCAATGTATAAGGACTTTTGGTGATATTACAGATAATTGATTTCTTTGGTGTAATGGTCTAATCCCATGAATAATAGTCAAAGTCACATGAGTGGCAGAGGTAGAGAGGACAGACAAAAATATTTTTCTCAGGCTTGTTTGGTGCAAGGTGAATTGAGCTATTGTATAGACATTTGGACATTGTATTAGACCCTATACAGCAGTGGTTCTCAACCCTGTCCTCAAGTACCCCCAACAGGCCATGTTTGCAGGTTTTTCTTTATCGTGCACAGGTGCTTTAAATCAGTCAATGGCTTGGTATTTTGGACAGATGTTTTATCTAAGAGAAATTCCCAAAACATGGCCTGTTGAGGGTACTTGAGGACAGGATTAAGAACCACTGCTATAAAGAGTTAGGCTGCAGTGTAATTAAGCACCTTAATGTGGTAGTAAACCGCCGCAGTTAAAAAAAAAAAAAAAACACCTGTAAGACTAGTGCATAATGTGCTAATATGCATTGCATATTAGCACATTATGAAATGCTTACCTTAGAACGAAGCCCTCCAGCGGCACGCTGTCACCGCTGAGAGGGCTGACAACTTCACCCAGTCTTTCTTCTGAGTTCGCGGGCTCCAGCGGTGTGAGTGGCAGGAGCCACGATGACGTCAATTCCACGGTTCTGGTACAAAGCTCTGAAGGTGTGGCGCACCTTCAAAGTGCATACGTCGTGATGTCACCGGCTGCATCCAGGGTGAATATCTCCTAAACAGTGCAAGTTTAGGAGATATTCATTTTACCTACAGGTAAGCCTTATTATAGGCTTTCCTGTAGGTGAAAATTACAAAGCGGACTTTATTATCGCTTTAGGCTTCAGAACCAGAAGCAAGCCAATAAGATGTGCAAAGTCCAGTACTCGATAAAGGTACTTTACACAAAGGGAAATCAATCCTAAAATGTCATCAGACCACTTTTGTGTCTAGGCTGAATGCAGGCCCGGACTGGCCATAGGGCAGACCGGGCGTTTGCCCGGTGGGCCTGTGGTTTCTGGGCCGCATGTCTGGCTGTGACATGCAGGGCCGGCTGCCGTCGCGGTTTCCGTCATGCAGGGCCGGCTGCTGATGTTCTGCGCTACATGCAGGGACATGCAGGGCCGGCTGCTGGTGGTGGTGGGAGGAGCGGAGGCATTCTCCGCCTACCAAGCCCATCCATGGCAACCCAGGCCGCCTCTGAACAGAAAGTCTCTGTTCGCACATGCGCCCGCAGCCGACAGGCACCTGGCAACCAGGACGCCAGTAGAGGAGGAGGAACGGAGAAGCCGAGGAAGAGGTCGCATTGGGGAGGCGGTGCTGTCCGTCAGTGAACACAGGTGGCTGAGCTGTGACAAGGGGAGGCAAGCTGCGGGATATCGGCATATCTCCCCCGCTCGCCCCCCTTCTCCTGTCAGCAGAGCGCAGGTCTCATCTTATTTGGCTGCTCAGCTTGTTGCCGATTTGCTTGTCCCCAACTCCCCATTGGCCACAGTGGAGGGCCAATCAGAAGAGGCTAGCAGTGCATCATGGGACATGTAGTACTGGAGCATTGTAAGCCCCATTGTTGTCCACAGGCAGCAGACTTCAGCCCCCAGCATGCACTCTGCTGGAGGAAAGAGTGAGAACCTGAAACCCAGGAAGAAGCTGAATGACTATTAAAGGAAAAAAAAAGGACTGTGCTGGGGGAAGCCAAAGAGAGAGCCACGCTGTACCCACACTACCAGAGAGAGAGTGCCACCACCACGCTGTACCCGCACCACCAGAGAGAGAGCCACGCTGTACCCGCACCACCAGAGAGAGAGCCACGCTGTACCCGCACCACCAGAGAGAGAGCCACGCTGTACCTGCACCACCAGAGAGAGCCACGCTGTACCCGCACCACCAGATAGAGAGCCACACTGTACCCGCACCACCAGAGAAAGAGCCACGCTGTACCCGCACCACCAGAGAGAGAGCCACGCTGTACCCGCACCACCAGAGAGAGAGCCACGCTGTACCCGCACCACCAGAGAGAGAGCCACGCTGTACCCGCACCACCAGAGAGAGCCACGCTGTACCCGCACCACCAGAGAGAGCCACGCTGTACCCGCACCACCAGAGAGAGCCACACTGTACCCACACCACCAGAGAGAGCCACGCTGTACCCACACCACCAGAGAGAGAGCCACGCTGTACCCGCACCACCAGAGAGAGCCACGCTGTACCCACACCACCAAAGAGAGAGCCACGCTGTACCCACACCACCAGAGAGAGAGCCACGCTGTACCCGCACCACCAGAGAGAGAGCCACGCTGTACCCACACCACCAGAGAGAGAGCCCTGCTGTACCCGCACCACCAGAAAGAGAGCCACGCTGTCCAGCACCACCAGAGAGAGAACGCCATGCTCTCCAGCACCACCAGAGAGAGAGCAGGTCAGTGTCACTGGGCAGAGTGGGCACAATAGGAGACAGACAGTACTAGCATTACAGTGCCCCTTTACATTGCAGTCCCCTTTTTATCTTTATATGTTTGTGTCCCTGCACATTACAGGTGGAGGACCGACACCAGCCACCCCCGCGAATGTCTACCAACACCCCCCCCCCCTCCAGTCCCTCTGGAAAAGTTGGCTGCTCAGTCTAAAATGCCCGGGCCTATTTTTTGTCCCAGTCCGGGCCTGGCTGAATGTAACTGAAAGCAAGATACCATTGGTGCATAGGGGAACATCCACATACAATTAGGGTCATATTTACAAAGCAGTTAATCTGACATCAAACATTCACTGCAGACTAATCTTCCTTGTGAATTTGTTTTATATGTTAGTGATTGATTCACAACCAGTGAATATGTATTGTAAGTCACCTTTGCTGTTTTTATGTAATATATCCTTTCGTTTCAAAATGAACCTGCACTTCAGTTTACACTTTAAAGGTAAATGCCTCTCTTAAAGTAGACCACTTGATGCCTACCATTATATATAAGCTTTATGGAAATTTATCAGATGAAGAATGATACTATGTCGGATTCGGGATGTGAATTATTTGGATAAAGGCTTAAAATATGCCTTGTGTAGGATAGGAATGTATCAAACAAAGGATAGATTTAGGCTTTATTGGAATTCATTCAAGGATTCAGTTATTTTCATTGTAGGAGAAGAATTTATTAGATGAAGGATGATAGTATGTCAGTTGTAGGATAAGAATTAGAAGTGAGGAAACCAATTGGCTGTATGACAAAACATCTTCAACATTACACAAGTCCAGGATGTGACTAACTACTAAAAGTTAAAAAGGATAGTGTTTCCACTTATTTAACAATAGACATTTTAGTGGATTTATATTGTTATGTCAGGTGATAGATACAATTTTTTCAGCCAAAAAATGGATTGGACATTTTTTTCAAATGAAGGATGACACTATGCTAAATGATAGGTGAACATTTATCCGATTTAAATGAAGGATGGTATATCAGATGATAGATGTTTTGAAGATGAAGGAATGAGGTTTTGTTAGGTCAGGTGCAAGATGAAGGATTATAAATGCAAAATGAGGTAAGATTGCACTATTGAGGTTATGCTGAATGCTGGAAAAAGTTGAGTTGGATGCAGAGTGAAGCATAATATTTAATATGCATACCTTAAAGCAGCCCTTCTCAGCCAGGGTCCTGTGGAACCCTAGGGTTCTCCAGAGGTTGCAAGGGGTTCCTGAGCAATAAGAATGTTCTGTCTCTCACATAAAGTAACCACTAACAATGATTTTTTAGTCTATCTGAAAGGGGGAGGTGGATTAATCCCAATGACCAGAAATATAAGAATAATTGTTCACAGGAGCCATCACAATAATGTACTGTGAGCTGTAGATATAGTAATTATTAGCAGGGTTTCCATGAGACTGGAATGTTATTAAGGGTCCCGCCATGTTAAAAGGTTGAGAGATAGGCTGTCTTAGAGCAAGTACCACTTACTTGTCCTCCCTACAAAGCACCCTCTGCAAATGTACAGCAAGTCAGCAACCAAAGCCATATTTGCACTCAACAAAAGTAAGGTGTATGATGATGCATGGCAATGTGGACCAAAGCAGTCATGCAAGTTCCATTCTCCCAATCTGTATTACATATATCATGTACCATATAATAATGAAGATTTTACTTACTATAAAAAAAATGCTCCACTGGATTATCAATGTTTACTATCATGGGCTACCTCTAAATAGTTTACTAGTTAAAATACAGACTTTTCTTCAGTGTTTTTGTGCAACAGGTGGACCTGAAGAACATTAATGATGCCTCGCCAGAGCTTTAACAGTGATCTCTTCCTGGGACACTCCGATGAATACCACTAAATTAATTATGTTGCCTAAATGAGAAACATTATTCCATCAGTGTTCTCTGGTTTTAAAATATTATTTGCTCTCAAATGATTATGCCCAGAAGTTCCAGACTGAGCCTTCTAGGTCCATCCATGTAATATACTCAGACTATGTCATTTGGTTCCTCTCAGTTCGGTGTCATGTCATTGTGCATATATATATGTTTACCCATGGAAAAATTCATTCTCTAACCCCAAGGTTTTTAAATGCCTTAATGCATGAACTGATAATGACCCTATCTGGTTGTTCTGTCTTTTCTATTACAGACAATGAGATTCACACATGCAGCAATGGAAAGTGTGTATAACTAGGGAGGGGGAAGGAACATTACAATGTTCTTAAAAATATATATATCAATGGTAGGGTTGCATACGTAATCATAACATTGTAGCCAGATTACCCCACTATACATCATGCATACAACGTTGCTAAGCACTGCTAGTCTCCAGTCTGGCCATGGAACATAGCATTTATTAGTAAACACTTTTTCTCCTCATGCTTCTAAAAGTCAGGTACATATGGAAGTACACGAAATGGTAATGTACTATGTAAGGTGTGAACACTCCTCCAAATTATTGAGTTCAGGTTCACAAGTCTCGAACTGGAGTGCTTTGCACAGAGCCCTGACCTAAACCCTATTGAACATCATTGAGATTAATTACATCAACTTTGAGCCAAGCCTTTTCATACAACATCAGTACCAGACCTCACAAATCTTCTTTTGGCTGAAAGGGTACAAATTCTCACAAACACTATCCAAACTATGTGTAGCCACTGTTTCTCCCCTCTATGTGCACTGTGTGTGCAGGGTGTCAGTCACTGCACTATGTATTATTTGATCTATTGCAGAAAAAGAGGTAAAACAATTAACTGATTGTATTTTCTGATTTTTAAAGCCTATAATTTTAAAACAACAGCTTGACTTATAAGTAGACCAGTGCTTTTTTCTCCAATTACTAAATTCACTGGTATTCTTTGCACTGTTTACATGTTCCTTTTGTCTCCATTTAGAACAAAGCATAAATTTCAGACTACCTCAATGTCTATTTCTAAGAAGAGAATACAGATCAGCCAAGAGCTTGATTACCTGAAGGTTCCAAGAACCTGAAATTAGGAAAGCACAACTACCCCGCTTTATTAGCTTGTCCTGCTAAATAAATGTTTTCTGACTCTATAAACATTGTGGCTTATTTTCAGTGGAAAAAAGCAAAGCCTGAATAAATCAGAAAATGATTAGTAGTTTGTTGTAAGCATCTAAAATCACAAAATATAATCAGTTAATACATGTGCCTAAATTTGTTGCAATATTAGGGCAACTCATTTTCAAATCTGCAAGTATGCCATATCTAAAACTTCCTACAAGCATTTTGTGATTCACCTGTTTAATCAAAGATCAGTATATGTGAGTAACCAAATCTGCACTGATCACAAGAAAAAGAGGATGGATCATTTTCCAGTGATGACCCTTTTCACACGACAAAAGTAGGGATCCCCCTGATTAAATCAAATCAACTCTCCCGAGAGAATTCTCAGCCAGCCTCTACAGGCAATGTAATATTCTCTAATATCTGTTGGCATCCTTACACCCTCTGTTACAAGGTACTATACCCAATCCCACAGCTCTCAAAAACAGAGCTCAGAGTCGCCAGTTAGATAAATGGTGGCCAACTTACTGAATATAGTGGTCCTTTAGTTTGGTTCCCAACATCACCAAAGGGCTTAACACAAGGGCATTGCTAGGATTGTGAAAGACCTGGGACACCCTTGGGTACCCAAAGGTGATATGTGGTTGATTTTGCTAAATTGTGCTAATACTGGGTGGTCTTAAAGGAGTATACTCACTGCATACATGGCACAAATATACCACAGTCATTGTAACTACAAAATATGCTTTAATTACTGTGCCACATTTGATAGTCTAACACGTGTAGAAACCTCAGAACAATCATTAAATATGCTTTTGTGCACACAGCCTACGTTACAGTGGAACTTCATTAAAGTAGTCAGTGACTAATTAGCTGCCAGCAACTGTTGAGACAATAAACACTTTGGTCAGGAGTATGTAATGTATATTACAGCCTAAAGAGTTTAGGGGTCAGAAGTATATAGTACACTTAGAGTGCAGTGGTCAGGAGTATATAATGTACTTGGAGTGCAGTGAATTGTACAACATAGTTTATTTAGCGCAGGGGTCAAGTATGTGCAATGCACAGAGCTCAGGGGTCAGAAGTGTCTAACGCACAGAGCCAAAGGCTCAGAAGTATATTGGTATAGAGTGCAGGGGTCAGGAGTGTGTAAAGAACAGAGCACAGGGCTTAGGACTGTGTAAGGTATAGAATGCAGGAATCGGGAGTGTGTAATGCACCAAGTGCAAGGCTTACCAGTGTGTAATACACAGAGCATAGGGCTCAGAGTACTTAACACATTGAGCACAGGGGTCAGGAGTGCGTAACACACAGAGAACATGGGTTAGGAGTGCATAAGGAGCAGAGTGTAGGTCTCAGGAGCACATAAGGCACAGAGTACAGGGGTCAATGCAAGTGGTTGGTAGTTCATAATGCACACAGCGCAGGAGTGCATAAGGCACAGAGCACAGGGTATGAAATACACAAAATGCAGGGGTCAGGAGCACATAATACAAAAAGAACAGGGGTCAGGACTGCATAGTGCACAGAGCATAGGGTGCAGAAATCAAGAGCATGTAACACAGAGTGCAGGGGTCACGAGTGTGTAAGGCACAGACTACAAGAGTCAGGAATGCATAAGGCAGAAAACAGGGGTCAGACATATGTAAGGTACTGAGTGAAGAAGCCAGGATTGTGTAATACACAGAATGTGGCTGTTGGGATTATGTAATGCACACAGCACAAAAGTCAGGAGCATGTAAGGCATAGAGAGCAGAGGTCAAGAGTACATAGCACACAGGGTGCAGGGGTCAGGAGTATTTAAGGTACAGAGCACAAGGCTTAGGAGTACATGACACAGGGGTTAGGAGTGCATAACACAGAGTTCAGAGGTCATGTGTACATAAGGCACAGAGCGCAGGGGTTAAGAATGTACAGAAGGCAGAGGTCAGGAGTGTGCAACGCATTGCATGCAGGGGTCAGAAGTGTGTAATGCAGAGTGCAGAGGGTGTAAATAACGCACTAGGCTCAGGCCAGTGTACACAATGAAATCAAAGAATAACCCCCCTTCCAGTACAATTCTCCAGCCCCTAACCCCCCCCCCCCCCTAGGCACAGAGATCACTTTTCCACCAAATCTCCCCCAACACAGATCGCTCCACTCCACTCCCCCTAGTAAAGAGCCCCCCCATCCCCCAGCACAGATCCCCCAATCCCCCAGTACAGACCCCCCCCCAAAAAAAGGGGGTATGCTGCAGGAAAATGTTAGAGCTTGGGATCTTCATACAAGAGGCTCCTAGATATCAAAGCCATTACAAATCAGTGTTCTCTTATTTCTGCTCTCTTTAGAAATTAAAGTTGCAACATTTGAATTATTCTCCACAGAGTTTAAGGAGCAGAAAGCAGTGTAATGCATATTTTCCCTTGGCCTTAGAGGAAAGTCAATATATTAAACACCAAAGGGCGAAATGCTGCAAAAGAATTTGGGGATTTTGCAGGTGCCTGCTATCAATGCCATAATTAATTTGTATTAGGATGCCAATTAATATATTTTTGCCCAATTTTCATAATACTTCCAGGTTCCTGATGAAGCTAAACTGTGAAATCTATTGAACTGTATGGTCACTCTCACTGTATGGTCTCAAGACAACTGTATGCTATATATGAATATAGGATGATTCTTTTACATGGGACTAACTTTGGTGACATGTGAGAGGTGGCCTACAGGGGAATGGATCTATATCACTATGTGCTATTATATCACTCTTTTTATTATTGATGGAAGGCACCTCTAAAATTCCAATATGTATTGGTAATTATTTTTGGTTTTGTGGTGAGATGTGGTGCCCCTGGATGTGTTGATGAAGGGATCTTGGATTGCCCAAACATGTGGAGGAGGCTATTACGAATTTAAGAAGGTTGTGTTACTATCTGCAGCTTTGGAACTGTCCCTGGCTGCACATCCATATATACAGCACATCATCGCTTGTCCCCAGGAAGATGTTTTATAACCTGTTGGGAGTCATTGCCATTGATACATTCACAGTATGCAAGAGCTTAATACATTAAATAGCAGATTTACCTCTTGGGAAACAGGGAGAGGAAAATCTCTGTATAGCTTAAATCTACAAGAAAGGCAGAGATAACATAATCTATAAAAGAACCCAGAGGGAATCAAATGTAGGCCATGATAGGGGTGACTGATCATGTGAAATCCTAAATCCTGCAAAAATGAAAAAAAAAAAGCTCAATGTTTGTTAGGGTATAGAATGCGGATGTACCAAGTGCCACATAAAGTAATTTATAGACACAAATTTAATATTTAGAACCTCTTTGCTGTATTAGTGTAAATGCATATCAATTTGGGGGAATGGTGCGCTCATTCCATCAGTATAAACAAATCAAAAACGTGACAATATAATTTGTCATTTACAACAAAAGTAATGTATACGTGAATAAACATAAAAGTGATATGTGATAAGTGATAAATAATTAAATGTAATTGTTCCACATAATAATATAATCATAAATTGGGATCCTCCTTTAAACTTTGTGCTTCTTTAAGTGCCTCCTCACAGGAAACTTCAGTGATAAATACCACCACCAGGTGAATTGCCTGCTCACCTTAGGAGGGAGGGACTTTGTTCCAAATCAGGGATAGTCCCTCAAAATCAGGGACAGTTGGGAGCTATGGTAAATGCAGTGTTTGCACTATCTATGCAGTGTTTTATCAGTTTATCACTGACCCTGGTTCTATTTCTTTTCAGGATAAAGAAGCCCCTGCTATTCAGTTTTCTGGTGGAGATGATTATTTCAGCTTCATCAATCAAGTCCACAGTAAGCACCTTGAAAAACTGCTGAAGAATCCAGGAGGTCGAAATCAGAAGTCATAAAGACCCCAGGCACACTTCAGCTGAACTATGAACTTGTATACACCTAGTGTGAAGATTTTGATGATGCCAACATGGGAATATGCATTAAGAAATCACAAGTTCATGGCAGGGTGAACCATTGAAACCATTGACTTATTACCACTTTATTTCAGTGTCCCCTAGGGGACAAATTGACATAAGAAAGATAGTAGAATGAATTTTCCTATTTTTTTTTTTTTTTGCCTGTAGCATGCCTGACAGTTCAGCTACTAAAGTCTATACCCTCCCTATGGGCAGCAAGCTCTCATTAACCAGTTCTTTTATTTAATCTCCTTCCTATCAGTGTTGTAGACCAGCATGGCATGCTTTGGATGTTAAGTCACTATGGGGTTGATTTACTAAAACTGGAGAGTGCAAAATCTGGGTGCAGCTCTGCATAGAAACTAATCAGCTTCCATTTTTTTTTTTTTGTGAAAGTTTAATTGAACAAGCTGAACTTAGAAGCTGATTGGCTACCATGCACAGCTGCACCTGATTTTGCACTCTCCAGTTTTAGTAAATCAACCCCTATGTGGCATTAATTGGGCATTACTCTGGCTTGTTACTGGCATGGTATGGCTTATAATGTCATGCCCAATTAATGCAACAAAGCAACTTAGTACTCAATGTTAAAAAATTAGGTAAAAGTAATGCCTGAATCTTTCATTGAGAGTATCTCAGAACACTAGTAAAAAGTGGTCAATAGGTTTTAGCACTAAAAGTTTGGTGTGGACACATTATTTCTTATAGCTGAGTCTCTCTCTGTACTATAGAACACATTGTTAAAAAATGCATATAGTAAAGATGTATAACAATGGATTGTTGGTGTAACACAGATGTTCTCCACAGGTGGTAGGTGTACATTGGTAGGTACCCCTGACAGGTTCAGGGGTGATTGTATAAGTAAAATATATTGTTTTAGCGCAGAGTAATAGCAATTGAAAAGTTTTAGTTTTTTTTAAACATACATTTGTGCTAAAAAAGGTTTGTGAACCCTTTGGAAATATCCGGATTTCCAAATGAATGGTTTGGTCCTCAACTAAGCCACATTTACAAATAACCATAATCTGCTTAAACTAATCAAATATAAACTGTACTTTCTTAAGTCTTTATTGGACACATTGGTTAGACATGTACAGTCCAGGGTGGAAAATTATGTGAACCCTTATAGTTAGTAAATATTTGAACCACTTTTAGAAACAATAAACTGCACCAAAATGCTTACTGTAGCTGCTAATAAAGACTTGCACAAGAATTAGGAGGGACGAGTGTCAATTTTACATGGCGGGAATGAGCCACAACCGTGATACAAAAGCTTAGCTTGCGGTAGCAGTGTAGCCCCATTCACTCACATGGGAGAGTTTGACAGGCGGTGCCACCTGTCAAACTTTTCATATAGCATTAAAATTGCTGTGGCAAAGTGTATGCACCCTAGGTGCACCATTTCTACTTGTGGGTGAGTGGTTGGGGGGGGGGGGGGGCAATAAAAACATGGATCAACCAGCAAATTTGCGTGGCGACTCTCTAGCAAGTTGCAATGGTGAGTCTACAGCAAGAGCTCTGCAAATCTACAGCATGAAAATTTAGCCACAGTGACCCCTGTAGTAGGATGACTATTGCACAACATAACTGAACCAAACTTGCAGCAGACCTGCAGAATGTTTGCAAAGAAAGTTGATCTGAAGTCATGCAATGTGGACTTGCTGCAATCTTGCAACAAACTTGTGAAGCCTTGAAAGTCTAGCAATAGCTTAGCAAGTAATTTGCAAACTTGCAGCACAATTGGTTGCTATCTGCGAAGATAGCAAGCAATTCCCATGTCCCATTGCAGAGATTTTACTTCAGTTTCTGAACCATAGTTGAACAGGAAGTGAGGAAATCTCTGCAAATTGAGGGAATTCCTTGGGAACCCCCAGGTCACCAGAACCAGTGTCCCCATTGGAAGATTTCCCCTCTATTACTTTTCTGGGGATACCTAAAATGTGGGATTTTTGTTTCACTTTCACTTTTGTTTTCCAATATTTTTATTCAAAAGTTTTCTTCACAAGACATAAAGTTCAATTTTTACATACTTTGTTTAAGGTGTAAAAACCAATAACAAGTTATTTATACTTAACAACCAAAAGGCAAAAAAGAAAGAGACAGGGAGGTTGCACGATACCTACTCTCATATTGTTATTGAATCCTTAATGTGTTTCATGTAAAGTATGAGGAGTCACCTGAGGAGAACTCTCTCTCCCTGACTCCTCTGCCTGGTGCAACCTTCTAATTTAACTCCCTTAGCAGCCCTAAGGTCTCCATTAGCTTCATAATCTTCAAGGATTATTTTGTATAGTTAGGATAAGGGAAAGAAAGAGACAGGAAAGTGGAAAGTAGAGGATAGAAGATAGTGAGAGAGAGAGAGGTGCACTCCTGTCGTAGGGCAAGGGATTCCTAAGAATCCGTCGCATTATGTATTCGAGATGTATTTTATCCAAGGGTCCCATATTCTTTCGAACAATGCCATTTTGTAATTTAGAATAGCAGAGAGACGTTCATTTACCATAATCCAAGACAGCTTAGACTTTATAAGATGAAAGGGAATCGTTGGAGACTTCCAAGATTTAGCTATCGCTATCCTAGCAGCTACAAATATGAGAGTTATAAGTTTCCGCGTGTGTTTCGATGCTCCTTCCACTGGACGTCCCAACAGTGCCTGCAAGGGTGACTTGATAAGATTCACTTGGGTTAATGAATATATAAAGTTATATGTGCGGATCCAAAATCGACGCACCTTTGGGCAAGTCCACCAAATGTGTATCATGGTACCTTCAATATTGCATCCCCTGAAGCACTGCGGGGAGGCCCCCGGAACAAAAGCTGCCACTCTCGCTGGGACCATATACCATCTCATCAGGACTTTATAGTTTGCTTCTATTAGAGAAGTATTAATGTATGTTTTGGATGCCTGGAGGGACAGTTTGTTCCAGTCTTCATCTGCTAAGTTGATACCTATATCGTTTTCCCATTTTTGCATATGAAACAATTTCTGGGATGTTGATGTTAAGATGCTGTATATCAATTAAATATGACCCGAATGTTTGTCTATAGTTCTGCAAAAATTTTCCATTTGGGTGTATTCAGTTAAATCTGAGCTACGGTTCAACGTAGTTAAAAAATGCGCTATCTGAGAATAGCGGAATATTTCTGAATTTGGTAATTGGTACTTTTCTTGCAGAACCTGTTTTGACATAATCCCTCTGTGGTCACATAGGTCAGCTATCCGTAGTAGCCCCTTATTGGTCCACCATTTAAATTCATGGGGACGAAGGCCCGGGGTGAACATAGGATTGTTTAATATTGGGGCTAATGGGGCTTGTGGAGATTTGAATTTGTAGGTAGTAGCTAGTCTATCCCATAAGTTTAATGAAAAGGATAGAGTCAGACACATTATTGTCGGTCTGTCCTTTGTTTTCAGCCACATTAAGTGGCTAATCTCCTTGTTTGGGAATAGTGCTGTTTCCATTGTCATCCAAAGTGGATTTGATTGTCGGGTGTGAAACCGAACCAACTGTGATAGTTGCGCTGCATGATAATATTTTATCAGGTCTGGTACTCCAAGACCACCTTTTAATTTGGGAGTGTATAGTGTTCGTCTATTCACCCTGGGCCTTTTATTCCCCCAGATAAACTCCAGAAGCTTATTCTGGAATTTCGCCAGGTCTGCTCTATCAATTGCTATGGGAAGAGTCCTAAACAAATATAATACCTTCGGTAGTAAAGTCATTTTAACTGAGTACAGTCGACCGAACCAAGATGGAGGATTTTTTGACCATCGTTTGAGATCCTCTAATAATTTTTTAAACAGTGGGGGATAATTATTCCTATATAGTGTAGCTAGTGATGGGGTGAGGAAGATACCCAGGTAAGGGAGGGCTGTGTCTTGCCACTTAAATGTATATGAATTCCGTAGGGCACTAGTTATATGCGTTGGTAGCAACACATTAAGGGCTTGGGATTTCGAGTGATTCACTTTCAGGCCTGAAATCAAAGTATATTGTTTTAGTAACTTATGCAAAGTGGGTAGTGAGGTAATTGGGGAGGAGAGGAGCAGCAACAGATCATCCGCGAATAATGCGCACTTGTGTTCCCTGTCACCACAATAGACTCCTTGTACATCTGGGTGGGTTCGTATCTTAATAGCTAATGGTTCCAATGCCAAAATGAATAATAGGGGGGATAGTGGGCATCCCTGCCTAGTTCCCCTCCGTATGTCTATAGATTGAGACCGAAAACCCTTGATGACTAGGTGTGCTGTGGGAGTCCTATATATATTTTCTAGTGTCTTCAAAAAGTTTGGGCCGAACCCATAACGTTTCATTATGAAAAATAGATAGTCCCATGAAAGGGAATCAAAGGCCTTGTGTAAATCCAGAAGCGCTCCCCTCCTACCCCTCCCATCCCATCCCGAATTCAGTGCAGATATTATGTCAATAATTCGTCTGGTCTGGTCTGGGGCCTGTCGATTGGGGACGAATCCCACCTGGTCTGGGTGAATATATTTTGATATAAACGAATTCATGCGTGTGGCCAAAATTTTTGTCATTATCTTCAGGTCTAAATTAATTAATGATATTGGGCGGTAATTTGCGCAGTCTCCATGATCTTTATTTGGTTTAGGTATTATGTGAATATAAGCATTATTTTCTTGACTTGGAAGTGGGTTTCCTTTTCTTAAATAATTAAGAAAGGAGCATAAATGAGGAACTAATATTTCTGTGTAACTTACGGTAGTAATGTCCCGAAAAACCATCAGGACCTGGTGCTTTGGAAGGGTTTATTTGTTTATTAGCAGCTGCTACTTCCCCCGCTGTAAACTCCGCCTCCATTAATTCTCTATGGTCCTGATCTAGTGTGGGCAATGTAATGTCACTAAGGAACTCCTCAGCTTTGACCTCTTGTAGAGGTGTGGGGGCGTCATACAGTTTAGAATAGAAAGAAACAAATTCCTGTAATATTAACTGTGGGTTCTGTGTAGTCTGACCATTTTGTAGTCGTAATTTAGGTAGGGCTGGTGTGAATGGTCTGGGAGTTAATTTCCTAGCTAAGAGTTTATTAGGTTTATCCCCCCAAGTATAGTATCTGTGTCTGGACCATCTTATGCTTTTTTCTGCTTTTGTGGTGAGGCTCAGATTAAGGGCCGTGCGAGCCGTATCAATTTGATCTCTGAGATCAATGGATTGGTTTATCCTTTGTTCCCGTGTGAGACGTTGTAGTTCCGCAGTTTGTTGTTTTATCGTATGTTCCCGCTCTCGTTTCGCTCTAGAGGCTAGCTGAATCAGCTTGCCTCGGATGGTGGCTTTATGTGCCGCCCATATTATACTTGGGGACGGGGATGAGTGAAGGTTGTTCCGGAAGTATTCTTTAATAGCTAGCTCTGTTTCCTTCGCGGTAATAGGATCATTTAATAGGGATTCATTTAGTCGCCACGACGACGGTTGTGATTTTGACCATAGGTTTGTAAGTGTAATTTGTATTGAAGAATGGTCTGACCATGCCATGGGAATGATTTTGGTCGATGCGACAAAGGAAAGTAACGGGGAAAGTGTAAAAAGATGATCTATTCGCGAATATGTCTTGTGTACATGGGAATAAAAAGTATAGTCTCTAGACGTGGGGTGGGCGTTTCTCCATATGTCAATCAAGTCATAACTATGGAGTAGGCGAGCAATCTCTCCGCTTTGTTTTGGGGTATGTTTTAGGATAGATTTTCCCGGTTTAGATTTGTCTAAAATTTGATCTAATGATGTGTTGCTGTCACCTCCCAGTATCACGTGTCCCTCTACATGAGGCATTATAATTGCTAACATTGTGTGTAAAAACTGTTTTTGTCCTACGTTGGGGGCATAATAAGAGAGTAATGTCACTACTTTGTCATGTATTTTCCCCTTAGCCATAATATAACGCCCTTCTTTGTCTCGAATAATGCTAGTGGGTGAGAATGGTATATTTTTTGCTATGCAGATTGCTACTCCCCGTTTTTTATCTGGTCCATTTGATAGAAAAAACGTGGAATATCTTGCATTTAAATATTTAGGGGCAGACGTTTTCGAGAAATGCGTCTCTTGAAGTAATAAAATATCAATTCCCATTTTATAATATTGTTGAAAGGCCTTAGTTCGTTTGATAGGGGAGTTCAAACCCTGTACATTATGGGTTAATACTGTGTATTTTCCAGAGGATCTAATGGTCATATGTGTTCGGTAAACTGTACTCACGTTTTAGAGGTCTTCTCAGATGTGTATGGGGAACCCATTTCTGTTTCAGGAGTGCACCAAAAGAAGGAGAGATTAGAAAGAAAAGAGGAAAATATATAGAGTTAGAGACAAATCTCACTTTGTTCTTTAAACTATAACAATAACCATTCAATAGTGTTAATAAGTAAAAAGCAACCATCGCACTGTTTAGCAGTACGATCTTGGGGGTATTTACCCCATTATGTTGTGAAGTTGCCTCCACCCGTAAAGTGGAGGCAAGTTCACCACAAGTGGCATGTGTTACTGCCCTGACCCTCTTCGTGTTATAACTGAGGGGGACTTAAAAATCAAAAGAAAACGGAGGGGGGGGGGGAGGGGAGACCCCAAAACGAAGAGCAGAGTCAAAAAAAATCTTAACTAAAATTAACAGGGGTTTGTGGAAGGAATTGTAGCCTGTTCAAAATGAAAAAAAAAAACAAAAAAAAAAACAGTCAGACTTTCAAACATAGCGTTCGCCTAATTAGGCATTAAGGCAGACTGTTCTCAACCAGCTTGTATCCTTCTATGGCTTTTGACCCAAGCCTGGCAACTTTTGCCTGAGTAGAGTGGGAGATAATCCACCAAAGCTTTTATTAGACGTTCAGGTGGTGGGATGCGATTTCCTCGTATTAGATCTTCTCTGTTGAGACCACAGGGGCGAGACCGGACGACCATCAATGTTTGGGGGTTCAGGGTGATGAGAATCTCTGGTGATTATTCCCAATTCTAGAAGTAGTTCCTCTCCAGACTGGAAGCTAGCGAATGAATGCGACTTTCCTCTGTAATTAAAGGACAGTCTAAATGGAAAAGACCAGCGATACTTGATCTGATGATTAATCAGATGTGTCAATAAAGGTTTCAGTTGTCTTCTCTTCTGGATCGTCGCCTGTGATATGTCTGCGAAAATCTGGACTTTATTTCCTTGTAGCGAGATATCTCCTTTGTTTCTTGCTTCTAGCATTATTTTTTCTTTAACCCGATAAAAGTGCGGTTTGACTATCACATCGCGGGGCAAACCATCTGGTCTAGGAGCTGTGAGAGCTCGATGAACTCTATCCAGTTCCAGCTGATGAGTAGCAATGTCGGGTATTAAATCTTTCATCAAATCATGAACAGCTTCCTCCAGATCGTTTATCGACTCCGGAAGACCTCGCACGCGGAAGTTGTATCTTCTTGACCTATTTTCCAGGTCTTCAATTTTCGCATTGGCTTGATCTAATTGGTCTTGTAGTGATGATATCATTCTGGAGTTTTGGTTAACTCTTTTAATGGTGCCATCTATTTTGGAATCTATGGTGTCCAACCTCTCCCCTATGTTTTGAAAATCATTTTTTATCCCAGTAGTAATAATAGTGCAAGCTTTGGAAAGTTCCTGTTGAAGAAGAGCAGAGAATCTGGCTAACAGGACCGCATCTCCTGAATAAGCAGTGGGCTCAGATGTTTGAGGCTGTATTGAGCTGTTTTGGCTCAGTGCTATCTCTGCTATTTCTGCCATTTGTCTATCTGTGGATGAGGCAGGAGAGTTGTTAAATAGCACCGCTCTATCTGGGGAGACTGACAGAGGGGACATGTCCAAACAGGCTTCCCGAGGGGACAGGGGATCTTCCTGGGACTGGGACGAGAAGGGGTCCCGTCCCAAGCCATCCATGGATGCTTCTGGATGCGGGGGGGATGTTTGCTGTGGCGCCTTCTGAGTAGGGGGAGGCCTTGGCTTTTGTGTTTGGGCGCCAATCTTCCCCTGGGCCCTCTGTAGTGATGTGGGTGCTGACTGTGGGGAATGTTGTTGGGGTCGAGGGCTGCTCCACTCCTCATCCACTGTCCCCTGCTCCTTACCGGGCTCTGGTGTCCGTCCGTCCACGTGGAATCCCCCTCCGCCTTCTCCTCCATGCCTCGCCGCCGCCATCTTAGTCTGAGGAGACTGCTGCTGGGCGCATGTATAGCGGGACTGTTGTGGCTGTTTCCTTCCCTTTCTCGAGCTCCCCGCGGCCCCCCGCCTCATGATCCGCTCCCGGGATATAGGCTGGCTGTTCGGAGGCGATCCGTTTGTCCCTGCTTGCTAATTGTAGCTTTATCCGGGTCTGGGCTTGCGGAGCTCGGCTACTGCATGACCAGCTCCGGCGCCGCGCACATGCGCACTTCACTTTCACTTTTAATGATAATGGTAAACAGGACAAATAGAGAGGGTGAATCTCCTTAACGGGGGCACAGACAGCAATAAAAACTGACAGGTGTTCTAATCCCTCGTCACTCTATCCAAAACTAAAAAAAAAGGTTTTGCCCTTACTGCTGCTCCATTAACTGAAATGTAAAAAAAAGTTGGGAGATGTAACAAGTAAACAACCTGAAATACAGGTCTGATGTCTGAACAACATCTCAACTGGCCTGATGTTTGAACTTCCAGAAATCAGATTTTATTCTGTTGTTTGTTTAGGCCTGTGTTTCGAGTTGTTTTCTTGAAACATCTCCCAACTTTTCTTAAAGCGGAAGTAAACCATCCATAAAACAGTTTCATTTTCGGCACGTGCCGGAAATGTAACACTACCATTGGTTGTGCTCTCAACCAAACTGTCAAGCCATCCAATGGTTGGTGTCTAAACTTATCACATGTGCAGCATCATGGCAGTTGTAGATTAAACAGAGGCAAATATGGCAGCTTCCTTGGCTGAAAACAATAGGGGGGTTTACTTACACTTTAAGTTTCAGTTGATGGACCAAGCATGCCCTTGTAAAATTTCCTGATGCAATTTTAAATTAATTGCTCCTTCTATGATAGCCAAGTCTAAGTCTTAAGTCAGTTTCAGTTGATGGACCAAGCATGCCCTTTTAGTTTTCTTAACGTTTCTTAAGTTTCAGTTGATGGACCAAGCATGCCCTTGTAGTTTTCTTAAAGTGGATGTAAACCCAATGTCATCCTTTCTAAAGTACTGCCATAGGGGTTATCTATAAGGATATACATGACTCCTGCATGTATCTTTACCTGTCAAATGTCTCACCTCTGTCTGTTATGAGACCCGAAAATTTGCAGATTCTGTGGGTGGGTCTGTTGTCTGGAGCTCGGTGGGTGGAGTCGTGATGTCAGTAGACTCCCCGCCCACCTCTACACTCCCCTTGTCAATATGCATTTTCTCCTGTGTATTTCTTAGACTGAACTTCTGCTATGATCTCTAACATTCAGTGAAAAAGACAGGAAAGTAACCACATGACTTCAGCATGCCAAATCATGCTGAGGTGTGGAACAGCCAATCCTTGCAGAGCTTCTGAAGAAAGGAGTGGGGGTGGAAATTAAAAAATAATGCATGTCTTAGGCTAGTGCACGAGATATGTAAATCACCTGTCACTCACAGCAAGGGGGAGGATTTGACAAAGTTTTTCTCTGTTTGTCAAGTTTTATCTCACTGAACAATAAAAGAGGATTGCTCAGAGCTGGATTGACTCTTTGTGGCAAGACTGGGCTCAAATGATAGGAAATCTTATACTCTACATTATGACATAAAAACAAAAAAAAACAAATTTCGGGTTTACATCCACTTTAACTTTACTTAAGTTTCAGTTGATGGACCAAGCATGCCCTAATAGCTTTTTTATCTTTTCTTGAGTTTAAGTTGATGGACCAAGCATGCCCTTGTAAAATTTCATGATGCAATTTTAAATGAATTGCTCCTTCTATGATAGCCAACTCTAAGGCTCCATACACACTATTAGATTTTCTGCAGATTTTTGTCTTCAGATTTACCAAAACCATGTAGTGCAAGGGCCTGCCTGATTGCATACAAACTGAAACTCTTATGCCCCGTACACGCGGTCGGATTTTCCGACGGAAAATGTGTGATAGGACCCTGTTGTCGGAAATTCCGACTGTGTGTAGGCTCCATCACACATTTTCCATTGGATTTTCCGACACACAAAGTTTGAGAGCAGGATATAAAATTTTCCGACAACAAAATCCGTTGTCGGAAATTCCGATCGTGTGTACACAAATCCGACGGACAAAGTGCCACGCATGCTCAGAATAAATAAAGAGATGAAAGCTATTGGCCACTGCCCCGTTTATAGTCCCGACATACGTGTTTTACGTCACTGCGTTCAGAATGATCGGATTTTCCGACAACTTTGTGTGACCGTGTGTATGCAAGACAAGTTTGAGCCAACATCCGTCGGAAAAAAACCTAGGATTTTGTTGTCGGAATGTCCGAACAAAGTCCAACTGTGTGTACGGGGCATTAAGGTTTGACCTCAAATTATATGGTTTTGGTAAATCAGAAGTAAAAAATTAGCAGAAAACCTAATAGTGTGTATATAGGGCTTTAGTCTTGAACCTTTTCATTGTTGGGGGGAGGTTTTGCAATACTTTTTTCCTTCTGTACTGATGTGGTTAAATATTCAACATTTGTCTTATTCATTCACAAAACATTATCCCAGGAGCACTGTGAGGCTTCCAGGTGGTCTTCAAAAATTGAAATGAGCAAAATTAGTTTATACTGGGAAATGCTTTCTTTTTTTCTTTTTTAGTGAAAATGTGAAGAGAAACTTTGGCAAGTTTATGAGAATCCTGCAGGTCCTTCTCTGTTACCCTAAGGTTCTTCATCACCTTTTTCAGCATTGCTTGCTGCACAGCTTCATCCCACTCCTAAAGTAATGACAGTACCACATTTGCTCCATTCATGGACTGCTTACTTTACTGTGGATTAATCAATACACGGGCCATTAGAAAAGCCTTTGTGATATATTTTCAGGAATTTGTCTTCTAAGGCCCTCTTGTAGGTTCAGAACATTGTCCTTGAAATTGTTCTTGAGAAGAACATACATTGTAAGTAAGCAAATGCTGATTTTGGGGATCCTCAAATTCCACCATTAAACTGTCCACTTTGCAAAGGAAGTTGCACAAGAGAATATTCCCCAAAGTTTAGTTATTGAGTTGAAGCTCTGCTGACTTCCGTCATCCAATCATACGCCAGCAAACATGCTGTTTTCTTATTTCCCTTGCACATTCACTAAACTCTGTGGAAAAAAAGCCCTTGAAAACTGAACAACCTGCAGTATGTCCCTTTAATAAATCAACCTCAATGACTGTAATAGTTTGTTATTATGTAGAGGGTCACATCCTTTTCCATCAAGAACCTTGATTGTTTGAGCCATGTTTTTAAAGATAAAACACAGAGCATAGAGATATGATGTACATTTTGCTTTCATTTAATAAATATTAAATGAATATTAAATCCTATGAATATGGTATAGCTGAAGTTCAGACCCCATATTAGGAATCATTCATGCAGAAATCCAGATCATTTCAAACTTTTTCTTGAAACTGTATGCCTAGAAGACTTTTATATGTAATTGGGAGTATTGGCCATATATGTACACAAACTTTAGTTATGTGAGCACAGGGTATTTGTTATCAACTGGTATGTATTTTAATAATGATTGAAAACATTGATATATCAGACATGTCCTTTGTGAAACACAGGCCTTTACAAATGATAAGGGTTACGGGCAATGCAATTAAATACTAGGCAAAAGCAACCAATCATAAACAATTTTTCATTGTTTTGTGTGTCCTAAACTGATGAAAGCTGTAATCTGATTGATGACTGCAAGCTACTGCACTTTTCTTGTTTGATATGCACCATATTGTTTGTTGGTAATAACAGGTTTGTGAGTTTGTCAATAAATCACAATCCACTTTACGGGTGTACTTGTATACTCAATCATAATAGAGAAAAAGATCTGCATATCTCTTCAATGGGGCCTCACACAGCAATAAAATATTGTCATTTTGTTCTGCCCCAATTTCGTGTAATTTTTCTGTGATGATTTACAGGCACTACAACTCTACAACCTTCTCTCCCCCATTTAGCGCTAGCTAATTCAGCCCTAACTAGACCCTCTCTGTTTCTTCCATGTTCCCTTAGTGTGATAGTTATTTGCAGAGACAGGGCTTAGGAAAATTATTGTCTTCATACGTTTCAAAAAAGACTGGGAAAAAATCTTCGGTACTGCTCTGTCCCGCTCTGTACTGTTGAAGTAAAATGATGTTGGCTTCAACTTCTGTGTCTTACGGAATAGTTAAGCTGCCTGTGGTTGGTGCTAAGTCAGCAGGTGACTATGCTCTCTGTACAGACTGGGGTATGTTAGTGCAGAATTTGGCATTTGAAACAGAACAAATCCTTTTCTACTTAATCCAAAACTAAAAAAGTTTTAGCTCCTCCCCACAGTGGTTCCTTTGTTGGGCCCCTACATCACTACTGTACTCTGTAGTAACGTAGGGGTCAGGGTAAGGAACCGAAGGGAAGGGGACTAGGCATCCTACAGTCCTGAAAGTGACAGATGCACAAAAAATGCACATTTGATGTTCAATAAAAATCTATGGAGAGCTTAAAAAAAGTTAGTTGGCCCATTTCCATGATAGAATACTATAGTTGTCTTTCCTAAGGAAGAAAAAGATTTATCACCCACTTAGTATAGGCCAATTTTTATTGCCAAGTGCTGATATTAAATTGCTGGCTAGGATACTGGTTACTAGACTGAATAAAGTTATATGGAACATTCATCCAGGCCAGTCCAGCTTCATACCAGACAGGTCGTCCAGTCTTAATATGAGAGGAGTATTTCTAAACCTACAGGTTCCTGTAGGGTTTCAAGGACCTTGCCCTCCCTTGACGGTGCCAAAGCTTTTGACAGCATCGAGTGGCACTATTTCTGGCAGGTACTGGTGGTTTTTCAATTTGGCCCATCATTTGCAAATTGGATGAGACCACTCTACTAAGCGTCTAAGACATGGGTGCAAAATAATAATGACTACTCAGAACCTTTTTCTGGCCAGGGGGACATGATTGGGGAGCCCACTGTCGCCCCTACTCTTTGCGTGTGCTATGGAGCCCCTACTAATAGCAGTTAGAGCCTCCTCATTTATTTGTGGCTTTCAGAGGGGGAGGAGAAAATAGCATTATATGCAGATGATGTCCTATTTTTTCTGGGAGATACTCAGTTCTCCCTGTCGGCTGTGATGAACCTGATAACTGATTTTGGCTCTTTTTCAGGCCTTACCATTAATTGGGATAAATCCACCCTCCTGCCAGTAGATACCCTTATAGGGCCCTTGCCCCAATGTGCACAACATATACAGATTGTGGAAAAGTTTAGATGTACACATAATGAGACATCCCAAGCAACATGTATGTGTATATATATATATATATATATATATATATATATATATACATACACATATATAGAATTTGGCCCCTCTCCTTGATGGTTTTAAAGCAAATGTAGTATGCGGTGTCACCTCCCTCTCTCTGTAGTGGATTGCTATAATCTGATCAAAATGATCTGGATGCCACAGCTCCTGTATATACTTCACAATTCACAATTCCCCTATCTGGATCTCTGGGGTATGGTTTAGATTAGAAGAATTGATACTCTGTTTAGGGACCTGGTATGGAACATGGGCTAGGCCAGGATCCGCCTCCGCACACTCAAGTTAACCAAGGATATGCAAGTTTGAGCCAACATCCATCGAAAATAAATCCAGGATTTTGTTGGCGGAATGTCCGATCGTGTGTATGTGGCATTAGTTACTTCATGGCGGCCCAGCTTCAACACCTAATGAATTGTGCATCAGTAGAAGGCATCCATCCCAGCAGGTCCATATTGTTAATATTGTTTTTTTTCTTTTTTTTAATGTACCTCTCATGCTACTTTGCTGGAGGCCCTGGAGGGAGGGTCTTCTGAGTATACCCAAGCTGCCCCACGTTATCTTTATTAGGGAAGCTGTGGAGGACAATTACATCTCTATTACATTATAGGGGCTTTACTGAATTTTCCCCTCTTTGGGATAATGAGTGTTTATAGGAACCTTAATACTTAAGTACCTTTGGAGGTGAGAAGGCGTGTGGTATCATCCTGCTTGCCCAGTTGAACAGAGACACAGCCTTAAAATCCTTTCAAGAACTGGAAGGCAAGTACTCACTCCCAAATCGCACCCTACTGTATATCGGCATTTACAAATCCGCCATGTACTGATGGCTCAGTTCAAGGAGACACCCTTGTAGGGGAGTAAAATACCTATATTATGTTCCTTACCTTTTATCACGTCTACTAAAGGTCTGATTTCAGACCTTTACATTAGTATTCACCTGGCAGATTTAGATGGTAATGTGGACCTCCCTTGCAAGGCACGCTGGATAGAGGACTTAAGTAGTTTGATGGAGGAACAATTGCAGTTTATTCTAGAGTCAGTCCCTCCAGTAGTTTTCTCACCTTCTCAAAAATGATCGCAGCTGTATCTACTGCATATATCCTACTATACAGCACAAAAGTTATTTAAGTTTGGTGGAGGCTCAGATGACAATTGTCCCAGATGTGGACGCTCTCTAGGTACCCTCATCCCTATGATGTGGTGGTGTCCCAAGCTGCATACTCTGAATTCTGTCTATACATTATCCTATGCACTAGACCCACTGTTTTGTGTATTAGGATAAAGAGCTTATTCCACCTACAATGCAGATCCCAGTGCTTCGTTGCCTTTTTCAGGCTAGAAAACATATAGCGCAGAGATGGTTATTGCCACTCCTGCCCACCCATTCCAGTTGGATGCAGGCTGTAAATGATACCATTTTGAAAGAAAAATGTATCTATACTAAGCGAGGATGTCCAAAAAAATCTGATAAGCTCTGGGAACCTTGGTTGGGCACCCGTGGCCTAGGACCCCAAACACTTGTGATGCATAGGTTACTAGGGTAATATAAGAAGTCCATATATTATACTGCTATGGTACCAACGCTGTCTTGTTCTGACTACAAATGTATTGAGTACCATTAGAGCTTACATGGCACACCGTTAGTTCTTGTTTTTATTTTATTTTTTAAGCGGTAGTAAACTGTCCTTTTTTATTTTTACCTATAGGTAAGCTTATAATAAAGCTTACCTGTAGGCAGTGGCGGCCCGTCCATACAGGACGCATCACCCCTAATTCAAGCGCCCGGCCCCTAATCTACATTCAGGGTGCTATAAGCATGGATTCCAACAGGTTTTTTTTTTAAGCACATGATTGGAGCCTGAGGCTCTAATTGGCTGGGGGCAGGGGGGGTGTGTGCTCGCAGGGATCGCCGCTTTCCCATCTGCTTCCAGCGGGGGGGTGGGGGGGCAGGGTTGTGACGATAGTTTACTCTAGCGAGCAGCAGCCAGTGACGAAATTGATGCATGCACTCTGAAGGAACAGCATACCCGTGCCGTTTCTTCAGAGCTGTGTGCAAAGGGCGAGACTCCTGCGTCCATGCATGGGAGTGACATCATTGCGGCTCGGCCAATCAAGCGACCACAGGCGGATAACTTGGAAAAAAGACTGTGTGACAATGGAAGCCCTGTCAGTGATGACAGCGCACTGCTGCAGGGCTTAGTTTTATGGTAATTCTTTTAAAATGTGCCAGTAGTACGCAATGCATACTAGCACATTATAGCTTTATCTTGCAGGGAGACCTTTTTTTTTTCTATCTACGACTTTAATACCGCTTTAATGTAGGACAATGAAGTTTTTGTTTGTTTGTTCTCTTCTTTTTGTATATGGAAGATGTAAAAACACTTTATTTTTGCTTAAAAAATGGTTTGATTAAAAAAAAAAAAAAACTGTTATTTGATATTTTTTATTTTATACTTTTTTTTTAGTTATGTGACTGGCACAGCACCAGTCAGGGCTAGCCAGACACAGACTCACACATCAGCAGAGTAATAGAAGCCCCTCCCAAAGATCTATCCCTGCAAATGCCAAAAAACAGGGAAAGATCATGTGACCACACAACAGCACCGCAGGGATAGGGTACTTAAATGATTTAAAAAAATTCAGCACCATGATATATGTGATTTATGTGAATGAATTATGGCAATTAACATTTCTCTGTTTGGCTAATTATTTAACACAAGTAGTGTGTACCTGAATCGGACTTTGTATTAGCCTCTTGCAATCCCTGTGCAGCAGAGCTCAGACTGGGAAGGGGAAAAGCATCACATGGAGTCAACCAGTTGTGCAGCAGTGTTTATGTGCTAACAATCGACATGAGCACCCAGAAGCCTGAGGTGTCATTGGCTGCAGGACCAGTTTGTCAGCGGGTCCCAGCCAAGGATTTTGGACCAAACCCTGCTGATTGCCTGCAGCCAACAAGAGATCGGCCTGAGCCTGAATTTGTAAACACAGGCATTCAATCTCACCGTTCCTTCTGTTCCTGGACCCTTTTTGGTCCAGGAGCAGAAGAGAACACCTCAAAATAGCTTGAGAACATTTTACACATACACACACCTTAGATAGGCACATTTAACCCCTTGTGAGAGGGGAAAAACACTGCGCTAAACAAAATATGTGGAAAAGCTGCTGTACACTCAAACAAACAAAGTTTACATGGGAATGGGGAAAAATAGTGTAGTGCTATAAAGTGCAAATGCCAGAGTGCAAAGGTATATAGCTACCCAAAGTAAAATGACATAAATACAAAAATTCTAGTGCATAAGTTGCATGAATGCAAAAAGTGCAAGTGCTAATACAAAAATATAATAAAGGACCATACAATATATCCAATATGGTTTACATAACAAATGTGCAAAACACGAGAAGTGCCTACATCCAGGGGTGGATGAAACTGTAATAAATGAAATGGAATGCAGTCCACAGTAAAGAGGGGAGTAGCAGTGAAGTACTTCTTCCTGTTGGGGTAACACCAAGGCAGTAGAAAGGAAATGACTGAGTTGTCTGTAGTCACTGAGAAATACATAGAGATGGGTACTCTTACCAGCTATGGTGGACACACATGGTATACAACAGTGGGTCAAACAGGCTTGTGATCCAACAGGATCTAGATTGGATACTGAGCACAAGAGGAGGATCGGGTAGAGGTATTCCGTTTCCCGGCGACAAACTCCAGGGATGGTATGGTATCCGGCTGGATCAACCTCACGATAACTCCTTATAGGCGCCAACGGACATAGCATAAGGGAAAAGAAGGAGGGCTCCAAATGGTGCAGGTCAAAACCAATGGGTTTATTGGAGTATAATGGCAAATTACAACGATAAAAGTGATCACAAAACCATAAAAGTAAATAAAAAGCAATGTGGGGTGCAGTAAATGCTAGTCCGACGCGTTTTGACACATGCCCCTGTTGAAGACCTGTCGAAACACGTTGGGATAGCATTTACTGCACCCTACATTGCTTTTTATTTACTTTTATGGTTTTGTGATCACTTTTATCTTTGTAATTTGCCGTTATACTCCAGTAAACCCTTCATTGCTATTCCCCCTCTTTACTGTGGACTGCATTCCATTTCACTTATTACAGTTTCATCCACCCCTGGATGTATGCACTTCTTGTGTTTTGCACATTTGTTATGTAAACCATATTGGATATATTGTATGGTCCTTTATTATATTTTTGTATTAGCACTTGCACTTTTTGCATTCATGCAAATTATGCACTAGAATTTTTGTATTTATGTCATTTTACTTTGGGTAGCTATATACCTTTGCACTCTGGCATTTGCACTTTATAGCGCTACACTATTTTACCCCACATTTAACCCCTTGATCGCCCTCATTAACCCTTTGATCACCCTTGTCACCCAGCATGTGCCATAAGTACAGTGTCAGTGTACAGTATTTTTCACTGATCACTGTATTAGCATCACTTGACTTGACATCAGGTAACGTCAGATAGCATTATTGTCGGTTAGTGTCTCTCCCAGGCAGGAACAGCTAGCGTTAGATTGCCCGCAGACTATCACACTAACGCTATTGGTCGGCACAATCCCGCAAATCGCCTTAGGTGTACGCCGGCACCTTTAAAGGCGATAGCAGGGACCTGATGCGTGTGGCCGGCGACCCCGATGTCTGCCAGCCACCTGCGATCATGGCCACGAGAGCCAGAATGGGGATGTGTGTGTGTAAACACACACACATCCCTATTCTGACAGGAGAGGAGAGACAGATCTGCTGTTCCTAGTAATCAGGAACAGCGATCTGTCTCCTCCTCCAGTCAATCCCCACAGTTAAAAAAAGAAACACACTGAGGGAACACATTTCAACCCTTGATCAACCCCTAGTGTTAACCCCTTCCCTACCAGTGACATTTACACAGTAATCAGTGCATTTTTATAGCACTGGTCCCAAAAAAGTGTCCTCTGCAATGTCGCAGTCCGGCTAAAAATCACAGATCGCCGCCATTACTAGTAAAAAAAAAAAATAATATTAATGCCATAAATCTATTCCCTATTTTGTAGATGCTATAACTTTTGCGCAAACCAATCAATATACGCTTATTGCGATTTTTTTGCGATTTTTTTACCAAAAATATGTAGAAGCATACATATCGGCTAAACTGATGAAGAAAAGTATTTTTTTTACATTTTTTGGGGGATATTTTTTATAGCAAAAAGTATAAACTATAATGCCCTGTACACACGGTCGGATTTTCCGACGGAAAATGTGTGATAGGACCTTGTCGGAAATTTCGACCAGGTGTGGGCTCCATCACACATTTTCTATCGGATTTTCCGACACACAAAGTTTGAGAGCAGGCTATAAAATTTTCTGACAACAAAATCTGTTGTCGGAAATTCCGATCGTGTGTACACAAATCCAACTGACAAAGTGCCACGCATGCTCAGAATAAATTAAGAGACGAAAGCTATTGGCTACTGCCCCGTATATAGTCCCGACGTACGTGTTTTACGTTACCGCGTTCAGAACGATCAGATTTTCGGATAACTTTGTGTGACCGTGTGTATGCAAAACAAGTTTGAGCCAACATCCGTCGGAAAAAATCCATGGACTTTGTTGTCAGAATGTCCGATCAATGTCCGACTGTGTGTATGGGGCATAAGTCTTTTCAAAATTGTTGCTCTTTTTTTTTGTTTATAGCGCAAATAATAAAAACCGCAGAGGCGATCAAATACCACCAAAAGAAAGCTCTATTTGTGGGGAAAAAAAGGACGTCAATTTTGTTTGGGTACAGCGCCGCACGACCGCGCAATTGTCAGTTAAAGTGACGTGGTGCTGTATCGTAAAAAATGGCTGGTCATCAAGCGGGAAAATCTTCCGGTCCTTAAGTGGTTAAAAGATAAAAATGTCCATAGGCCAGAAATGAAAAGCACAACCTTTCCTGTAAACAAGGGATGAGCCGCCCTCTGTGTTGTATCTGTTCACCATCACTATGACAGCCTGCTCCTCCGGTATAATGTTCATAGACACATCTATCAGCACCTAAAAAGAGAATTTTATTGGTGGGGTTCTGGAGTCATAATAAGCACAGGTTGTAGTTAGCCAAATGTACCACATCTTTCACGGCTCCAATAAAACTAAATAACGGCCCACAAGAAAAATGGCCGCCAAGTCCTCGCAGCCCGGAAGAACATCACGTTCCTTACGTCGGACTTACGTGAGCGCTACGGGAATCGCTTCAGGGGAGGGTTCCCGGAAGTGACGCTGTTTTCCTGAGCCCTGAGAATCACAACATGCCAGACGCACAGATCCTGATCGTAAGTGATGGCGAGGATGGGGTCACCTCGGGGAGAGGGAGGGGGATTGGAGTCATGTAGTGGAGTCTCCTTCTAGCTTTGCAGTCAGTCTGTTTACCTTCTGTCTGACTGTAGGTATAGGAGGTGCTGCTGGGTGAACTCTATGGTCCATGTCAGGGACCACTATGGTGGTGAATGATGTATTCTGGCATTGGTGTTAATGTATACACATTCCCTATTTTGTTTTGTTTTTTTCTGTCCCCTCCCCCAACCTTAGAGGCTCGTTCATGCAGGTGACTATTATTGCCGCTGTTCTGAAAAATGAGCCATGGTAAATCGCTTTTCAGAGGGCGTTTGACAACCAGTGAGGAGGTGATATGTTACCTCCTCGCCACCTGTTTTAACCCTCAAAATGCCAACCCACTGAGCACACTGAGTACGGTGGTGGCGCAGCCCCCATTCATTTGAACAGGTTGCGTTCTGCAGTGTTCCCACCCCAATGTAAAGTTTAATTCAGCCCTGGAAGGATTTACCTCCCTTAATGACCAGCCCATTTTTTGTGATAAGGCACTGCGTCGCTTTAGCTGAAGATTGCGTGGTCGTGCGACGTTGCACCCAAACAAAAATGATGTCCTATTTTCCCCATAAATAGAGCTTTCTTTTGGTGGTATTTGATCGCCTCTGCAGTTTTTATTTTTTGCGCTATAAACAAAAAACACAATAATTTTGACAAAAACAAAACAGTATTTTTAACTTTTTGCTATAATAAATATCCCCCCAAAAAATGTAAAAAACACAAATTTCTTTATCAGTTTAGGCCAATATGTATTTTTCTACATATTTTTGGTAAAAATAATCACAATAAGCGAATATTGATTGGTTTGCAGAAATGTTATAGCGTCTACAAAATAGGGGAAATATTTATGGCATTTTTATTATTATTATTATTTATTTTATTTTTTTTTACTAGTAATGGCGGCGATCAGCAATTTTTATCAGGATTGCGGTGGACAGATCGGACACTTTTGGGACCATTGACATTTATACAGCGATCAGTGCTCTAAAAAGGCACTGATTACTGTATAAAGGACACTGGCAGGAAAGGGGTTAACACTAGGGGGCGATCAAGGGGTTAAGTGTAACCTGGGAGGTGTTTCTAACTGTGGGGGGAGGGGACTGACTGAGAGTACAGAGAGATCCCTGTTCCTGATCACTAGGAACAGCAGATCTCTCTCTATTTCCCTGACAGAACGGGGATCTGTTTGTTTTTCATTGACAGATCTCCTTTCTGCCGCCCTGAGGAGCGATCGCAGGTGGCCTGCGGACATCACGGCAGCTGGCCAAGCGCAGCGGCTTTGGCGTCGCCTTGTGCGCGTACCCACTGTATCTATTGCACAAAGCGACGTACGCATACGGCGATTTGCGCAATAGAGCCGACCGGCCGCAGTATAATGATGGCGGCTGGTCGGCAAGTGGTCAAAGCTGAATTAAACCCTCCTATCCCTTACAGCCAAGGAAGCTGCTTCTGTTTGATCTGCAACTGCCATTGTGCTGCACATGTGATCAGTTATGACACCAGCCATTTGATGGTTTGACAGTTTGGTTGAGGACACAAGCAAATGTGACAGTTCGCAATCCCGGCATTCAGAAATGTAACTGTTTTTTGAAACTGTTAAATGGATGGGTTTAGTTCTGCTTTAACCCTTCCGCTGCCAGGGCTGTTTTTGCATATTTTTTTTTTTGCAAAACAAATAATTTTTGGCTTGAAGATTACATACATTATATATTTTCTGAAAGCAGATGCCCCTAAAGAATTAATCCGTAGTAGTTCCAATTTTTTATGTCACAATATTAATGCATCAGTTAATGAAATGCAAAATTTCAGTAAAAAATACATGAAGTTAATTTCGGGGCACTCAAAATACCCAGTTTTGTGGTAAACAGTAAAACATGACATTTCGTCCAGTAAATAAATACCCAACATGTCAAGCATTGCGTGCAACTGTGAAACATCGACATAGTTCAGTTCCCTATATTTTTCCACTGGTGATGCTTTAAAAGCCCCCTATGGGTCATCAGTTTAGATTTAACGAAGGATGAGCTCAGACGTGTTTGCAAGACCACATGCTCGCGCCCGCCAGGAAGCTGACACTATGCAGCGCTAGTCACAGGTAGTGAGACATTTCCCGACCTGTTCAGCCGCAGATCGGGAAATGTCTCACTACCTGTGATTAGCGCTGTGGAGTGTCAGCTTCCTGGCGGGAGCGGGCACGCGGACTTGCGAACACGCCTGAGCTCATACTTAGATTTAACCATGAATGATCCGCCTCCAATAAGGGTTGCACCAATACTGTTTTTTTCTATTGGCGAGTACTGATACTTTTGCTGTGCGATTTGAGCCCATCCAAAATGAATGGGCTGAAATCACACTGCAAAGAATCGCATGCAATCTGAACAGGAATGTGGTGTAATTCCTTTTCGAATCGCATGCAGTTTCCCTGCACTGCTCCTGTGTGAACCCAGGCTGAAGTCACTATGACAAGCCTGGGTTCACACAGGAGTGGTGCAGGAAACCGTATGCGATTTGGACAGGAATCGCACCGCATTCCTGTTCAAATCGCATGCAAATTCTTTGTGGTGCAATTTGAGCCCATTCATTCTGTATGGGCTCAAATCGCACCGCAAGGTATCGGTTTGGGTATCAAAGAGAGCATTTGCACAAGCAAATGCTCAATATCGGCGCAGCCCTGCCTAAAATGATTGCTCTCACTCCGGGGTGCACAACGATATGTAACGTGTAGCACAGTAGACGTGTGTGTGCTGGCGCACTTGACGCATGCTTTTACAGTCGTGTATGTATTGGGGGGGGCTGATTTTAAAGCGGGGTTCCACTCAAATTTTTAGCCTAATCCAGGGCTTGACAAATTTGCTTGGAATCTAGGAGCCAGCTAAAAAAGTTAGGAGCCAGGTTTTTTTAAACGACCGACAAAGCTTTATTTTCAATATAAAAAATAACTAATCTTAAATTTACACAGAAAAAGACCACCCCGCTAGAGGCCCGAATAGCGTCACTAAAACTACGGTAAAGCAGCGCTAAAAATAGCGCCGCTTTACCGCCAACGCCCCCCGCGGCTCGGTGTGAAAGGGCTCTAAGGGTCCGATCAGGTCCGCCTGAAAAACAGACAGGCGAACCTGATCAGACAGCCCGTGTGAAAGGGGCCAAGCAGGGAGATAACAAATAAATTAATTTTAATTAGGAAAAAAATAAACAGTTTTTATATAAATATAAATAGATAAAATCTATTACGAAAAAAAAAAAAAAAGGCTATCCCCACATTCACTTCCTTTTTCTTCTCCACTTTGGGAAGGAGATGGGCAGTGAAAACAGGCAGGTATTTCGCATTAGCATTGCATTAGCATTGCTGGTTGCAATACCGAAGAAGGCCGCAAAGCCGGGGCCTCAATTACCGGCCGGCGCGGCCCGACGCGATCGCACGGGGGGGGGTCTATGTCCGCACAGAGACAGGACACCCCCAGCTGTGCTGCCCCAGGCGCCAGGTCGCTAATTCTAGTCGCAAATGCGACCTGGCGCCCGGGTTTTGTCGAGCCCTGGCCTAATCTTACCCCCTTCAGTTAATTGCATGGATGTTCAAATGCCGCACGAAAACATTTTTTATCGCTGTAATTACCTTTATATTGTACTTTATTGTGGCACTTCCTGTCTCCTCCCATGGGAGTAGGCGTGTTTATTGCCTTTCCCTGGCGCCGCAATGTCTCCTGGCAGCTTAGTGTCAGGCTTCCCAAGATTCAGTGCGGGAACAATGATCATGAGTGTGAACAAGCTGTGAATGAACAGCATTCACTGCATCCAGGAAATCAATGCTTGTGGGCTTCACATGCCCACAAGCAAGATGGAAACAGCCAGCATCACATTTTTTAAGTAATTCTTCAGTACGAAAACAGACAGAGGCGGAAATATTACACCCAAACTGTGAGTATTATTTTGGGGTTAGCAAAGTGTCTCAATGACCTAAAAAAAAAGAAAAAAAGATTGGTGGCCGGACTCCCGCTTTAAGTGCTTGGCTGGAACTTTAATTTTTAAGTCTTAAAATTATTTTTTATTTTTTCATATAGGACACAAAAGTTCCCAATGTAATGCATTTTTTGGTGACAGGTTATCAGGCATCAGGGGTAACAGTAACAGGAAGGGGAGTCCAGCAACTATTACTGGGGTATGTGGAAGCACAACCTCCGGAAGTGTGTGTAAAACATAACCCTGCCACCGATGTATGTCAGCAGCAGTAAAGAGGTTAAAGCAAAACTTCGGTCAAAAAGTGATGTCCCATTGGCTCATTCCCACCCCATCCCCCCCAGCCTGCTGTAAATGAGTTATGGTATTTTGAGGGGTTTGAGTGTTGATTTCTATCAGCACCCACTCCCACTTCCGCAGTCATCTACTAAGCAAGAATGACGTCCCAATGCACAGACTGTTCCACTTAGTCCTGCAAAAGTGTTTCACGTCAACTGGCGCTTATTTGTAGCCCTGTTTCACTGCATTTCTGTGTTGAGGGGGTGGTATAACTGCAGCTTAACCACTTGCTATTACTGCCCCCTGGCCACCACTGTGAGCGAGCCCTAAGAGGAGACAGAGGGACACCTTTAGGCAGAAAGTATAAACTCAGAGGACACACTGCCATCTACACTGACCAAGGAAAAATGACCCGAAGGATAAATACGCAAAAAAATTATTGGCCAAAAGTGTTTCCCAATCAAAAACCTTTTTCTCTTATTTTGGATAGAGTAAGAAATGGTTAAAGTCATTGTCAGGTATTTTTTGTCATCTGTGTCCATTGGAGAGTTTTCTCTTCACTTCCTGTTATGTAGACACAACAGGGAGTGAGACTAAACCTTTCCAGAAGTAGGGTAGATTCCTTGTTGGCCAGTTGTCACCAGAGCACATGTCTCCATTGGAAGTTTTCCCTTCTATTCCTGTTCTGGAATTTTGGATTTTCCCCTCATTTCAATCCCAGTAACAGTGATCATCAGGACAAATCAAGGGCTGAATCTTCTTACCCATCTCCACTATTCAAAACAGAAAGTTTTGCATTTGAACACACTCCCCTATTTCTTTTGGAAGATTCACACCTCTGTTTGTTCTGCTGACTATTGTTACCGAGACAGACAGCAAAAGTAAATCCTTCAGTAAGGCCTGATTCACACCTATGCATTTTTAATGCTTTTTGCATTTTGCAGATTTGCACTACAGTCCATATAACATGGTTTCCTATGGAACATGTTCTGTAGCGCAAATCTGCAAAATGCAAAAAACACTAAAAATGCAGAGGTGTGAATCAAGCCTAAGAGGTGAGGAGAAATCTTTCAATAAGGGCACATTTTCCAGTGACAACTGTCTTAAATGGGAAACTCCCCTTACTTTGGATAAACGTTTTCTTGCTTCCTGTTGCATCTACAAGGCAGGAAGTGAAGGGAAATCTCTCCAGCTGGACCCAGACAGCAAAAAAAAAAAACCTGATGGGGCAAATGCAAATCAGAAGTAGCTGCCCGACGGGTGGCATTAAGAGACCTGGAACCTGAGTGGCTTTAACCATTTCCTATTCTATCCAAAAATCAGCAGGATGGCAGCACCAGCAGACAGATTGGTGAGACAGCTTTGTCTGTCATTGCTGGAGGAGCAGTCGGGTAGGTGAGTACAGTTCAGCTTTCAGTTTAAACCTTTGGCTTGAAAATCAGGTGTCAGGGCCAGTTCACACCACATGCAGTCCAGTGCAGTTTTTTTCTGCATCAAAAACGCTTGGAAAGTAGGTTATATGGTTTTCAATGGCATAGTTCACACCAGTGCTTGCAGTTCCAGTGCGTTCCAGTTCCAGAAAAAAAGTAGAACATGCTGCATTTTTTTCTGAACTGGACTGAACTGGAACCCTGTAAAACGCAGCAAAAACGTACTGGAACACACCTAAAAGCACCAAAAACGCACTGCAACACTCTTGTCCTTATTTACGGTTAAGAAAAAAGTGGGGGGGAAAGCACTTGACCGCATCAAAAACGCGCATGCAGAAAAGCACCTGGAACGCATCCGGACTGCGTTTCTATGATGTGAACTGGCCCTCAGAGGTCACCTGGAATCTGAGAGTTGTTGCCCTTATTACCTGCCTGACCTCACACACTTCCTTCTTCTGAAAGTGTTAAACTGTAAGGTCAGGCAGATGACTGGGCAGCCACTGTCAGACATCAGATGACATTTTACCCCTGGTTCAAGCAGAAATCCCAGGCAAAGCAAATAGGGCTAAATAAGGGGACACCCCCCTTTTTTTTTATTTTTTTTATATGCAAGCCTGCACAGTTATGTGGAGCACATGTGATCAGTTATGACAGCTAACATTTTATTGGCTTGACAGTTAGTTGAGAGCACAAGCAAATGTGACTGTTATCATTCATGGCATGCCTTGAATGTAACTGTTTTGAGAAACTTCTAAATGAATGGGTTTAGTTCCACTTTAAAGTTGAACTAAACCCGTCAAATTAACTGTTTAAAAAAAAAATGAAGTTACAGTAACAGCACTTCGGGAATGCTAACTGATGCATATGCTGCTGCTCCCAACCAACTGTCAAACCATCAAATGTCTGGTGTCATAACTCATCACATATGCAGCAAAGTGGAAGTTGCGAATCAAACAGAAGCTAAGATGGCAGCTTCTTTGGTTGAAAAGGATAGGAGGGTTTAGTTCTGTTTGAAATTCTGTTATAAATACATTTGAATAGCTTCTGTTTTTTGTTTTCATTTCTGTTTAAGGCTCCTTTCACACTGGGGCGGGGGCGTTGTCGCCGGTAAAGCGCCGCTATTGTAAGCGGCGCTTTACCGTCGGTATGCGGCCACTAGCGGGGCGGTTTTACCCCCCTGCTAGCAGCCGAGAAAGGGTTAAAACCACCGCAAAGCGCCTCTGCAGAGGCGCTTTGCCGGCGGTATAGCCGCGCCGTCCCATTGATTTCAATGGGCAGGAGCGGTAAAGGAGCGGTATACACTCCGCTCCTTCACCGCTCCGAAGATGCTGCTGGCAGGTCTTTTTTTACCGTCCTGCCAGCGCATCGCTCCAGTGTGAAAGCCCTCGGGGCTTTCACACTGGAATGAAAGCAGCGACACTTTCGGGTCGGTTTGCAGACGCTATTATTAGCGTAATAGCGCCTGCAAACCGCCCCAGTGTGAAAGGACCCTTAACCTTGTTTTCAAATTGCCAATGGACTTTATTTAAAGCGGAACTAAATCTATGGATGAAACAGTTTTAAAAAACAGTTATATCCTTGGCATGCCTGGAATGTAACTGTCACATTGGTTGTGCTCTCATCCAAAATGTCAACCCATCAAATGGCTGGAGTCATACCTGATCACATGTGCAGCACCATGACAGTTGCAGATCAAACAGAGGCCAAGATGGCAGCTTCCCTGGCTGAAAATGATAGCAGAGTTTAGTTCCGCTTCAATAACACACTTTTACTCTAGGTATGTAAACCAAGCTTTGACATTTGTTCTTTACACAGGAGGAGGATGACCTTCAGTATGAAGAGGAGATCCTGCGTAACCCGTATTCAGTCAAGTGCTGGATGCGATATATTGAATTCAAGCAGTCCGCCTCAGCACATGCACTTAACCTGATATACGAGAGAGCACTAAAGGAGCTGCCAGGAAGGTGAACATAAAGACCTGTACAATCTCTGTTATGCCTGTCAATGAATTGTAAAAATGTCCTATGTTAAGATTTTTTTATGTTCTTTTGTTTGGTAACATTATTTCTAGAAATAATGTTTTTTAATGTCCTTTGGCGCAGTCACGTGATCTCTATGCTGCAGCTCCCCTGTGTCAGGGAACAGCCTTACAAAGGGGCTGAATTCCCAGAGCCGTGACGTCACACACCGGCTTCCATTGCTGCTCCCATCAGCTGCAGCAGCCACTTGCTAACACAGGGGAGCCATAGCTTAGTGACTACATCAAAAAAGTATTTGCACTGAGCTACTTAACCACTTCAGCCCCGAAAGGTTTTACCCCCTTCCTGACCAGAGCACTTTTTACAATTCGGCACTGCGTCGCTTTAACTGCTAATTGCGCGGTCATGCAATGCTGTACCCAAACGAAATTTGCGTCCTTTTCTTCCCACAAATAGAGCTTTCTTTTGATGGTATTTGATCACCTCTGCCGTTTTTCTTTTTTGCGCTATACACGGAAAAAGACCGAAAATTTTGAAAAAAAATGATATTTTCTACTTTTTGTTCTAAAAAAAATCCAATAAACTCAATTTTAGTCATACATTTAGGCCAAAATGTATTCAGCCACATGTCTTTGGTAAAAAAAATGTCAATAAGTGTATATTTATTCTTTTGCGCAAAAGTTATAGCGCCTACAAACTAGGGTACATTTTCTGGAATTTACACAGCCTTTAATTTATGACTACCTATGTCGTTTCTTGAGGTACTAAAATGGCAGGGCAGTACAAAACCCCCCCAAATGACCCCATTTTGGAAAGTAGACACCCCAAGGAAATTGCTGAGAGGCATGTTGAGCCCATTGAATATTCATTTTTTTTGTCCCAAGTGATTGAATAATGACAAAAAAAAAAAAAAATTACAAAAAGTTGTCACTAAATGATATATTGCTCACACAGGCCATGGGCATATGTGGAATTGCACCCCAAAATACATTTAGCTGCTTCTCCTGAGTATGGGGATACCACATGTGTGGGACTTTTTGGGAGCCTAGCCGCGTACGGGGCCCCGAAAACCAATCACTGCCTTCAGGATTTCTAAGGGCGTACATTTTTGATTTTACTCCTCACTACCTATCACAGTTTTGAAGGCCATAAAATGCCCAGATCGCATAAAACCCCCCCAAATGACCCCATTTTGGAAAGTAGACACCCCAAGCTATTTGCTTTGAGGCATGTTGAGTCCATGGAATGTTTTATATTTTGACACAAGTTGCGGGAAAGTGACAAATTTTTTTTTTTTTTTTTGCACAAAGTTGTCACTAAATGATATATTGCTCACACAGGCCATGGGCATATGTGGAATTGCACCCCAAAATACATTTAGCTACTTCTCCTGAGTACAGGGATACCACATGTGTGGGACTTTTTGGGAGCCTAGCCGCGTACGGGGCCCCGAAAACCAATCACCGCCTTCAGGATTTCTAAGGGTGTAAATTTTTGATTTCACTCTTCACTGCCTATCACAGTTTCGGAGGCCATGGAATGCCCAGGTGGCACAAACCCCCCCCAAATGACCCCATTTTGGAAAGTAGACACCCCAAGCTAATTGCTGAGAGGCATGGTGAGTATTTTGCAGCTCTCATTTGTTTTTGAAAATAAAGAAAGACGAGAAAAAAAAATTTTTTTTTTCTTTTTTCAATTTTCAAAACTTTGTGACAAAAAGTGAGGTCTGCAAAATACTCACTATACCTCTCATCAAATAGCTTGGGGTGTCTACTTTCCAAAATGGGGTCATTTGGGGGGGTTTTTTGCCACCTGGGCATTCCATGGCCTCCGAAACTGTGATAGGCAGTGAAGAGTAAAATCAAAAATTTACGGCCTTAGAAAGCCTGAAGGCGGTGCTTGGTTTTCGGGGTCCCGTACACGGCTAGGCTCCCAAAAAGTCTCACACATGTGGTATCCCCGTACTCAGAAGAAGCAACAGAATGTATTTTGGGGTGTAATTTCACATATCCCCATGGCATGTTTGAGCAATATATCATTTAGTGACAACTTTGCGCAAAAAAAAATAAAAGAAAATAAAAAATTGTCTCTTTCCCGCAACTTGTGTCACAATATAAAATATTCCATGGACTCGACATGACTCTCAGCAAATAGCTTGGGGTGTCTACTTTCCAAAATGGGGTCATTTGGGGGGGTTTTGAACTATCCTGGCATTTTATGCACAACATTTAGAAGCTTATGTCACACATCACCCACTCTTCTAACCACTTGAAGACAAAGCCCTTTCTGACACTTATTGTTTACATGAAAAAGTTATTTTTTTTTTTGCAAGAAAATTACTTTGAACCCCCAAACATTATATACTTTTTTAAAGCAAATGCCCTACAGATTAAAATGGTGGGTGTTTCATTTTTTTTTTTCACACAGTATTTGCGCAGCGATTTTTCAAACGCATTTTTTGGGGAAAAAACACACTTTTTTAAATTTTAATGCACTAAAACACACTATATTGCCCAAATGTTTGATGAAATAAAAAAGATGATCTTAGGCCGAGTACATGGATACCAAACATGACATGCTTTAAAATTGCGCACAAACGTGCAGTGGCGACAAACTAAATACATTTTTAAAAGCCTTTAAAAGCCTTTACAGGTTACCACTTTAGATTTACAGAGGAGGTCTACTGCTAAAATTACTGCCCTCGATCTGACGTTCGCGGTGATACCTCACATGCATGGTGCATTTGCTGTTTACATTTGACGCCAGATCGACGCTTGCGTTCGCCTTAGCTCGAGAGCAGGGGGGACAGGGGTGCTTTTTTTTTTTTTTTTTTTTTTTTCTTTTTTTTTTTTTTTTATCTTATTTTTAAACTGTTCCCTTCATTTTTTTTTTTTTTTAAATCATTTTTATTGTTATCTCAGGGAATGTAAATATCCCCTATCATAGCAATAGGTAGTGACAGGTACTCTTTTTTGAAAAAATTGGGGTCTATTAGACCCTAGATTTCTCCTCTGCCCTCAAAGCATCTGACCACACCAAGATCGGTGTGATAAAATGCTTTCCCAATTTCCCAATGGCGCTGTTTACATCCAGCGAAATCTAAGTCATAAAATGCTCGTAGCTTCCGGTTTCTTAGGCCATAGAGATGTTTGGAGCCACTCTGGTCTCTGATCAGCTCTATGGTCAGCTGGCTGAATCACCGGCTGCATTTTCAGGTTCCCTGTTGAGACAGGAGAGCCAGAGAAAAACACGGAAGACGGTGGGGGGGGGCATTCCCTCCCACTGCTTGTAAAAGCAGTCTAGAGGCTAATTAGCCGCTAGGATTGCTTTTACATGAAAGCCGACCGCTGGCTGAAAAGAATGATACCAAGATGATACCTAAACCTGCAGGTATCATTCTGGTATAACCACTCAAAGTCGTGAATGGCGTACCTGAAGACAAAAAAATGGTTAACAATAAAGCACAGTAAACGGTAAAGTATAAAAAATTGCATACCTGAAAAACAAACATGATAAAACATAATAACAATAAAACATTGCAGAATAGAATACAGTAAAAAAGAGCAGAACAATAGAGAGAGAGAATAGAGAGAGAGAGAACAATAAAATGACAACTATTTTTTTTTATTTTATATTTTTGTATGTGGTTTTTTTTTTTTTTTTTTTTTACACTTTTTTTTGTAACTAACTTTTATAACTGTACCCGGTTCCAGGTTCAGGTCTCTCAAAATGCGATGGCATCTTGGGAGACCCTGTCAAAGTGTGCCTAGTCTGTGCAATGCTGTACCCTACGCTAATACTCAACTAGTGAATGGTAGCGTTCAAAACATTCACCAATGCAAAGACCAGGATTGTCAGGACAGGAGGGACAATAATAGCGGGTGTCACGCCTATATCCACGCTTGCTGCAGACACAACATCTTTTTTGGGGGGGGTTCGCTGGGTAGGGGTACTCGGGAGGACATAAAAATGCCTCTCATGCAGCCGACTGCATTTGGTTGGGGATGTGAATGGGGGAAGTACGGGCGCTGCAGAAGTGGTGGGTTCCCAATTAGGATTGGCGAATGTAGCAGGAAGGGCACTATGGCCACGACGGGCCTGTGTTTGTCTTTTTGGTGGCAGCGGGACACTACTTGTGCTTGCCACCTCACCAGCTTGAACTGCACTTATGGGACTCGCCACGTCACCAAGTGTTACTGCAGTGCTGGTTTGACTACGACCGGGGTGTACTAGGCCGCTGGTGCTTGCCAGTTCACCAAAACGCTACAAAAAAAACTGTTGGCGGTCGCAGGGATCAGGCCTGACTCTGCGAACGCTGCAGTTATGTGTTTAGTGTTTTGTAAGTGACAGTGATCGATCAATACTGCACTTGGGTGGGCTGGGCTGGGCCGGGCGGAGGGGCAAAACGCAGGTGCTAGCAGGTATCTGGGCTGATCCCGCTAACACTGCGTTTGTGGGAACCCTAAACTGCTGGGGACGCTAGTATAGATCTGATCAGATATTGATCCGTTCAGATACTATACCACTAAGGGAGGTGTACGGTGCGTGCGTGGGTGTTAGCGCTACTGGCGCTAACCTGACACTGCCTGGGGCTGGTGCTTGCCAGTTCACCAAAACGCTACCAAAAAAACTGTTAGCGATCGCAGGGATCAGGCCTGACTCTGCGAACGCTGCAGTTATGCGTTTAGTGTTTTGTAAGTGGCAGTGATCGATCGATACTGCACTTGGGTGGGCTGGGCCGGGCGGAGGGGAAAAACGCAGGTGCTAGCGGGTATCTGGGCTGATCCCGCTAACACTGCGTTTTTGGGAACCCTAAACTGCTGGGGACGCTAGTATAGATCTGATCGGATCAGATATTGATCCGTACAGATACTATACCACTAAGGGAGGCGTATGCTGCGTGCGTGGGTGTTAGCGGTACTGGCGCTAATCTGACGCTGCCTGGGGCGACGCATATCACCGCCGGGCGATCGGGGCTAAACCTTTATTCGGTAATAAACGGCGGGTGCCCTGACACTATAAAAAATAAACGAACTAACCAGCGTCACCCGTAACACTTATACGGTGATCAGTGGTGAAAGGGTTAACTAGGGGGCAATCAAGGGGTTAAAACATTTATTAGATAGTATATGGGGGTCCCTGACGCTATAAAACGCTGACAGCGAACCTAAATATTTACCTCCCTAACTAGCGTCACCAGCGACACTAATACAGCGATCAGAAAAATGATCGCTTAGTGACACTGGTGACGGGGGGTGATCAAGGGGTTAAAACTTTATAAGGGGGGGTTAGGGGGGTACCCTAGACCTAAAGGGGGGTAACACTCACTGCCCTAACACTGTAACTGTCACAAACTGACACTATGCAGTAATCAGAAAAAAAAAAAAAAATACTGCTGGTGTCAGTTTGTGACAGGGGGGGGGGGGGGGTGATTGGGGGGGGTCGGGGGGCGATCGGGGGGGGGGGATCGGGGTGTTTTATGTGCCTGGCATGTTCTACTGTGTGTGTGTGTAGTGTTGTGCACTCACTTGTCTTCTCTCCTCGGCGCTGGAACGGAAACTGCCAAAGCCGAGGAGAGATGACATCACATCCTCTGCCTGTGTGAAACTACACACAGGCAGAGGAGGATTCCCATTGGCTGGGAGCGATCGCGAGGGGGGGGCCACGATCGGATGGTCTCCCCCTCGCCTCCCGACGCTCCCAGTCACAAGCCGACCGCCGCTGGCACCGGGGGGGGGGTCCGATCGGACCCCCCGCCCGCGGGAGGCAGATCACGTATGGGAACGTGATTCTGCCTGCCCGTGCCGTTCTGCCGCAGTATATCTGCGTTAGGCGGTCGGCAAGTGGTTAACAAACAGTAGGCTGGATGGGTATGCGGAGTGGGGAAAGCAGCATTTTAAGCCTTAAAGTGGGGTTCCACCCAAAAAAACAAATATGCATAAAAGATCCTAAAAAACAAAACAAAAAAACATTTGGATATTTTTTTTTTTTACTTACCTCTAAATGCCTGTTGCTAGGTGGTCCCTCATAGTCTGCCCCTTCCTTTGCCTGGGCTGGTGACATCACTTCCCCCTCGGCACAGGAAGGGCTCCGCTCTGCTCCCTCCCTCCTGTCAATCATCTGGGACCCATTACAGGTCCCAGGTGACTGAGCGGCCAATCACGGCGAGCGGCGCCGCTCGCACATGCGCTGTGGGTGCCAGGCTGTGAAGCCACAGCCCGGCGCCCACAGTTGCAATGCCGGCGCCGCTGAACGGAGGGGGAGACGAGCGGGGCTTCGATCCCCCGCATCGCTGGACTCCAGGACAGGTAAGTGTCCAATTAAAAGTCAGCAGCTGCAGTATTTGTAGCTGCTGACTTTTATTTATTTTTTTTTTTTAATGCCCCCCCTGGGTGGAACTCCTCTTTAAGTACAGTATATTAGTCCTACTTCCACTTTAGCAGTAAGATAGAAGTTCAGCACTTCTGTTGTCATCGGTGTTTAACATCCTTTCACTGGAACTAAAGGTTTCATTAAAGTTTCAAGAAAGTTGCTTGAAGCTTCCTAAAAGCTTTGTTAATGGGTTGTAAAAACTTCATCCAAACACTGCTCTTATACAAGCTTAAAGGGGTTGTAAAGGCAGAAGGTTTTTTTTATCTTAATGCATTCTATGGATAAAGACAAAAACCTTCTGTGTGCAGCAGCCCCTCTAATACTTATCTGATGTTGCACAAGAGATTTGGCTGTATGGGACACTCACTCCTCATTGACTGAGACAGCAGCAAAGTGCCATTGGCTCACTGACTGACAGCAGCGGGAGCCAATGAAGAGAGGGGGGGCGGGGTTGTGCTGTGGCTCCATGTCTGAATGGACACAGGGAGCTGCGACTCGGCTTGGGTGACCCCATAGCAAGCTGCTTGCTGTGGGGGCACTCAACAGGAGAGAGGGGCCAGGAGCGCCAAAGAGGGACCCGAGAAGAGGAGGACCAGGACTGCTTTGTGCAAAACCACTACACCAAGCAGGTAAGTATAACGTGTTTATTATTTACCTAGCAGTAGGAAGGTAAAAGACAATATGACCTCCGATGGCCAGCATGGAATAGAAAGTTAATCCTGAAAGCAGTTTACACTGATACATAAGCTGTGATTGCCTTTGTTGTGGACTTCGTCCAGTTTAATGTCCTTTGTACCAATGCAACATAGTCTCATTTTTTTTTTTAACGGCTGTTTTCTTCTAGTTACAAATTATGGTATGCTTACCTAAAACAGCGCAGGAAGCAGGTGAAGAGGCGATGCCTAACGGATCCGGCCTTTGAAGAAGTAAATAATTGCCACGAGCGAGCCCTTGTCTTCATGCACAAGGTAAAACTTTTAATCAGGACTGGATAATTCACAGGTTGCCAATGTGCTGAAAAATTGCCAGATGCCATCTGTTTCCAATGGAGTTCCTCCAGAAATACTATCTGCCTAGAGTTTCTGTTTCCAACCGGTGTTTTCATGGGTTTTCTCTGGGTACTTGGATTTCCTTCCAAAGCCCACAGACTGACTGAAAGGATGACTGAAACTTGACCATATCAGTCCATTTGTGTACTTGTAGAAGAGCTGCAAGGTAATCAATATGTTGGCACCACATAAATGGGCCAAAATGCAATGAATTCAAGCATTTTGCTACTATAGATAACACCTCCAGTTCCCTTCATCCTATCTCTGTTTTCAGTTTGTTTATATGTCTTTCCACTTATTGTTCTCCTGCTTTTCAGCATTTTCTTGACTATCTTCAATTGTATTTTTTCTCTTCCGCTAAGATGCCCCGAATTTGGCTGGATTACTGCCAGTTCCTTACGGATCAGTGTAAAATTACCCGCTCAAGAAGGACATTTGATCGTGCTCTTCGTGCACTCCCCATTACACAGCACCATCGTATCTGGCCACTGTACCTAAGATTTGTCCGTGCTCACCCTCTTCCAGAGACAGCAGTCAGGGTCTACAGGAGATACCTAAAGGTACACTATTGTTAGACTGTAACAGCCAACGTTGTTACAGGTCACCTGAATCATGTGATGTAATTTTAATACCCCCTTGTTTATTTCCAGCTGTCACCTGAGAATGCAGAGGAGTATATCGAGTATCTGCGCTCTGTGGACAGGTTGGATGAGGCTGCATCTAGGCTGGCAGCCATTGTGAACCAAGAGGATTTTGTGTCCAAAGAGGGGAAATCAAACTACCAGGTAAGTCTAATAGCTGCGAAGCACATGGACTGAAATGTCCCTGATTTGTTCTCAATTTTTTATGGCATCAGTCAAGACATAGTCATGCCAGTGTTTGCTTTCTGCATTTTTATTCATTAAAAAAATGATTTGGGTTTTAAATGTAAAGTTTGGCATATGTGACTGGCTTGAAACCTGTTAAAGTCCCTCTCTGGCCATAGTGTTTTGTTCACTCCCAATTCCCCCCATGATTCTTTTTTACTTGCCTTCTCCATGGGTAAAAAAAACAACTCGTATTTCTCCCTGTGACATCACTGCAGAGACTGAAAACCTTCACATAACCAGAGCTCGGAGGGGAGATTCAAGAGGCTGCCCTATGCTACATCTTCCAGATGTAGGGTGCTTCATTGAACTGCATGACCAGTGCCCATTGGCAGTGAAGGCAAAGGTTGTCCGTGGTAACAATGCTAATAACCCTCCTTCTCAATTAAAGTGTAATAGGAAGGTGGTTTCAAAGTTGACAATGCTGCAGTAAAAACTCTGCAGACAAAACAGCATTGTCACCCTGTGGAGGAAGACATGTGGACTGGCAGAATCATTGTTGATTTTAATATGAATAAAAGGGCTATGAGAAAATTAAAGTTGGCGATCTTATTTATTAGTATTTATTTCACAGATTGATTTCTAATTTTACCTATTTTTATACTTTTTAAAATGAACCTGCGCTCAGACCAGACACACACTAAAATAAGTGTTTCTATGTTCTGAAAAAGCAGTAAAATCAACAGATGAATATCCCAATTAATTCTTCCATCTATAAGACCTCATTCATACAGGTGATTAGGGCCAGTCTGTAGGGGAATAGAAAGACACTGAATTTCAAAAGAGCCAACTTCCCTAAACTACAAACCTTGCTAGAAGGCATGAATTGGGATAAAATCTTGGGAATAAAGAAATTGGACAAGAGATGGGTTTGCTTTAAGAGCATTTTACATAAGGGCATTAGCCAGTGTATCCCATTGGGTAATACATTTAAAAGAGCGAACAAAAGTCCTGGATGGGTTAACTCCAATGTAAAAATGCATATAAAAGCAAAGTAGAAGGCCTTCAAAAATTACAGGGTTGAGGGATCGTCATCAGCATTCAGACTTTATAAAGAATGCAACAAGAAATGTAAGGGTGCAATTAGGGTGGCTAAGATAGAACACAAAAGGCACATAGTGGAGGAGAGCAAAAAAAATCCCAAGAAATTCTTTAAGTATGTAAACAGTAAAAAAGGGAGGACAGACCATATTGGCCCCATAAAGATTGAGGAAGGATATCTGGTTACAAAGGATGGGGAGATGGCGAAGGTATTGAATTTATTCTTCTCCTCAGTCTTCACGAGGGAATCGGGGGGCTTCAGTAACCAAAACTGCAGTGTTTATCCTTATGACATATCACAGGAAGCACCTCCATGGTTAACAGAGGACAGAATTAAAATTAGACTTGGGAAACTTAACATTAATAAATCACCGGGACCAGATGGCTTGCATCCGAGGGTACTTAGGGAACTCAGTCAAGTAATTGCCAGACCATTGTTCCTAATTTTTACTGACAGTCTACTGACTGGAATGGTACCAGCTGATTGGAGAAAAGCCAATGTAGCACCAATATTTAGAAAGGGCCCAAAATATATCCCTGGGAGTAGTCAGGGGTGGGTAGTGGGATCCCCTAGGGTTCTGTGCTGGGACCAATCCTATTTATTTTCATAAACGACCTCGGGGATGGGGTAAACACTTCAATCTCTGTATTTGCGGATGATATTAAGCTAAGCAGGGCAATAACTTCTCCGCAAGATGTGAAAACTTTGCAAAAAGATCTGAGCAAATTAATGGGGTGGGCAACTACATGGCAAATGAGCTTTAATGTATAAAAATGTAAAATAATGCATTTGGGTGGCAAAAATATGAAAGCAATTTATACACTGGGCGGGACAATGGCATGCAATGCCAAGCTGATGCTAACAAAGCAAACAGAATATTGGCATGCATTAAAAAGGGGATCAACTCCAGAGATAAAACAATAATTCTCCCACTCTACAAGACCCTGGTCCGACCACACCTGGAGTATGCTGTCCAGTTCTGGGCACCAGTCCTCAGGAAGGATGTACTGGAAATGGAGCGAGTACAAAGAAGGGCAACAAAACTAATAAAGGGTCTGGAGGATATATTACTTATGAGGAAAGGTTACGAGCACTGAACTTATTTTCTTTAGAGAAGAGACGCTTGAGAGGGGATATGTTTCCAATTTACAAATACCATACTGGTGACCCTACAATAGGGATAAAACTTTTTCGCGGAAGGGAGTTTATTGTTTAACAAGACACGTGGCCAGGGTTCTTTACTGTAATGCCGCGTACAGACGATTGGACATTCTGACAACAAAATCGTGGATTTATTTCCGACAGATGTTGGCTCAAACTTGTCTTGCATACACACGGTCGCACAAATGTTGTTGGAAATTCTGATCGCCAAGAACGCGGTGACGTACAACACGTACGACGAGACGAGAAAAATGAAGTTCAATAGCCAGTGCGGCTCTTCTGCTTGATTCCGAGCATGCGTGGAATTTTGTGCGTCGGAATAGCGTACACACGATCGGAAAATTTGAGATCCAGCTCTCAAATTTATGTTGTCGGAAATTCCGACAACGAATGTCCAATGGAGCCTACACACGGTCGGAATTTCCGACAACAAGCTCACATCAAACATTTGTTGTCGGAAATTCCGGCCGTGTGTACGCGGCATAAGAGCGGCAAGGATGTGGAATTCCCTTTCACAGGCGGTGGTCTCAGCAGGGAGCATCAATAGTTTCAAAAAACTATTAGATAAGCACCTGAACAATCACAACATACAGGGATATACAATGTAATACCGACATATAATCACACACATAGGTTGGACTTGTTTTTATTTCAACCTCACCAACTATGTAACTATGTGAATTCCAGCGGCACAAAATCAGTGGTGGTTATGATTAGCTGTGGCCGCTCTGTTCGCATGAATGAATTGCAGTAAACACACATGCAGCGGTTACCTGCAGATAGGGGCAGATAAATCACTGCTTGACAAACAGCAAACAGATGTGTCCAGGCTTAGACATCCATCCCTATTCCCTAACCGTAGGTAACTGCTACATGTGCGGATACATGCTGACAGCAATGGCTTCTCTCAGTTTGTGATCGCTTTGTTGTATTCGTTGAAGAAGAATAGCACATGCGTAGGACAGCAGTAACTTGGTTTACAGGATAAGCATTAGAGGGGTTTAATGGATCAATAGATGACAGCCGTTATATAAGGTACAAATCTGACCCATGTCTTCTTTGTTACAGCTGTGGCAGGAGTTGTGTACCCTCCTTTCACAGAACCCAGGATCTATACGCTCTCTGGACTCTGCAGCCATTATTCGTGGTGGCCTCACTCGCTTCACCGATCAGAGGGGAAAATTGTGGTGTGCCCTTGCTGAGTACCATACCCGGAGTGGTCATTTTGAAAAGGTAACCATGGCTCATTGTTCATTCCCCATCATCCAGCCTGTATGACAGTTCTATCTTCATCTGTTCTGACCAGCAGTGAGCACTGGACTGGTCACATCAACTGCTGACGCACTCAGGTTTATAGTCTGATGTGTTTACTGCAGTCACAAAAGTGCACACAAATTGCATATTTTAGTGATTGCTAGAAAGCCTTGAATGCCTTAAAGCATTTTTTTTTTTTTGGGGGGGGGGGGGGAGCAGGTACCTAGTTTTGACAGGTACCCAGCTTCCACTTTCTCTCACGGCACCGAGCGGAAGTTCACCTCACCCCCCCTCCCTGAAATCTTCTGGGACACATGACCGGTCCCAGAAGATTGCCCTGCCATTCATAACGCGCAGTGCACGCCCGGCTGTGAAGCCACAGCCGGGCACCCACACTTGCAATGCCGGCGCCGCGGAGAGGAGGGGGAGAGAAGCGAGGCTTCCGGCGGCCGCATCATTGGATCGTGGGACAGGTGAGTGTCTGCCTATTAAAAATCAGCAGCTACACTTTTTGTAGCTGCTGACTTTTAAATAGGTGGAACTCCGCTTTAAAGCATTCCAAACAATATTTACATAGGCGTCTGTTTGGATTAGAACCTCAGAAGGTTGGTGGTTGTTATAAAGGACCTAGTGCCTGGTAGTTTATGCCACAGGTTTTCCAGCAGTGAAACCAGTGCGAAGAAAATTGGCCCTCCCTCACGCCCCTAGTCTGTAAGCTTAAAGCTGGCCATAGGAAAAAAATAACGCTCAATTCCACCATCAACACAGTCAGTGTTGATGGGGGAATCCCTCCCACAGAGCTAATGTGTTCTCCTGGCAGTGGGGTGGAGCTGTCCCTGGCAAGGGAACACACAATGATTATTGCCAGCGGCTATAGCCGCTGGCAATAATCTCATGAAAATTCTGACAGGCTGGTTGTACCCAAGTTGATTGATCAATTAATCAACTTGGGTACAATCAGCCTGCCCATACATGGCTCGAATCTTGGGCGGTCCCTGCTGAACCGGCCTGAGATTCGAACCATCAATGGCTGGCTTAAAGGGGTTGTAAACCCTTGTTTGTTTTTTTATTAAAGAAAAATAACAAACACCTGCTCTGCTCAATCATTTTGCATAGAGCAGCCCCGATCCTCTTCTTCTGCAGTGCCCTGTTGATGCTTCAAGCCCCTCATAGAGCAGCCCCGATCCTCTTCTTCTGCAGTGCCCTGTTGATGCTTCAAGCCCCTCCTCCTCCTCGGGTGCAGCTTTGTGAGCTTGCTCCTGAGTCCCGCTGCTGCGTCCATTGACACAGACATCGGGACTTGGCCCTGCCCCGCGTCGCTGGATTGCCAATGGCTTTTACCGCTATCAATCTGTCCAATGAGGAGAGAGACAGTGGTTGGAGCACGTTACTGGATCAGGTCGCGCTCAGGTAAAAAGGGGGGGGCCTAGGGGGATGCTGCAGCACAGAAGGTTTTTCACCCTAATGCATAGAATGCATTAGGGTGAAAAACCTCTTCAAGTGTTAATACCAAAGTCACTGGGCCATGCTGTTGTGGGAATCATGCCAAAAGCATCTGGTCCCTGGATCAGAACAAGATTCCATAGACAGAAACTCAGTGATGCTTTTAAAGAAAAGGTAGTCCACACACAGTAAAATATGTACTTAGATCTAATCCACAGGAGTCCAGAAATGTAAACACCCGGCTGGGTATTTAAGATGCTGAGTTATAATAATCTCCTGCTATACACTGTGGTATAGAAGAACAATGCCATCCACAGAAGGTGTCAAGGACATTTGTCGCAGCTCAGATAAGTTCTGTTAGCAGATACATAAAAGGTAAATCAAGGTGAATGGGAAATCAAATATGACTTTCTTTCTCGAACATCACGGGACACAGAGCCACAGTAATTACTGATGGGTTATATAGGTATCACTGGTGATTGGACACTGGCACACCCTATCAGGAAGTTCAACCCCCTATATAATCCCTCCCCCTTGCAGGGATACCTCAGTTTTTACGCCAGTGTCTTAGGTGATGGACGTGTAAAGATGTCCTGTGCTGAGCTCCAAAGGGAATATCCTGATATCCTATACTGGGGCAAGCCAGGCGAACCGGATCCATTCAAAGTGTCTTTTCATGGCCGAATTGAATGGTACCCGGGCCTCGTGTCCGAAGAAACAAGGTTTTACCCGTAACGCTTCTCTTTTTAGAGAGCTGGACCCCGCAGATCAGAAAATGGCTTTAAACTTCCTAATTTCTGGCGAGGTGCTTTACGGTCCCAGAACTGTTGGATCCCCCTACTGATGGGGGCCCCAGTCTCTGACGGTTTTTTCAAACGGAGCCCACCGTGAGAGGTGAAGATTGGGTCTGTGTAAACAGCACCCTGCGGCTGGATAAAGTAAGAGGAGATTCCACAGAATTTTTGAGTTCTAGTGGCTTTTCTCCTTTAGGGTATGTTTCCACTATTGCATCCCCAAAGTCGCGCGATTTTGCCGCGATATTTTACCGCGACTTTTTACCGCGATTTGAAGCAATGCCTGTATCTATGGACCTCAAGTCGCATCAAAGTGGGACCAAAGTAGTGCAGGGACTACTTTGAAGTCGCTGCGACTTGAAGTCGCACAGATATGAACGGTACTCATTGGAAATCATGGGAAACAATTTGTCATGCGACTTTTCAGTCCCAAGTCGCATGAAAAGTCGCACTAGTGGAAACAGAGCCTTAAGGTAAATGCATGCTATGCCTATTGTGACCACCGGGGGCTGCCAAGAGCACAAACCTGCACATGCTGACTGACTGTCTCAGGTGTTTTCATCGCTGATTATGTCCCAGCGTCTCAAGCAGGCTGCAAGCAGGTAAGATGGAAAGGGGGATTTCTCATGTTTGAATGTTCCCCCCCAGGCTAGAGAGGGGCCACAGGGGTCTAGAAAGTGGTTATACCACCCGGGCTCTGCGGCCTAATGGCCACCATCTCTTCTGAAGATAGCCGTTCAGGCAGATCTTGTTAAAAGCCTCCCCCCCCCCCCCCCCCATCCCCAGCCTTTCTCCAGAAGCATGACAGGAGAGTCGGCAGCGCGGGAAGCGCTCGTTTTTTTCAAAACTCGAGGGGGGGGGGGGCGGTAGAGGAGGGGGCGGGACGTCAGCACAGGTGCTTAGACTCCCACTCAGGCCAGCTGCAGGCTATTAGAGGCACTCTGTACAGGTGCACACAGCCTTCTGAGAGACACAGAGCTGACGGTCGCATGTAAGGTACATGTAAGGGACACAGGCATTCTCCTAGGCAGCATTTACTGAAGTAACACCAGACTGAGCATTGGGTAGCAAGGCTTTTAGCCAGACTACATCGCTCAGCAGGCAGTGTTCATTTGTATACCTCACACCTTGTTGCTTTGCACTATGGGTAGAAGAGGTTCAAGCACCCCAAGAACCAGAGACACTAGGGGATCTCGTTCAGGTTCTGAGGGCCCCCTGTCGGCAGCATCCTCCCCCCCTAAAGATGGGCCAGGGACGGCTAGCCAGGGAGAGCCATCGGGGTCAGGGGCTACACCTGCTTCTGGCACTTCAGCCCCTGTATATATTACACAAGAGGTTTTTTCCTCAAACATTAATGGTCTAGAGGAAAGATTAATGGCCGTGATTACGTCTTCACTCAGTGGAAGAAAACGCACTAGGCTTTCCTCTGTTCCCCAAGACCCTCAGACAGAGGAGCTCTGGGATAAAGGAGATGAATCCCTTTCAGAGGATCGGGATGGGACGGATGATTCCTCTTCGGAGGAATCAGGTGGAGAGGGACCCTCTGCGACTTCCCAAGAGGAGAAAGTCTTAGTGCAGATCCTCACTGGATTGGTCCGCTCCACATTTAAGTTGCCCATACCTGAAACTGCTAAAGAATCCTCTTCTGCTTTGGGGTCACTGAAACCTTTCCAAGCAGCACATGCTTTTCCTGTTCATACTTTACTTGAAAAGCTCATTTATTCTGAGTGGGATCACCCAGACAAACGTTTTTTTCCGCCGAGAAAGTTTTCAACACTTTATCCGATGGAAGAAAAGTTTATTAAAATGTGGGGAATACCGGCTATTGATGCCGCCATTTCCTCCGTAAATAATAGCCTGACTTGTCCTGTAGACAATGCTCAGATGCTCAAGGATCCTGTAGATAAAAGGATGGAATCCCTATTGAAGGATGTTTTCTCCTTAGCAGGATCAGTGGCCCAACCTGCAGTAGCAGCGATTGGAGTCTGTCAATACTTAAGAGACCATGTTAAGCAGGTCATCAAAGTATTACCTGAACAGCAGGCCCAGGGGTTTGCTAACCTTCCAGCGGCCTTATGCTTTGTGGTTGACGCCATTAGAGATTCTATCGTGCAAACCTCCCGTCTTTCACTGGGGTTGGTGCATATACGTAGAATCCTATGGTTGAAAAATTGGTCAGCCGAAGCACCATGTAAGAAGCTACTGGCTGGGTTTCCATTTCGTGGTGCAAGGTTGTTTGGAGAGGACTTGGATAACTATATCAAGAGAATCTCTTGTGGGAAAAGCACTCTCTTACCTGTCAAGAAGAAGAGTAAGCGTCCCTCTTTCAAACGGACTCTTTCCCCAGCGCCGGGGGCTTCAGCCTCCAGGCAGTCTCGACGGCCGCCTCCATCGGGGTCCAGAGACAAGAGTCAACCCCAGGGACAAAAGAAGTCCTGGGGAAAGAAGCCTACTAGGCAAAACACTAAGACCTCTGCATGAGGGGGCGCCCCCGCTCACTCGAGTGGGGGAAGACTGCGACAGTTCTCAGAGCTCTGGCAGGAGGACTTCCAGGACAGATGGGTAATCTCCACGGTAACCTTAGGGTACAAGCTGGAGTTTCAGGAATTCCCCTCTCCTCGGTTCCTCAGATCAGGTGTTCCCAGAGACCCAGAGAATAACAGTCGCTCCTTCTAGCGTTAGAGCGACTTTTGTCGCAGGAGGTCATTATGATAGTTCCCGCAAAGGACCAGGGATTGGGCTTCTATTCCAACCTTTTTACGGTCCAAAAGCCAAATGGGGATGTCAGGCCCATTCTGGACTTAAGGGATCTGAACCGATTCCTAAGGATTCAATCCTTCCGCATGGAATCAATTTGAACAGTAGTTCCCACCCTGCAGGGAGGAGAATTTCCGGCATCAATAGACATCAGAGATGCATATCTGCATGTGCCCATTTTTCCTGCTCATCAGAAGTTTCTGCGCTTCGAGGTAGGAGGGCGCCATTTCCAGTTTGGGGCTCTGCCTTTCGGGATAGCCACTGCACCTCGAGTGTTCACAAAAATCTTGGCTCCTCCTCTGGCCAGATTAAGGGCTCAGGGTATAGCTGTCATAGCATACCTAGACGACCTGCTCTTGATAGACCGGTCGGTAGCCTCTTTAAATGGAAACTTGAGGACCACAGTCAGGTATCTAGAACACCTGGGTTGGATCCTCAACTTAGAAAAGTCTTTCCTAAAACCAGTAAGAAGACTGGAGTATTTAGGTCTGATTATAGATACAAGCCGGGAGAAAGTATTTCTACCCCAGGCAAAGATCACTGCTTTGAGAAGAGCTGATTCTGACAGTAAGGACCAAGAAGGGTCCCTCAGTCCGCCTTTGTATGAGGCTACTAGGGAAGATGGTGTCTTCATTCGAAGCAGTTCCCTATGCTCAGTTTCACTCAAGAATGCTGCAACACAGTATTCTGTTGACCTGGAACAAGAAGGTTCAGGCATTAGACTTTCCGATGCACCTGTCGTAGGCGGTGCGTCAGAGCCTCAATTGGTGACTCATACCCGAAAACCTGCAGAAGGGGAAATCCTTTCTACCGGTTACCTGGACGGTGGTAACAACAGATGCCAGTCTGTCAGGTTGGGGAGCAGTTCTGGAACAGGCTGCGGTCCAAGGGTTATAGTCCAAGACAGAGAGGACCTTACCCATCAACATTCTGGAGATCCGGGCGATACATTTAGCTCTAAAAGCCTGGACTATCAGGCTACAGGGTTGTCCGGTCAGGATCCAGTCCGACAATGCCACAGCAGTGGCTTATGTCAATCATCAGGGAGGCACCCAGAGCCGAGCTGCTCAAAAGGAGGTGAACCAGATCTTAGTCTGAGCAGAGATGCATGTGCCATGCATATCGGCAGTTTTCATCCCGGGAATAGAGAATTGGCAGGCGGACTATCTAAGTCGCCAGCAGTTACTTCCAGGGGAATGGTCTCTGCATCCCGACGTCTTTTGGGCCATAGGCCAAAGATGGGGGGTTCCAGATGTAGATCTCTTTGCATCCCGATTCTACACAAAGATAGACAGATTTGTGGCAAGGACAAAAGATCCTCTTGCATGCGGGACGGATGCGTTGGTGATTCCGTGGCATCGGTTCTCACTGATTTATGCATTCCCGCCTATTCTGCTATTACCACGACTCCTTCGCAGGATCAGGCAGGAAAGGAAGTCGGTACTTCTGGTGGCCCCCGCTTGGCCCAGAAGGACTTGGTATGCAGAAATAGTAAGGATGACGGTGGGTTCCCCGTGGACCCTACCGGTACGCCCAGACCTGTTAAGGTCCAGTGTTCCATCCTGCCTTACAAACGCTAAATTTGACAGTTTGGCTATTGAGACCCACGTTCTGAAGAGTCGTGGGCTCTCAGGTCCTGTCATATCTACCTTGATTAATGCAAGGAAGCCAGCTTCCAGGATGTTTTATCATAGAGTCTGGAAAGCTTATGTAACCTGGTGTGAATCCAGAGGTTGGCATCCCAGGAAATATGTCATAGGTAGAATTCTTGATTTTCTACAATTAGGATTAGAGATGAAGCTGGCCTTGAGTACCATCAAGGGCCAGGTCTCTGCTTTATCAGTATTATTTCAGCGGCCACTTGCTTCGCATTCTTTGGTCCGAAATTTTATGCAGGGGGTGATGCGTCTTAATCCTCCGGTTAAAGCGCCCCTAAACCCCTGGGACTTGAACTTGGTCCTGGCTGTGTTACAGAAACAGCCTTTTGAACCAATAAGTCAGATTCCTTTGGTCTTGTTGACAAGGAAATACATTTTTCTGGTGGCCATCTCTTCTGCTAGAAGAGTATCAGAATTAGCAGCTCTTTTCTGTAAGGAGCCTTATTTGATTATACACAAGGATAGAGTGGTACTACGCCATCATCCTAGTTTTTTACCGAAGGTGGTTTCTGATTCTCATTTAAACCAAGACATTGTTCTGCCTTCCTTTTTTTCCAGATCCCTGTTCTCCGGAAGAGAGATCTCTACATTCGTTGGATGTAGTAAGAGCAGTTAAGGCTATCTAGGGACAACTGCTCAGATCCGCAAGACGGATGTTTTGTTTGTGCTGCCAGAGGGTCCCAATAGAGGACAGGCAGCGTCAAAAGCTACCATTTCTAAATGGATTCGACAGTTGATCATTCAAGCTTACGGTTTGAAACAGAAGATTCCTCCGTTTCAGATCAAGGCACATTCCACAAGGGCTATTGGTGCTTCTTGGGCAGTGCATCACCGGGCCTCTATGGCTCAAATCTGCAAGGCCGCAACCTGGTCTTCAGTTCATACATTCACCAGATTCTATCAGGTGGATGTGAGAAGGCATGAGGATATCGCCTTTGGGCGTAGTGTGCTGCAGGCAGTGGTACAGGGTCCTCAGGTCTGATTACACCCTACTTGGTGGTGGTTCCCCCCCCTCAGGTAGCATTGCTCTGGGACATCCCATCAGTAATTACTGTGGCTCTGTGTCCCGTGATGTTCGAGAAAGAAAATAGGATTTTTTTAAAACAGCTTACCTGTAAAATCCTTTTCTTTCGAAGGACATCACGGGACACAGATGTCCCGCCCCTCTTCTAATACACTATATTGCTTGGCTACAAAACTGAGGTATCCCTGCAAGGGGGAGGGATTATATAGGGGGTTGAACTTCCTGATAGAGTGTGCCAGTGTCCAATCACCAGTGATACCTATATAACCCATCAGTAATTACTGTGGCTCTGTGTACCGTGATGTCCTTCGAAAGAAAAGGATTTTACAGGTAAGCTGTTTTAAAAAATCCTATTTTCTTACATGCCTGTACTTTTGTCAAGGCGCTTAAGAATCAAATTACTCTACCACCCTATTCATTGTTTTTTTAGCCACATACTGTACATCATGTTGTTGAGATTTTTTTATTTTGGGGTTTCTCAGGCTCGAGATGTTTATGAAGAGGCCATTCAGACAGTCACCACTGTCCGTGACTTCACTCAGGTGTTCGACAGCTATGCTCAGTTTGAAGAGAGCGTCATTGCAGCCAAAATGGAAACCGTTAGTGAGATGGGAAAAGAAGAGGAAGGTAAGAATCAGCCTTAAAGGGTAACTAAAGACAAAACTTTTTTTAATTTTGAATAGAGCAAGGGAGGGTTATACCTCGTTGTTTGTTTTGTTTTTTTAGCCATCAGTGTCCCATTGGGGAAATTTCCCTCAACTTCCTGTCTCATCGTCAAAACAAGAAATCCCTAATTTTTGATAATGGTAAACAGGACAAAATGGGGTAATTCTCTCTAATGAGCACAGATGGCAATAAAAACTGACCAGTGTTGTAATCCCTCTCCACTGCATCCAAACCAACTTTCCTGTTTTATGGTTATGCGTCTTCTAATGTTTTCCTTTTCATCTTGTTAGATGACATAGACCTAGAGCTGCGATTAGCCCGTTTCGAGCAGCTGATGGAGAGGAGGCCTATCCTACTGAATGGAGTGCTACTGAGACAAAACCCACACAATATCCATGAGTGGCACAAGAGGGTGCAGCTGTACAAAGACAAACCACGGGAGGTGTGTTCTCTCTATGGATTCTGTGTGTCTTGCCTGGCAGTCATAGATTGAATAGTCCGTTTTTTTTTTTTTTATTTGCACAAGTATCCATATTTCTCTACCATCTTTTTTTTTTTAACAGTAATTTCTCTACCATCTTTATGATTTTATTATGGTGATTTTTTTTTTTAAATTTGCTGTTCCATTTTCAGTCTTTCGTGTCCGTCCTACATATTTAAAAAGTTAAGACTTTACTTGCAGTCATCTCAGCTTTCCTCACCCTGCGTGCAGCAGGACCTTACACATTTTGTGAACCATTTTATCTGACAATGTGTATGCAATATTGTTCTACCAGTCTGTTTTACACATCCCACTGCCACCCAAATTGCCAGTAGGGCGAGGCCACTGCATAGACTTGCAACCCTTCTATAACTCCAGCTTGAGTGTTATATTGAGGGAACATCAGCACAGTGGAGAGGCCATCCCTATGCCCCCCTCGTATTCTGCCAATGACTGACATATGTTGTATTGGCTGTACAGTGTGGTAGTCTCACAGTTTTTGCCCTCCTACTGTAAGCCTGATTTCATGTGTGCAGGGAATTCTGGGAAGTTCAAATGCTGATATATTGTATAAAAGCAGTAGGCATTCTGTAAGTGAACGCAAGATATTGTATGTCACTAATGAGTCACATTTTCCACTTTTGATATTTTGCTATTGGAACTATGACTAGCAGATCTCCCCACTGCCTTGTGAGGCCCACTAACCACAGTAGGCTCATAGTGCCTGTATACTGTAAGTTATTTTAGCACTTTATATTTTATTAGTGGCCCTTTCTCATTTACTAATTCCTATAAACTTCAGCTGGATATAGTTGGAAAAGCTCACAGATGACACAAGCAGCAATTTTTTTTAATGTTTTTTGATGTTTTGGAAGGTAAGGTTTACTCATGCTATCCTTCTCTCTTTTTTTTATTAACATATTTATTCCTTAAAGATCATAAGCACTTACACAGAAGCTGTTCAGACTGTAGATCCAGCAAAGGCCACTGGGAAGCCGCACTCACTCTGGGTTGCTTTTGCTAAATTTTATGAAGACAACGGACAGATTGATGATGTGAGTAGTTTATATTGATAGGCAGACTGCCAATGTTTTCCTGACGTGTCCTGATTTAACTCTTACAGTAAAATGTTTATTGTGAATAGGTATGGATTAAAATATATGTTTGTCATTTCCTTCCATGTCAGGCAGTCCTCCTAGATGTAAAACTAGTTTAACTGTCCTCCCGTTATGGAAGTTGTAGAAGGGGAGTTTATTAAGATTTACTGTGTGTGTTTTTTTTTTCTTCTAAAGAGCTACTTAATAAGGCATCGTGTAATTTCCACTTACCTAGTAAAATTGTTTCTGTTCAGGTAAAATTAATGTTTTTACTTTAGAAATGCATACAAAGTAACATGCCCACTTCCATACTTAATGCCTATACATAGATATTCAACTGCATTTAACCACTTCCCACCCGGCCACTGCACATAAACGGCCGGGTGGGCTATCTCTCCTTCTGAGTGGACGTTCAGAAACGTCCATCAGAAGGAGCGGGATCGCGCGCGTGCCCGCGCAGCGGCGCGATCCCGATGCGCTCGTGTCACCCGGACAGGGCGCATCTCCGATCGGTAGGAGGGCTCTGCGATTGGCCCTCCTGATCACATGAAGGCCGTGTCGAATCACAGCCGTCATGTGATGTAAACGCAGCCAGTTGCTAGGCAATCTGCTCCCCTCTCCTCACACGGAAGTTGTCAGTGAGGAGAGCGGATCGCTGCAGCCGGCTGGTGATCAGTGAGTATGAGCTGTTTTTTACAGCTTTTTACTCACTGATCACCAGTCTAGTGTCCCCACATATGTAAAAAAACACAAAGTAAACACACGTCCCCAAAACACATGTCCCCACATAGTAAAAACACCTGTCCCCCACATATGTCCCAGTAAAATCACATGTCCCAATGATTATCTGCACACATATGTCCGTGATCACCTGCGCACATCTGTACATGATCATTTGCACACATGTGTCCGTTAACACACGAACCAATTATTATACACTTAACGGGATTTTTTTAAACAAAAACATGTGGCAGAATACATTTTGGCTTAAATTTATGACAAAATTCGATTTTATTGGATTTTTATTAAAATAGAAAGATGAAAATATTGTTTTTTTTTCCAAATTTCCGCTCTTTTTTTTCGCTTATATCGCAAAAAATAAAAAACGGAGTCATGAATAAATACCACCAAAAGAAAGCTCTATTTGTGGGAACAAAATGATAAAAATTTCATTTGGGTACAGCATTGTATGACCACGCAATTGTCATTGAAATTGTGAGAGCGCTGAAAATTGGTCTGGGAAGGAAGGGGGCGAAAGTGCCCAGTATTGAAGTGGTTAAAAGAAGTCAGAATATTTTATCAAGTGCAGTTCTTTATAAAAAAAAAAGGTTTGAACTGGATAGAGACTATATTACCTAGGCAAGTGAAAAATACAAGATACAGACAAGCAGGCTGAACTTCTGTGTTCTGTGTTTTTAAGCTTTATTTTATTACATGTATTGCTAACTCACAAAGCCAGATTGCGGCACATTATTTGCCACCAGAGCCTCTCCTACTCCTTTGATGTGTTTCTGCCCAATAGGGGCTTAGCTGTGATTGTAAGAAGGAAAACGGTGGAAGTGCGGCTTGTTTGTATCTGGACACTGCAGGGAGGAACATATCCAATTAGGATTGCACCCACACTAGTGGATGATCTGTAAGACTGCCTGGAGAGGTAATCAACCTTTTATGATTACTGAAAGATACAAGAGTCCTTTAAAAAAAAAATTTAAAAAAAATGATAGAGTAGGGCAGCCTTTCTCAAGCAGGGTTCCTCCAGGGGTTGCTAGGTGTTTCTGAGCTTTGGTGAATTGATCTCCAAAAGTGCCCACCAGTGTGTGTGTGTGTGTGTGTGTGTGGGGGGGGGGGGCAATTTTTAGCTGACACTGACCTGTAAGCAGGGTACTTCACTGATTACTAATGTTAGGGATCACCAAAGTTTTCATCTAAATACTTTTCTGTTATTGTGTATTACAATATTATTAAAGAAAATAATTTGGTAGCAAATGGGCTGTGTCGCTTCAGTTTACTGACTATGTTAATGTAGATATGAGCGGTAGATATAATCATTTTTTAGCAGAGGTTCCTAGAGATCTAAAAATAATCTCAAGGGTTCCTCCAGGCTAAAGAGGTTGACAAGCTGGAGTAGGGAGTGGTTAAAGCCCCTGAATTATCTTTTGTTATAATTTTTTTTGTCACGTTTATTCGATAAATCTGCTCTTATAGGTTTCCACCAGAACAGATGTCCCCATTGAAAGATTTCCTGTTTTCCTCTTTTAGCCCTGGTTCACACTGCTCCGACATGAAAGTCACACAACTTTGAAGCTGACGTCCCTGCGTGACTTAATTGCGGCTTGCATACAACTTCTTTAACAGAACTCAATGGAAGTAGTGTTGAAGTCGTCCCAAAGTAATGCAGGAACCTTTTTCTAAGTCGGAGCGACTTGAGTTGCACCGATTAGAACGGTTCCATTGCCAATAATGGGGCGCGACTTGTCATGCAACTTTAATTTCTCAAGTAGCATGATAAGTTGTGGCAGTGTGAACCAGGGCTTAGTATCTCTTGCTTTCAGTCCTAGTGACAATGGTTTCAGGACAAATAAAGTGAATCTGCCTAGCGGGGACAGCAGTAGAAACGGGGGTTCTAATCCTTCCCCACTCCCAAAACTAAAAAAAGTTTTACTTTTCAGATATACTTTAAGCCAAAATTTTAGCCACCTTTTAATATTTTTGTTCCTATTTAGGAAATTTCTTCTTACCTCCTGTCCATTTTGGTGGTGTCATACAGAACAAACTCTCTGTTTATCCTGTCTGACAGGTGTTGTGGAAAAAAACTGAAGTGACGGGAATGTCCCTTCAGGCACAAAGGCTGCAATAAATCTCTTTGGATTTGTTAGTTTCCTTCTCCATTCCTGTTCTGGTGATAGGTTTTAGACATAACAGGAAGAGAAGAGAAATGCATTTAGTTGGGACGCAGACATCATTTAAAATCTCAATCTCTTGTGGCCCCGAAATGTCATTGGTTGCTATGTGCCATCTTATTTTATTTATTTATTTTTTATATGTGACCACTCTTTCATTTTGACCTCAATTTTTGAGTTACATAGGCGGTGTACTGGCTATTTTTTGAGCTATAACACGGTGTCACTGTAAGCCATGCACGCCACCTTTGGGCGTATGGGAATATTGCTGAAAGGATTGGCTGATTTCTAGCATAAAAAATGCTGGCTGAAGTTCTTCATCCATCTGTACTCTATCCAAATCTTGTTGGGCTGTAAGTTTACATAATGCTTATCAAAATGATATGTTCCTTTTATACGATTTAGGCTCGAGACATCCTCCAAAGAGCAACCCAGGTACGATACACACATGTGGATGACTTGGCCTCTGTCTGGTGCCAGTTCGGTGAGATGGAGCTGAGACATGAGAACTATGACGAGGCTCTGACAATACTTAGAGTGAGTATATAGGGACTGAGATAAATGAAGCGTGTTCTTCCCAATTTATTGGGACCTACCTGATCGTCTCATTTTTGTCCCCATAGAAAGCCACTGCAGTGCCAGCTCGTAAGGCTGAATACTTTGACGCCTCGGAGCCTGTTCAGAACAGATTGTACAAGTCATTGAAGGTGTGGTCTATGTTGGCTGATCTGGAGGAAAGTTTAGGCACTTTTAAGGTAAGACGTCATTGTTACATCATCCCCCTAAATTTATTTCTCTATTAAAGTGCAAAAAGTGCTTGGATCCATTTAAAAGATAAGTTCACTTTTCAAAGGAAAAAAAAAGAATAAATGCACTTTTTTGCAGGTAAAAAAAAAATGTGCATTTATTATTTTTTTTCTTAGGAGTCTGCAGAGCATTGGACCTGCAATCAACAGATCATGGGTGCAATGCCAGGCTCCTGCAGACTCTCAGTAAAGCTGTCTGCTTGTACCTCCTGTACTGGCAGACAGTTACTGGGGAGCAGGAAGATCAATGAACTACAAGAGCGCTCATTGGCAGCCTCACAGTTCATTAAGAACTACAAGCTGTCTGCCACAATGGAAGACCGTACTTGTAGTGCATTCATTCACAGAAATCTGTGATTGAATGAATGATGCAGCTGTGTGGTTTGAGCCCTGTACAGCAGCGCTATTTTTAGATTGTATGAGGAGCAGAACCCCCACGTGGGGGTGGGGGGTGGTGTATTGGCAGTGCGGGGGTGAGGTTGCTGAACATGTTACACCCTAAATATGGAAGTAACATGTTCAGAAAGGTGAGCTTGTCCTTTAAATTGATGTTGGGAGTGCTGTATGGTAACAGGGTGCTTGAAATAACAGTTTTTTTCAGCAGCAAAATATGAATATGAAAAGCTTTTTATCTTAATGCAGAGAATGCACTATGGTAAAAAAAAAAACCTTTAGCCTTTACAATCACTTTAATGCTGCCACCTCGATAATGTCACTGCTGCTAACTTCTTATTTCTTTATCGTACATTACAGGACACAGAGCCACAGTAATTACTGTATGGGTTATATAGGCACCTTTGAGTGATGGACACTGGCACACCCTAGAAAGAAAGTTTAACCCCCTATATAAACCTTCCCCTTACCGGGAGTACCTCAGTTTTTTCACCAGTGTCTTAGGTGTTGGTCACGAGTAAAGATGTGGTAGGCTGAGCTCCACTGGAATATTCCTTTGCTGGGGTAAGCTATGCAACCAGCTCCATTCAAAGTGTCTTTTCTAGGCCGAATTGAATGGTACCCAGGCCTCGTGTCAGAAGAGACAAGGTTTTGCCGGTAACGCTTCTCTTTTTAGAGAGCTGGACCCTGGGATCCAGTGCTTGGTTTTTTCAGCCATATTTCCTGGCGGGGTGCTTTACGGGTCCAAGGGTGTGGAACCCCTGATAAAAAGGGGCCCCGGTCCTTGAAGGTTTTTTAAACAGAGCCCACCGTAAGTGGTGAAGATTGGGTCTGTCTGGTTTACCACAGAACCCTGCAGCTGGATAGGGTAAGTGGAGGTTCCTAAGGAATTTTTCTAATTCTTATGGGATTTCTTCTTTAAGTAAATGTTGCCATGCCTAAAGTCACCACTGGGGGCTGACAAGAGCACACACCTGATTCTATGCTGGTTAGTCTCGCTCTGTGTCAGTACAAGCTGCACGCTTCCTCCAGTCCCCAAGCCTCGGGTAAGATGTTGGAAGGGGGGCTTTTCTTTTAGACATCCCCCACCTGGACTAAAGTATTTCTTTCTCTCCAGGAGGCTGAGGGAGCACGGATCAGTCGGCGGTATGCCGCTCCCACCGACATAGTACGGCAGTTTTTTTCCCAGCAGCTCTCCTCCACTTCAGCCCCCCCCCCTGCATGCCGATCCGTTTGGATCAGAGCCCGCTCAAGCGGGAAAGCAGTCTTTTTTTAAAAAGAGAGGGGGGGGGCGCAGTCGGAGGAAGGGGGGCGGGGCTTAGCGCAGCGTTGACGTGCTTCAACGTTCACAACGCAGGGGCTGTGTAGGCTATAAGTACACCTTTTGCAGGTGTATTCAGCTGATGGAGGGACACAGAGAAGACTGGGGAATGTGAGTGTTGGAGACACAGGTATTCCCAGGGCACATTTTCTTAAACATCAGGCTGAGCCTTGATAGCAGCAGCAGTTCCTGAACTATTTGCTCAGTAGTGGGTGCGTTTTCTGGTAGTACCTCTGCATTTGTGCTTGGCACCATGGGCAGAAGGGGAGGTACAAATACCCCAAAAAACAGGGGCTCAAAGGGATCTCCCTCAGGTTCTGAGGACCCTCCCTCTGCAACGCCAACCCCCCCTGAAAGGCCTGGGGAGGCTGGTCAGAGCGAGCCATCTGGGTTGTCAGGGGTTGCAACTGCTTCCGGCATTTCAGCTCCTGTATATATTACTGAGGAGGTTTTCTCCTCAGCCATGAGTGGATTGGAGGAAAGATTAGTGGCTTTAATCGCATCTTCACAGAGTGGAAGAAAACGCATTAAGTTCCCTTTTACCACCCAGGACCCTCAAACAGAGGAACAGTGGGAGGGGGAGGATGATTCCCCCTCAGGGGACTGTGAAGAGACTGATGACTCCTCTTCTGAGGGATCAAGTGGGGAAGGACCTTCTTCAGCTTGACAGGCTGAGAAATTGCTGGTGCAATCCCTTACTGAAATGGTCCGCTCCACATTTAAGCTACCCTTAACTGAGTCGGTTGAAAAGCCCACTTCTTGTTTGGGTTCACTGAAGCCTTCTCAAGCTTTGCGTGCCTTTCCTGTCCATTCATTACTGGAAAAGCTTTATGTATTCTGAGTGGGATCACCCAGATAAGCATTGTTTCCCTCCTAAAAAGTTTTCAAGACTTTATCCTATGGTGGAAAAAATTTCAAAAATGAGGGGTATACCAGCAATTGACGCTGCTTTATCCTCTGCGAATAAAAATTTGATTTGTCCTGTTGACAATGCTCAAATGCTTAGGGATCCAACCGATAAAAAGTTGGAGTTCCAAAATTTCTTTGGCAGGTTCAGTAGTTAAACCTGCAGTGGCGGCAATTGGGGTATGTCATTTCTTGAGAGACCACTTGAAACAGGTGCTCGAGGTTTTCCCTGAACAGCAGGCCCAGGATTTATCCGAGCTACCAGGGGCTTTGTGTTTTGCAATTGACGCAATCAGAGATTCTATTCTTCGGCCTTCTCGCCTTACGCTTGGGTTGGTGCATATGCATAGAATCTTATGGTTGAAAAATTGGTCAGCCAAAGCGCCATGCAAAAAGCTCCTGGCTGGGTTTCCTTTCCGTGGTGAAATGCTGTTTGGGGATGATTTGGACAAATATATCCAAAAGATATCAAGTGGGAAAAGTACCCTTTTGCCAGTTAAGAAAAGGAATGAACGTCCCTCATTTAAATAGGCTCTTTCTCCAGTGCCGGGCACATCATCCTCCAGGCAGTCGTGACTGCCTCCACCGTCAGGTTCAAGAGGTAAACCTCAGGGTCAACCCCAGGGACAAAAGAAGTCCTGGGGGAGGAAACTTACAAGACAGAACGCTAAAGCCTCTCTATGAAGGGGTGCCCCCGCTCGCTCGAGTGGGGGGAAGACTGCTACAGTTCTCAAGGGTCTGGCAGGAGTTTCGAGACAGATGGGTGGTCTCCACAATAGCTCTAGGTTACAAACTAGAGTACCGAGAATTCCCGTCTCCCCGTTTCCTCAGGTCAAATGTTCCCCAAAGATCCAGAGAAAAAGAAGTCTCTCCTTCAAGCGTTAGACCGACTTTTGTCGCAAAAAGTGATTATGTTGGTCCCCATGGAAGAACAGAGGTTGGGGTTTTATTCAAACCTTTTCACGGTGCCAAAACCAAACGGAGATGTCAGACCCATTCTGGATCTTAAAGATCTAAACCGGTTCCTGAAAATCTGCTCTTTTCGCATGGAATCAATCCGATCAGTCTCCATCCTACAAGCAGGGGAACTTCTGGCGCCAATCGACATCAAGAATGCATACCCGCATGTACCTATTTTCCCCGCTCATCAGAAATATCTGCGCTTCGAAGTGGAGAAACTTCATTTTCAGTTTGTAGCTCTGCCTTTCGGTCTAGCTACTGCACCTCGGGTGTTTACAAAACTTCTGGCCCTTCCTCTGGCCACATTAAGGGCTCAAGGTATAACAATTATAGCATACCTAGACAACCTGCACTTGATAGACCAATCGGTAGCCCACTTAGACCAAAGCATGGTCAACTACCTGGAATACCTAGGTTGGGTCCTCAACCTAGAGAAATCTTCTTTAAAGCCAGTAAGAAGACTAGAGTACTTGGGTCTGGTTATAGATTCAGCCCAGAAGAGAGTGTTTTTACCCCAGACAAAGATCAGCGCAGTAAAGGAGCTGGTTCAGGTGGTCAGGGCGAGGAAGGGTCCTTCTATTCGCCTTTGCATGAGGTTGTTGGGAAAGATGGTGGCTTCATTCGAAGCGGTTCCGTATGCTCAGTTTCATTCAAGACTTCTGCAAAACAGTATGAAAAGGACAGGCAGCGTCGAAATCTACTATTGCTAAGTGGATTTGGTAAGTAATTATTCAAGCTTATTGTCTGAAGAGGAAAGTTCCACCTTTTCAAATCAAAGCGCACTCCACCAGTGCTTCGTGGGCAGTGCATCACCAAGCCTCCATGGCTCAAATCTGCAAGGCCACAACTTGGTCTTCAGTCCATACATTCACCAGATTCTATCAGGTAGATGTAAGAAGACATGAGGATATCGCCTTTGGGCGCAGTGTGCTGCAGGCAGCAGTATAGGTCCTCAGGTCTGCACCCTACTTTTGTTTGTGTCTCCCTCCTCTCAGATAGCATTTCTCTGGGACATCTCATACAGTAATTACTGTGGCTCTGTGTCCCGTGATGTACAATAAAGAAAATAAGATTTTTTTAACAACTTACCTGTAAAATCCTTCTCTTTTTCTTTTTTTTTTCTCAATTATTTTATTCAAAGAACACGGTCAAAGACAAACATCTGGGCACATACAGTTTGTCGTCTTACATCACATTTCAGGTATAAATTATATACTTGAGCACTTTATTACATCCAAAGGACAGTATGGTATTCCGCTATCCTGAGGTATCTCTTACATTTTGTGTAAGAGGTGCCTAAAACAATGCCTTGGTACTGGGTGTACGCAAGGCAGCAATACTAGCGGTGCAGTTATGCTGTTCTTTAGTGGGCCTCGAACCGGTCCTAGACCATTTTAAAAGTTTTATATATTTAGAAAAGTTTGGATCCCATATATCTGTATCCATAGAACCAAGAAAGAGGAGAGAAAGGAATATAGCAAGGAATTGGATAGGAAAGAGGAAGGAAAGAGGAAGGAAAGAAATTAGAGAAGAGGAAGTGGGGAGAGGTAGAGGAGAAGGGGGTGGGGGGGAGAAGGGGGTTGGAGTGTGGAGGTTAACTTGTGCGAACCCACCAAACGCGGGGGTAACCAGGCTAGGCCCCTGGGTGCTCTGTAGCCGGTAGGGTCGTTAGTCGGGTGACTTTAGTCATTCAGGTTACCGTCAAGGAGGGTTCTTCCTTCGTCTGAAAAGATAAAGATGTTCAAGGGCGACCAGGTCTTGCTTATCATTCCTGTTGGTGTCGCGCCTTCAGGGCTAGGTCTTCCATTCTACTTATTTCCTTTACTTTTCGAATCCACATCCCTACTGTTGGGGCTTGCGGGGATTTCTACTTCAGAGGGATGCAAGCTTTAGCAGCATCAAGAAGGTGACGGATAATAGATTTTTTGTAGATCTTCCCTGGTTTATTGGAAGCATGCAGGAGGAAGAATGCTGGGTCATTCGGTATTTAGCTTTCTGTGAGTGTTTGGAGGATGCGCTGTGTTGTAGTTTGGGGCAGGTCCAAAAAATATGTATGATGGTGCCCTTGTCTTCCTGGCATCTCCAACACTGATCAGAAGTGTCTGGGAAGATTTTCTTCAGTCTCACTGGGTTTCTATACCACCTGGTGAGAATCTTAAAAAAAAAATGGTCTCCTGTGTTCTCGTGCAAATAGAAGATTTGTACGTAAACCTGAGAATGTGTTGTTGCTGTAATGCACTGAAAGTTTTACCTAGGTCACGTTCCCATTCCTGCATGCAGTTTAAAACATGAGGCTCCGCAGGGGGAACTAATAAGTCGTAGTTAGCAGAGAGTGTGTGGGGTATTGACCCATCTCTGTGCAGAATTCTTCGAAAGTGGTAAGGGGGCAAACAGCCCGGGGGCCGGAAGAGTTCTGAAAAAGTGGGAAAGCCAGAGAGCACTCCAAAAACCCAGTCGGAAAGAACCCGACTGGTCTACCAGTGCCGGGACTGCCGGCCACGCCTCCTCTTTTATGTATCGGGAGGCTTGTGTAAGGCCCAAGGCCTTCAGGTTCCGGAAGTTTGCATCACCAATTCCCGGAGGAAAAAGGGGGTTCCCCAAAATTGGGTACAAGAGTGACGTCTTTGAGGATATGGGGGGAGTTGAAAGTAGGGCTGAACATAGTTTGGGTGTGTTGCCTATTAGAGGATGGTTCTTCGACTCCCTTGAAAGAGAGGTATAACACCAAGAGGAATATATGATAGAGCCTGTTCGTTGCAAACCCATAGTTTAAAATGCGCGTGCCTGTTCCAATCTACCATCCTACTTAAGTGTATAGCTTGGTGGTACTTGCGTATATCCGGTACTGCCAGTTCCCCGTATTGCTTAGGTAGCATTAACTGTTTGCGCTGTAACCGTGGACGTTTGTGTTCTCAGATGAAGTCAAAGAATGTCGTTTGGATCTGGTTGAAATAGCTGGACGGGGTATGGACTGGTAGCGCCTGTAGAAGGTAGAGAAACTTGGGGAGGATGCTCATTTTATTTATGTTGCAGTGGCCTAACCAAGAATGAAGACCGGTAGTCCATTTGTCTAGAAGTTGTTTAACTCTGTGAAGTAGTGGGGGAAAGTTTAGCCCAAAGATTTTGCCTGTGTTGGAGGGGACCAATGTACCTAAGTACGTCAGCCCTTTGACAGTCCATTTAAATTTAAAATTTGTTTTGTAGCTGCACGTTTGATTTTTGAGGAAAATTAACCCCCATTGCTTCTGACTTGGAGAAGTTAATTGGGAGATTTGAGAGAACTCCGTATCTCTTAAACTCCGTCATCAGGTTAGGGAGTGAAACCAAAGGGTTCGTAAGAGAGAATAACATGTCATCGGCGTAGGCCGAAATTTTGTGATGGGTATCCCCATTCTTAATTCCCTTAATATCCGGGTTACGTCTGACTGTCTCGTTAGTGATTCCAAAGGTGTCTGATAGGACTCTTGCTGCTGGTCGGGAGTAAATCGTGGAAATCCACTGTAGCATTTTGATGCCGAAGTCAGCATGTTCTAAGACTCTCAGCATAAAATTCTAGTTCAGCCTGTCAAAGGCCTTCTCCGCATCAGTACTAAGAAACACACACTGTGTCTGTGATTGGTTTACTGCTTGAAGTAAATTCAGTACTTTCGTAGTGTTGTCCCTAGCCTCCTGTGTAGGAACAAAGCCCACTTGATCTAAGTGGATCAGGCTCGGGATAAGGTGTTGAATCCTATTCGCTAGTATTTTAATAAAGAGTTTGAGATCCAAATTGAGCAGCGAGATCGGGCGATAGCTTCCACAGGATGTTGGATCTTTCCCCTCCTTAGGGATCAAAAGATGTGTGCAAGTAAAGTGTCAGCTGCGAATTTTGCAGTCGAGCCCAGTGCATTAAACCATGCACCTTGACCATTTATGGGACAATAGAGGGAAGTAGGGTCTTGTAGTATTGGGCCGTAAGGCCATCTGGGCCAGGTGCTTTACCCTGTTTAGTGGCACCGACCGCTCCCTGGAGTTCCTCTATAGTGATGGGGTCTTCAAGGATGTCCTTGTCTGTGTCTGATAGTCGGGGCATGAGTGATGATGATTGATAGGAATCTATCTGGTCTTGAGTGGGGGGCTTGGTCGTCAGATTATATCATGAATTTTAGAATTCCCGGAATTCTCTTGTTATATCGTATGGTTTCATAACCTTTGGTCTGTTCGGGGGTACTAGATATATGTTGCTAGTCTCTGTTTTCGCAAAGTTCTGGCCAGTAACTCCCCGCATTTATTTACCGACTCATATGAAAATTTCCTACATATCTGCAGTGTTGCCTAGGCTTTAAATTATAGGAGATCTGTGATTTGTGTACGTTTGACAAGGAGGTCTCTCTCTAGGGATGGTGATTGTGTCCGTTTATGACGGATCTCTAGGGCGGAAAGATCTGTAAGTAGGGTCTTAAGTTGTTCGGTTCGTTTCCGTTTGAGTAAAATGCTTTTCTTGGAGTACATCACGGGACAAAGAGGTACCTCCCCTCTTTCTGGTTACACGTGTATTGCTTTGCTACAAAACTGAGGTACTCCCGGTAAGGGGAGAGGTTTTATAGGGGGTTAAACTTCCTGTCTAGGGTGTGCCAGTGTCCATCACCTGAAGGTGCCTATATAACCCATATAGTAATTACTGTGGCTCGGTGTCCCGTGATGTACTCCAAGAAAAGGATTTTACAGGTAAGCTGTTAAAAAAAATCCTATGTATTAATGTCATGACAAATGTACTTCACATATCTAATATGAAATCTCTGTTCTTAGTCCACCAAGGCTGTATACGATAGGATCATTGATCTCCGCATAGCCACCCCACAGATTATAATCAACTATGCTATGTTCTTGGAGGAGCACAACTATTTTGAAGAAAGTTTTAAGGTAGGTGAACATAACAAGAAATATGGGTGGCATTCAGGAGAGACGAGGCAAATCGGACTGGTTAAATCTCCATAAAATGATATTTTATCTTTTTTCTTTTTATGACACCAGGCCTACGAGCGTGGCATCGCCCTTTTCCGCTGGCCGAATGTCTATGATATCTGGAGTACTTATCTGTCCAAATTCATCGCTCGATATGGAGGAAAGAAGCTGGAAAGAGCTCGTGATCTGTTTGAACAGGCTCTGGATGGCTGTCCTAGAAAATTTGCAAAAAGTTTGTATTCTCCAGAGAAGTGGATAGGTTGATGAGGGTCACAGATTTATCAGAATTTATAACTTTCATTTTTCTGTACTCTGTGTAGATATCTTTCTCTTGTATGCCAAGCTGGAGGAGGAGCATGGTATGGCCCGACATGCCATGGCTTTATATGAGCGTGCCACTCTGGCTGTAGAGCCAAAAGAACAGTACGAGATGTTCAACATTTACATCAAGAGAGCCGCTGAAATATATGGAGTCACACACACCCGAAGCATTTATGAGCGAGCCATAGAGGTACCTAACTTCTTGCATAAACATTTTTGAAATATTTGAAATCCTTTAGGCTCGGTTCATCTCGTATATGCAAATTGAATGTGTTTTTTAACTGCATCCAATTCACATAAGATGTGAATCAGATCAGCTTTCAATAGAGACGACTCACGTGGCTGCGGTGCGGTTTTAAAAAGGGTCCTGTGCGATTTTGGGTCCGGTTCTAGTGCAAATTCAAGTAAAAATTTGCACCTGAACCAGTGAACAAAACCGCTCTTGCCTGCAAACCCAGCCTTAAAGTGGTTGTAAAGGCTCAGTTTTTTGCCTTCATGCATTCTATGTATGAAGGTAAAAAACCTTTGTGCAGCAGCCCCCCCCCCAATACTTGCCTGAGCCTGATCTCAAACGATGTGCATGAGAACCTCGGTTCTCCGGGGACTCTCGCTCCTCATTGGCTGAGAACCAATCACAGCCAGTGAGCCATTGAGGAGAGAGAGGGGGCGGTGCCAAGCCATGGCTCTGTGTGTGAATGGACACGCAAAGCCGCACCTTTGGGGTGCACCTCCCTGCAAGCTGCTAGCTCTGGGAGCACTCGGCAGGCGGGAGGGGCCAAGAGCTCCGGGCGAGAGACCCGAGATAAGGATCTGGGCTGCTCTGTGCAAAACCATTGAACAGCGCAGGTAAGTATAACATTGTAAACCTTTAATATCACTTTAAACTGTGGAAGTTAAAACCAGTCGCTTTAAAGGCGTAGTCCACCTTTCAAAATTGTAATAAATTCAACACAATGATAAAATAAAAATCGAATACGTGGTTTCCCAAAGCGTACCTGAGAGATCGTGACTCCTCCCACCGGACCACAGGAAACACCCTCTTCCTCCAAATCTTTAAAGGTAAGCACCTCCCTACCCCACATCAGTTTTTGAGGGAGCATCCAGTGGGGGGGGGGGGGGGGCGGAATGGTCTCTTAGGTGGTCCTGAGAGACTGGGGTTCCTCATCATTTTTTTTACTCCTTTTTGTTTTTTGAGACCCCAGCCCTCCCGTCTCCAGTCTCCTATGAGCGGCGGCTGCGAGTGCGGGGACCGAGAATAGTCTCGGTCGTGCCGGAAGTGACGCTTCTTAAGAGCAGGTTGCTGTGTCGACGCCCAGTGTAATTTCTGGCAGCCGAGCGCAGGAGGAGGAGGCAGGGCAGGAGGTGGCGCCCATTTCCACTGCACCGGACCGGAAGCAGTGTGTGAAGCCACAAGTGAAGCGCTGCACACCCGCTATGGAGGACGTGGCGGGATCTGCAGTGGTGGGGACAGGCACCAACAAGGCTCAAGTAGGAAAGCTCTGATTCAAGCAAAAAGAGATGCCCCTCATGCAAAGCTAAGATGGGGGGACAATTGGCAGAAAGCCCTATGCAGCACTTGCATTGCTTCAAAGAGGAATCTGCTTCCGTCTGTGATGACTTTGTTGCCTCAGTAAAAAAGGAACTCAGTGCAACAATTCAGTCATTCCGTGATTTATTGGCTAATCCGGCTGCTAGCCAGCAGCCCTCCACATCTGAGTCTTCCCAGGGTTCGCTTTCTGTCCCGGTGTTAGAGACTCTATCTGAAGGTCCTTCTACCAGGGAAAGAAAGTCCCCTGCTCCTTCCAATGACAGTTTGGAAGAGGAGGAGGGTGAGGGGGCGGAAGAGGTTGATGGGCTTCTAAGAGCTATACATATTACTCTAGGCCTAAGCGAAGAAAAGAAGGCGCTAACACTGCATGACCGTATGTATGCGGGTCTAAGTTGAGCCTGAGGGGTGGACCTTTCCAGTACATTCTGTCATTTCAGGTTCCATAAAGAAGGAATGGCAAGAACTGGAGAAAAAGCCTTTTTTCTCAAGAGCCCACAAGAGGCGCTTTCCTTTTGATCACTCTGCGTTTTGGAACAAGGTCCCCAAGCTCGATGCTGCCTTCTCCCAGTTCTATAGGTCCACCGACCTAGCTTTTGAAGACATGGGGATCCTAAGGGATCCGATGTATAAACAAATGGATCTTTTGCTCAATACATCTTGGCAATCGATCATGAGCAATTTGAAACCAGCCATGGCTACGACATCTGTAGCTAGAAACTTGCAGTGCTGGGTTAACCAGCTAAAAGCTCATGTGTTTAGCTAATTCACCAAAACAGGAGATATATTAGATTCTTTCACTGCCTTGTCCTCCGCGGTAGCCTATATGGCGGATGCGTTGGTTGGTATAGAAGAAGAAACTATCCCTAAAACGCCTTTTTTTTTACCTCCAAAGAGTTCAGGAGTAGGACAACAAGTCCCAGGGGAGGAGGAAAAATTGGTCCACGCTAAAGGCAAGGGCGGTCTCCTTTTCCATCCTCTTGTGCAAGCCGAAAAAGCACAATGACTCGAGCCTGCGGGTGGGCAGAAGGCTGCAGAATTTTTTTCCTCAGTGGTCAGGCATAACATCGAATCTGTTCATCTTGACCACTCTTTCTCAAGGCTATGCAATAGAGTTTACGGAATCTCCCCCAAAAAGATTTCTGGTGAAAAACACCCTAAGGGATCCAGTAAAAGAAAAAAAAAGCCCTGGCCATAAAGTCCCCGTTAAGGGAGCTGATGCAACAGGGTGTAGTGGTCCAAGTGCCACCAGAAGAGTGACAACAGGGATTTTATTCTCACATTTTCTTGGTAAAGAAACCAACAGGAAAATTCTGATTGATCCTCAACCTAAAACCTCTGAACAAGTCCGTCAAGTACAGAAATGTACTCTATTTTTTCATTCAGAAATCTACTGACCCCAAAATGTTTTATGGCGTCAATAGACTTAAGAAATGCATACCTGAATGTCCCAATTTCACCTCAGTCCCAAAGGTTTCTCAGATTGGCAGTAAAGATGAAAGGCGTGATTCATCATCTACAGTTCAGGGCCTTGCCATTCTGTCTATCATCCGCACCACAGATTTTTACCAAGGTGATGGCAGAAGCACTAGCTCCACTTCGTCTTCAGGGAATCGCAGTAATTCCCTATCTGGACGACCTGCTATTCTTCGCTTCCTCAAGGGAGAGGTTACAGAACAATTTAGGCAAAGCACGCAACGATCTGGAATCTCTAGGATGCATACTGAACCTCCAGAAGTCCTCCCTAGATCCATGCCAGAAGGTTCGGTTTCTGGGCTATCAGATCAACTCGAAAGAACAGAAGATTTTTCTCCTGCAAGAAAAAAAGGACAAGGTACAGTGCCAATAATAAGGGAGATAATGTCGGCATTAGGGGTTCTGACCTCGACCATGCCGGCTATTCAGTGGGCGAGACTACATTTCAGAACGCTACAAGTCTTCCTCCTGTGGTCGTGGGATCACAGCTTAAGATCCCTGGACACGGAAAGTGAAGAGGTCTCTATGATGGTGGAGGAATCAGGAGATCCTATCAAGGGGTCTGGGTTGGGCCTTTCCAGCCGAAAGAAGACTGATAACAGACGCCAGCTCTTGGGGATGGGCCCACCTAGGAGAAAATTTTGCCCAAAGGAATTGGTCCCAGAAGGAGGGGACAAGCTCCTCAAATTGGAGAGAGTTGAAGGCGATCGCTTTAGCTCTAGTGATATTTGCTCAAGCTCTCCAGTCTCACCACTTTCAGGTGTTGACAGACAATGCCACGGCTGTGGCTTATTTAAACAGACAGGGGGGTCACAAGGAGCAAGTCCTTACAAGCACTGGCAACAGAGATTCTATGGGCAGAGAAGCATTTGCTTTCCTTGTCTGCAGTCCACCTAAAGGGGACCCTGAACAGAGTAGCACATTTCCTAAGCAGGTACCCAATTCAGGAAGCAGAGTGGTCTCTGAATCCGGAGGTCTTTGAGATGATTTCCAGTATGTGGTGACAGGCAATCTCGATGGGTCCCTAGGGACGGATGCCCTGGTGCATCCATGGAGATTTCACCTTTGTTACGCTTTTCCCCTTTCCAGTTAAATCCACTGGTGTTAAAGAAGATACGACGGGAAAGGGTACCAGTTATTCTAATTACCCTCTTTTCGCTGAAAAGAGCCTGGTTCTCACCCGTTCTAGGAATAGCGACCAGGCCTTGTTGGCATATACCTCTCAGGAAAGATTTCCTAATCCAAGGTCCAATAAATCACCCTGATGTGACCAGGCTGTCCCTTTCAGCTTGGTATCTGAGGAGCGGCTCCTAAAGAGTAAGGGGTTTTCAGACTGTCTGGTTACAACATTGCTATCAAGCAGAAAGAAGGTAACTAGAACCATCTATACTAAAGTCTGGAAAGTCTATAATTCATGTTGCATATCATCTGCTCAAGACCCGAAGAACCTTGTGTCTATTTTGGAGCTTTTGCAGGAGGGGGCAGATAAAGGACTAGCAGTCAGTACCTTGACAGTACAGGTTGCTGCACTAGTGGTCTTCCAAGAAAAATCTGTTGCCTCTGAACCTTTGGTAGTTAGGATTTTTAAGGCTCTTACAAGATCAAAGCCAGCGCCGATCAAAAGTTTCCCAAAATGGGACTTGTCGGTAGTCCTGCAATCTCTAACAAAAAGTCAGTTTGAACCTCTGGAGGAAACGTCACTCAAATGTCTCACTCTTAAAGCTGTTTTTCTGATCGCCATTACGTCAGCACGCAGGATCAGCGAGCTACACTCTCTGTCAATTAGGGAAAAAAAAAATTTGCAAGGCGGCAACGTGGTCAAATTTTCGCACCTTTGTGCGACATTACAGGCTGGACCTTACATCCGCCAAGGATCAAGCGTTTGGCAGGAAGATTCTGAAGGCTGTTGTCCGGCCTTAAGGGGGTAAGTCTCTGTTATCCTCTCGGGTGCTGTCCTGAAAGACGCTTTGGGAAAATTCAAGTTAGACTTATCGGTAACTTGTTTTCCATAAGTCTTTCAGGACAGCAACGACCCACCCTATTGGTTTTGTACTATGTTGTGACTAACGTATATGTTTATGTGTTCCAGCCAGGGTCAGAGGTTTCTCTTTTACAACGGATGTGTGGTAGGGAGGTGCCTCCCTTTAAAGATTTGGAGAAAGAGGGTGTTTCCTGTGGTCTGGTGGGAAGAAAGGCTTCTGGAAAACAAGTTACAGGTAAGTCTGACTTGAATTTTCATTCAGGCCTGCAGAGCATTGCAGCCATGATCTGTGCTATCCTACTATGATAACCTACAGTTATAAGAAAACAGCCAATAATTGGCAGAGAAGTAATGTAATATAAATGACCTGTGTGCGGGTGACGTTGACATTAGTAGGCATTTGTACTAAATATTGTTTAGGAAAGTATATAAGTTCTATGATTCTATTTCCTCAGCTGTTGCCAGATGAGCAGTCTAGAGAGATGTGCCAGCGTTTTGCGGATATGGAGTCCAAGCTTGGAGAGATTGATCGAGCCCGAGCCGTGTATTCCTACTGTTCCCAGATGTGCGATCCTAGGGTGAGTATTTTGATAGACTGGACCGTGAAAGCCAATTTCTATGACTCATAGTGTATATGGTTTCTGTTGATAGTATTTTATCTTCACAATGTCACATGTGCATGTGTTCTATATATTAATCTTTGCAGCTGACGGCAGGGTTCTGGCAGAATTGGAGAGACTTTGAGGTGCGCCATGGCAATGAGGACACAATTCGGGAGATGCTGCGTGTAAAACGAAGTGTACAAGCCAAATACAACACACAAGGCACTTTCCTTGTATCCCAGAGACTGAGGGCAGAAGCAGCAGGGGCTGGCCAGGAATCTAAAGGTAATGCCCTAAAGAAACTTAACCAGCTAAAAAGAAACAGATGTTTCTTTGCTTCAGTTTCGCTTTCAATTACAGATCTCAGCTTGTGACTGGGAAGTGAAAGGAGAAGCAGCACACTGATGAGCTCATCTCTCTTTCACTTTGCCTAACCACCCAACCCTCCCCCGCCCCATCAGCATGCTCCCCCATCAGCATGCTCTTTATAACATGAGGACTGCAGCGGAACTGATTGACACCTTGTGCTTCTTCTCTCTCTGCTCCCAGTATGTGCTTTGCTGTACAGGGAATTGTAAGAGGTTAATACCAAATCAAGTTCTGGTATTTACATTGCTTGATATATTTATAAATACAGAGCTGCATAATTTTTCTTTTACTCCTCGGATTAGGCCCCTTTCACATGGGCTGTCCCATCAGGTCCGCCTGTCGGTTTTTCAGGTGGACCTGATCAGACCCTCAGTCTCTGGATGTCAGCGGTGACATATCTGCTGCTAACCAATCCACAAAATTCAGACAGATGGTGGTCCTATTTTCCACCCTTCTTGCGGATCGGATATGATATGATGAAAACGGACAGGCGGTCTGTTTTCGCCTGATTTCCCCATAGAGGAGTGCGGGACTCTGTCCATCTCCGCTCTGTCATCCGTCTGCTCAGCGAGGATCAGCAGAGTGACCCCCCGCTGAGCAAGCGGATTCCGTTCCACGAAGGTGCCCGTGTGAAAGGGAGCTTACACAGATCTATCCATCATGTTTGAAATTTTTACAGCTTCTATATTAATATATCTCATATGGTTAAAAAAAAGACCAATGCCTAATGTTCATCCTCTCAGAGCATCTGCAGTTTTGGTCCTGAAGACAAAACAAAACCCTGTGGGGAATGTAGTAAAAATATAAAAAGGATCCTCTCCCTCCTCAGTCAGTTTTTTTTTTTGCATTACCACCTTAAAGTATTCAAAAGCTTAACCCTTAGTCCTCATGCACACGGACGTTTTTACAGCTGCTTTTTTGAGCTTTTTTTGCAGCTTAAAAAGGCCTGTCTATGTTAGTCTATGGCTTCATGTCCACCTAGGCGTTTTTGAGCTGCAAGTGGCATAGGCGTTTTTAAGCTGTAAAAAAAACCCAGTACCAGTGGGTCCTGAAAGACGTTTTTCAGCTGGAAAAACGCTCAAAAACGATCAAAAACGCAAAAAAACGCTATTGCAAAAACGCTGAAAAAAGTCACTGCAAAGATACTGGCGTTTTCATAACGTTTTTTTAACAGCCTGTGTGCATGAGGGCTTAAAGCAGAACTTTACCCATAACAACTTGATAAAAAAAATAATGTTCTTTAGCAAGGAACATACATTCCACATGAATAATTTTGCTACCAAAATTAGTGTGTGCTGTAAATTGCCTCCAGAATTGCTCCTGTTTCTTCTTGCTGAAGGCTGCCATTTTGCTGAAGCCCAGAGCCCCTCAACAGCAGTAAATCATAAAGCGGAACTAAATCCATCGATTAAATGGTTAACCAAACTGTCAAACCATCAAATGGTGTCATAACTGATCACATGTGCAGCATCATGACAGTTGCAGATCACACAGAAGCAGCTTCTTTGGCTGTAACAGATAGGAGGGTTTAAGTTCTCTGTCAGCAGATCTGCCTCCACAAACTCGCCAGTGCTGAAAAATAGAGAGCAACTGAGCATGTGCAGAGCAGGGTGAGACAGTGCATTACTGGATTTTAAACAGTTTAGGCACTTATTTTAAAATGATGTTTTAGCTATACCTGCAAAAGGGGCCAGTCTAAAGTGATCTAGCAGGACTTCATTTTCTGGCTAAAGTTCCACTTTAAGTAAGGTTTTTTTCTTACATAACTGATTGGGTCACATGATGTCTTCATAACTTTCATTGAAAGCCACAGAGTAAACATTTCTATGTTTCCGATGTATCTTTCCTTTAATCCCCACAAACATATTTCCTTTCCTTTTAATCCCCACAAACATATTTCTTTGTAGACAAAGAAAAGAGAACTATGTAGGAACCTCCATGACTACAGATCCAACCAAAACAGCATTCCATTTTGGGATAGAGAATTAAAGTGTTTACACAGCCTGTCTTTTATTTTTTTTTCTGTGTCCTCTTTGTGGTAATTTTATCTTGGTTCCTGTGTGGTCACTGGACCTGAAAAATGAGCAGAAGCTCTCTAATAAGGACATAGACAGGGGAAAGAAAGACGTTTATTTCAGTTGAGTACGGTTAGGTTAGATCTCCTGCCAGGTGTTATTCCTGTGTTCCCATTACAAAGGTTCCCTCGTATCTTTTTGATTACTAGGCCAGGAAGTGCAAGGAAGAATTAAAACCTCCTAAAAAAAAAACTGCATTTCCACCTTCATAAGTGGACTACTTGTAATGACTTTGCTTTTTCTTCTAGAACCAGTGGATGAGATGCAGGCACTGGAGCAGAAGGCAGCGGTGGTGGCAGCAGAGGCTGAAAGAGATAAACCACAGATGAAGGAGAAAATCCTGTTTGTTAGGTTTGTATCTGCATGGAGATTCACTCACGCCTCTTTATGTATTCTCCAACAAAAGAAATGACATCTCATTCTATTCTCTGCAGGTCTGATGCTTCTAAGACAGAATTGGCAGAGATGACACAGCAGGCAAATCCAGATGAGATCAACATAGGGGAGGAAGATGAGTCAGAGGAGGAGCTGGAGCCGGATGGTGAGCTAATTAGAATCTCATACTCCATGATGTCATTTTGTTCACTTTAGATCCAATACATTTTGACTGAGAGAGACACACAAACATAAAATGCTAGTTAGGTTGAAATACACAAACATAAAATGCTAGTTAGGTTGAAATGAGATATATTGATCCCTCCACGTTTGTTGAGAAAAAGTGCCTTTTAGTTTTTATAACTTGCTAGTTAGGCTGTACCCAAACTATTGCAGTGTGTTAACACTCTTTGTGATAAGTAGCCTATACATTTTGAGTGGGCTGTCAATGCAGGTTGCACAGGGCACCAATGATTGGGAACTGATTACCCATCACCTGATCGCTGTGATAGCCTCTGACTGGCAATCACAGTGATCATTTATGATATAGCCCACCCATTTTGTTTGTTCCTTCTCGAATGGAGAAAAAGATACATTGTAGAAGAGGGAAAAAAGTAAACAAAGATGTTTATATATAATATGTGTGTGTGTACAATTATTAGCTAGATCGGTGTTTTGATGTAGGTTAGGGCCAAAGGTCAGGGTTGTTGTGTTTTTAGGTAGGATAAAAAAAATAATTTAAATTTACTATTAATGTCAGCTAGAGCTGCACAAAAAATCATGATTGCAATTCAACCCCCCCCCCCCCTCGCGATCTCAATACAGCATTTCCCAGATTCATATTAAACAAGTGCAGAGCCGTCAAAAGAAGGAAAAAAAAAAACCTCAGCTGTCAAATGTTTGTCAACAGCGATAAAGAGAAACAATGTGTATCTCGTTTTTTTTAGATCAAAGGAATGAACTTATCTGTAAACTAGGTCAGTTTAACCACTTAAAGACCTTTTTTGCCACTTGTTACTTACAAGTTAAAATCAGTATTTTTTGCATTATATATATTTTTTAGCAGAGATCCTAGAGCAGGGCTCGACAAACCCCGGGCGCCAGGTCGCATTAGAATTAGCGACCTGGCGCCTGGGGCGGCACAGCTGGGGGTATCCCGTCTCTGTGCGGACTCCGACCCCCCCCCCCCCCCCGGCCGGTAATTGAGGCCGGGGCTTTGCGGCCTTCTTCGGTCCTTCTGGAATCTGGCGCCATCTTGTGGTGACCGTTGGTATTACAACCAGCAATGCTAATGCGAAATACCTGCCTGTTTTCACTACCTGCCCATCTCCTTCCCAAAGTGGAGAAGAGAAGGAAGTGAATGTGGGGATAGCCTTTTTTTTTTTCGTAATAGCTTTTATTTTTATCCATTTATATTTATATAAAAACCGTTTATTTTTTCCTAATTAAAATGAATTTATTTGTTATCTCCCTGCTTGGCCCCTTTCACACGGGCTGTCTGATCAGGTTCGCCTGTCTGTTTTTCAGGCGGACCTGATCGGACCCTTAGAGCCCTTTCACTCCGAGCCGCGGGGGGCGTCAGCGGTAAAGCGGCGCTATTTTTAGCGCTGCTTTACCGTCGTTTTAGTGAAGCTATTCGGGCCTCTAGCGGGGCGGTCTTTCTGTGTAAATTTATGATTAGTTATTTTTTATTGTGAAAATAAAGCTTTGTCGGTCATTTAAAAAAAACCTGGCTCCTAACTTTTTTAGCTGGCTCCTAGATTCCAAGCAAATTTGTCAAGCCCTGTCCTGGAGAATAAAATGGAGATCGTTTCAATATTTTATGTCACGCTGTATTTTCACAGCGGGCTTTCAAAAGTTATTTATTAGGAAAAAATATACTTCAATTAATTAAAAAAAAATAAACAGTAAAGTTAGCCCAAGTTTTTTGTATAATGTGAAGATGATGTTACGCCAAAAATTGTGATCTTTAGTCTAAGCAAAAAAAAAAAAAAATCATGATTCTCATTTTTTTCTAGAATGGTGCAGCTCTAGTGTCAGCATGTTTTAGTTGGGGGGTGGTGGTGAAGCAAAATGTGCACTATTGTTTCTGGACCCCACTACCAGTACAAACTACAAATAATATACACATTTGTGGTATCGCTGCAGTCATCAGAATTTATTGTGGGTTATGGTAGTGGCAAGAAATATACAGGTACATTTAAATAAATTATATTTTACTGTTTTTCTTGCCAGTTTTCAAAAGAACTGTCACTTTTTACCACCAAAATGAAAGCCCAATTTGTCCTGAAATAAATGTGGTATAGTTCACCTGAATACACTAAGTAGTTTCAATGATATGTACAGTTTTAACACATGGCAAACCAGCAAAACTGTGTTCAGGCATTGGGATCGGTTTTACCTTCCGTCATCAAGAGGCGTTATGTATTGGGTCTGGCTCAAAAACACGTAGGATAATCCAACTCCTCTTAATTGTGTGTTGGGCCTAGTTCACACTGGCATTGAAAGCAGGCGTTTTTAATGCCCCTCAAACGCCTATGCAAATGATACTATGGGCAGTACACAGTGCTGTTGACATTATCAAAACATGAAGCGTTAGCGTCGCTTTATAATTGAAGCCTCATGTCGAGTTTGAAAGGAGTTGAAATACTTCAATTGCTTCCATTCAAGTCTGTGGTAACGTGCCACAAACCGCGCTGGCATGCGGTTGTGGTGCAGTTTTAACTTGCTAAAAACACGTCAACCGTGCCAAGCTTTTTTTAATGCTCATTAAACGCTGATCAACCGTACCTATTAACGCTATAGGCGCACTTGATAAACGTCAGTATTTTGAGCAAGTGTGAACAAGCCCTTAAAGTGGTTGTGAACCCTTACATATACAGTGCCTTGGAAAAGTATTCATATCCCTTGAAATTTTGTCATGTTACAACCAAAAACGTACATTTATTTTATTGGGATTTTGTGTGATAGACCAACACAAAGTGGCACATAATTGTGAAGTGGAAGGAAAATGATAAATGGTTTTCAACATATTTTACAAATAAATATGTGAAAAGTGTGACGTGCATTTGTATTCAGCCCCCTTTACTCTAACTAAAATCTAGTAGAACCAATTGCCTCCAGAAGTCACCTAATTAGTAAGGAGAGTCCACCTGTGTGTAATTTAATCTCAGTAAAAATACTTAGTGCTCTGGATTGAGACAAACACACACTATAGAGGGATATGCTTTGTTCATTTTCCATGTCCGAGGTTTACAACCACTTCGTTATGGTCTTGTTTTACGTTTTTAGATTTGGTTCAAAGTTCATGAAATTCTAAATTTAGAACATTTTGGCGGGAGCCGTTCACATTCATGTATTTTGAAATCCTTGGTATGTGTGCTGCATTTTCAGTGCATGTAATGGCATAAAGAGAGCCAATATAAATCCATCTGTCATGTATTAAAATCTCTAAACACTACGAGGGATTTTTTTTATCTTGTGTGAGTCGTACACATGTGAAGTGCACACGGGTGTGTTAATCCCTATAGTTTAATGCAAGGATCTCCAGACTACGGCCCTCCAGCTGTTGTGGAACTACATTTCCCATGAGGCATTGTAAAACTGACATTCACAGACATGACTAGGCATGATGGGAATTGTAGTTCCTGAACAACTGGAGGGCCATAGTTTGGAGACCCCTGGTTTAATGTCTATTAGGGACACAGGATAATATACAATCCTTCTTATCTTCAGTAACAAGACTGTGAGGCTAATGTGTTAATGAATTGTTTGATTATTCACTTCAGCTATGTATTCATTCAGGCTCGGCTCACAGCAGGAGTCCGATGCGTCCCTGTTCACTGTGTCAGGTCTGATCTCAGACCGAATTTTAGGCTGAATTCGTACCTGAAACGGACCAAAAGACGCACGTTTTTGTGCAAATCGCATCGGACCAGCTGCGGAGATATGTGAACCACCTCCATAGAGAGCTTGTCAAAATCTCCTGCTATTGCAAATTGGATGCGGACACCGACATCCAATTCACATTGGTGTGAACCCAGCCTTAAAGAAGAACTGCAATCTGCTCACATAATTTGTATTAAAAATATCTTTGTCATTTTTAAGCTTCCCTCCAACCACTTTACATATTAGTTTATATATACTGTGATTCTGTACTTGCTAAATATGCTGTAGAAATCTCCCTCCACAAAGTCTGGCTGCAATCATTTTAATTGTGGGCAGCTGAAGCTGTTCCCTGTTCACTTCTTGGATCTACACAGAGACACACCTCCAGCTCTCATTGGCCCTCTTATGACTCATTCCCCCTCCCTTCCTGGCAAACCCTCACAAGAGTGAGAGGGCTGTGTATGATGTCATAAGCCTAGGATTTTTACCAGACAAGAAACAGGAAGTGGGCTGTATAAGGTATTTACTGGCAGAAAAAAAATGTTTTACTATCCAAAGTTAAAACAAGGGCAGAAGATTTAATAGATGGAAAAGATTAAAAAATTACTGAAGTTCCGCTTTAAATAGCAATTTCCTGTTTACCTATTTCATTGGTACAAAAGATTAACATCCAGGCCGATAAGTAAAAAAAACATGTATATATAGCAAAATGCATTATAAATGTGTGTGTGGTTTGTTTCTTCCATCACACTGTCACTAGATGGTCCTGTGTATATATAGTTTTCTTCTGTGCTGCTATCATATCAATAATTTATCAAACTTTTTTTTTTTTCTTCACAGAAGTACAATTGGAGCAGAAATCGGTCCCTGCTTCGGTCTTCTCTGGGCTTGCTGATGACTAACCCTCACCTCACACACTCTTTACCATACAAAACCAATAGCAATGCAATAAAAGACAAACACATTTTTTCATTCTCATGGATTCTTTTTATATACAAATAATTGCAAAATCATTTAATATAGATATTTATAATAAATCTGTATGTATATTATAAATACAACATGTGGTGGGCAGCTAGTCATCAGCTATGGAGTCCAGACTCGCTGAGACAGCACCACTTACAATTCACCCACGTTATCTGTAGCATATTTATAAATAGTGTATGATGCATTGTTTGTGTTCTGTGGAGGGTGTGAGCTTGCTCCTCAGGGGCAGGGCTAAGCACCCTGTATGTTTTTACATTGAGTGTAGAGATGATCTGCCATATATACACACACACCCCACCCTCTTGTTTTTTTTCCAGGGCCCAAAGATGCAAAGCTGCTATAGCCCCTTAATTGTATCAAACTCAAGTATATAAAAAAAGGAAAGTGGGGGGAAAAAGTGCTCTTATTGGATCTCCTGGTCCAGTCAGAGGTACACCAATCATTGTGGTAAACACTGCTCCAACAATATGTGATCCTAATCAGTTGAATACAAAGTGTGCTTCAACATTCTGGTACAGGTGTGAGGGTCTGTGGGCTCCGACTCATTCAGCTGCTGTTGTGTACTTTGTGCTAAGGGTGTAGAATTAGAAGACATTCACGTGAATGGAACATGGACAAACATACAGCTGTTTGGGACTGTGGATCTATATAACCCAACCTGTTTTTCCCCTTAGATAGCAAGGACTGCCTAGCCAAGGCCATTCACACAGGAAGATGCATTTTAGAAGCCTCAGATGGAAGCTGTTTGCTAACTCCATACCGCTTTAATGATGTAATTTGTGGGGAAAAAGAATAGGGTGAGCTTCACGCCCCCTCGGCACTAGTATACATTATCCTAATAGAAGCTTCTATTTGAGGTTTCTCGTGTGGGTCTTTGATTTTAGGGTAGGGAAATAGTAGCGCGCAAAAAGTTTCTTTGCACAGTTGTAAACCTTTTTTTTAAGCTTTAAGTTCTGAAATAGCACAAAGTCTAGTTCTTTGTGATCTGGCTCCTAGAATTAACTTCTGTGCCATAACACATGGCATGCTAAGGTTTGATTGCCAATTGTGTAAAATGGTTTGTCACATGCTTGGAAGGGAAATCAAAGTCCCACTGCAGAAAGCATAAAAGTTACCTTTGCAGTGGAGGCTCCTGCCTGCAAACGTTAAATGCTAGTTAGGGGCAGTAAAACAAGCTTTAGTACTTCTTATTCTTCGCTCTGGCAGGCTTCCACCATGGTGGGGGGCTAGTCCCCCTGAGACCACTTCAGGGCTCTACTTGGCAGTTGCACTCTAACATCATTGCAGACGGGCCTGCCTACAACCTGGAGGAGTGAGGAATAAGAAAAGTATCTACCCCTAGCTTTAAACATTTAGGCTGGGTTCACACTATTGCAAATTAGATGAGGGATCACCGCATCCAATTGGCAATAGCAGGAGATTTTGGCCGGCTCACAGATCGCCGCAGCGGGTCAGGTGCGTTTTGCAGAAAAACGATGCGTGTCTTTTGGTCCGTTTCAGGTGCAAATTCAGCCCTAAAATTTGGGCTGAAATGGTGAACCAGGACGCACCGGACCCCTGCGGCTCATATGTGACCTTTTTACAGGAAGGAGGGGTTGGCAGCCCACTGTAAGGGTTTTTTTTTTTAATAATCCTAAACTTCTGCTGTAAGATCTTAAAGATTGAATGATACTGTACTTGAGGCTGAAGCTGTGTATACACCCCTCATTTCACCATCTGAGCCATGTTCGGTATCGCTCAGAATATAGAATCTAAGAGGTCCTGTAAACACACTGCAGACAGATAAGCAATGACAGTTTTTCATCCACAATGAAACCAGGAGGTAGGCAGTTTTAATGTATGAGCTGCATTCAGACACAAGCTGAACATAGGTCATTTTTATCTCACTACAAATACCGAGAAGTGTTGCACATTATACAGCCTTACAGAAAGTGAAGCTGGATTTCAATCTCCAAGAGCAAAATCCAATCATGTTCTTTCATAAATAACTCTACTGTCTCCTAACTGCCATACAATAATTAGGTTATTTAAAATGATACAGTGACCTAGCGCATAAAGCTATGCAACCCACAACTGGATACCCCCCCACCACACTCCATACAAATAAAACAACGTCCATCCATACTGAATATACACATCTACATTTACAAGTGGAACAAACAAAAAGTATAGCTCCATCTGAGAATGATGTAAACTGCACCAGAACCATCTTTCCTTGCCAAGTTAGGGGTACCTAGTTGACTAGGATCCAGCCCCTGAAACATGGATTTTGTTCAACAAATATATCAACGACAACTGAAAAGACCAAGGCTCACAAGCCTGTACTTTAGAAAGCATCCTACACTGAGCACTCCAAAAAAACAGGAGCAAATACTTGTGCTTAGTGACTACTGTAAAGCATGAGCTAAGCAAGCGCAAATTACAAGACATTAGCGCAATTCATTAAACAAACACAAAGCTAGACAATGTAGAACAAGTGAGGAAAGCTGAAGGCGGCAGTGGAATCATGTACAGGCAAGGAAGGCAGTGTATGAGCGAAAACAGCGGGCAGTGGACACCTTCCAAAAGGTATAAGAATACCATGATCAGTCACAGAGGACAAGGAGCAAAGGTAGTGAACTCATTGACTATGCTTATGGCATAACAAAATTGAGAGGAATGAGCAGCTTAAACCTTCTAACATTTCTCTCTCCCCCCCCCCTCACAATGAAGTGGTTGCTGGGGTTAAAGCAGAACTCGTGATGGGTGGCAAAGAGTTCAGACCAGTGCTAGGCTCCCTGACCTTAGCAGAGATCTCTCTTCTCATCTGTAACAGCCCAACAGAGCTTAGGTTTTAAGTTGGTATTTAGCCAAAGTGGAGATTCTTTACTTTCCTATAAATAATACAGTTGAAGGGAGGATGGGGACATGGTGTTGATGTCAGCCTACCCCTACTTGATTCCTCATAAATACATATAAAGGAGTCAAGAACAACCTTGTAATACCACAGCTCAGCTTAAATGCGGAACACCAGCTTGGGGCCCCGGAATCACTTACAGGAAACCCATAAGAGGAATATAAAGCTGCTCTTCCAGGTGGCACTTAGGTAATGCAGGCTGTGGTTCTAAATGTCCTCTACACTGACCCGTGCTACATATTCATTTCATCACTGGCATCATAGAGATATGCAATTCGTGGTTTTACTCATAAAAAAAAAAAAAAAAAAAAATCACTTAAAGTGGTTCTTAAATATAAACTTAGTGCTGGGTTCACACAAGCTGCGGCCACGGGGCACAGCAGGGGGTCTGGTGCATCCCTGTTCTTTTCAGGTGTGAATTCGGACCTGAAACTGAGCAATCTCTCCTGTCATGCGAATTGGATTTGGAGAAACTCTCATCCAATTCGCATCAGTGTGAACCCAAGTTCACCTTTCGTAACGTTACACGTTTCATCCATATTCAGGATGGCAATATGTTACGAACACACCAGCCCCTGACCTGGCAGCTAGCGGGTATCTCCCCCCCCGTGCAATGGATGCTTGTCCGTACGATGGATGGGCACACAGATACACTGACAGGTCTGCAGGGGATCTGCTGATCGCTGGTGCAATGCTTTAGAGGCTCCCAAATCAAAAAATAATAAATGCACATTTTCTTATCTGCAAAAAAAAAAATGCATTTACTATTTTATTGTCACAAGGTGAACTTATCCTTTAATGCATCCCCTGCATTAAGATATCAGCATCCCTCCTTCCCCCCCATTGCACAGAGCAGGTAAGTATAAACCTGCGTGTTATTTTTTTATTTGCATTTACAATCTCTTTAAAGGACAAACTAAACACTCCTATCTTACAGCCAAGGAGGCTGCCATATTTGCCCCATTTTGATTTGGAGTTGCCATAGTACGGCATGTGATCAGCTAGAACACCAGCCATTTGATGGCTTGACCATTTAGGTGACAGCACAAGCAACTGTGACCGTTATCAAACATGGCATGTCTTCAAGGTAACTTTTTACAATAATGTAAATGGTCCTACCTCTGCTAATAAAGGAATGAAGGTACAGGAGGGGTCAACGTATTCCCCATTTGAGCTTTGGTACTTCCTGTGTCAGTGCCTGCTCATTGGGCAATAAGTTACAGTCTGTTGCTACGCATTCATTGTCAATTGAAAATGAAGTTGCCTCAAGAAGCTACAAGCTGAAACAGCAGTAGGGTCTGGCTGCCTGTGCAGAGCAGCAGAAGTGTGTTCATCATTAAACTAGCTTTCTGTTTAGAGGGTTCAGCCTTAGAAGAGCAACTAACACCCGTGCCTAGTTTCCAAACTCTTAAGTGCAGGGTTTGTATGGAAACACTTACAATGTATGCCATTGAAATAGCAAATTAACAAGCATCTATTCTACGGTGATGACCTCTGCAAATAAAGAAATAGAGAGAAAAGCTTTCAGATGGAAAACATGGACTGACTTATCCTAAAATACAAACCATAAAAGGCACCAATAAATGGTCATAAGCTAGAGCCTGGAAGGTGGCACCATGTTAGTGGAAGGCGGCTGCACTGCATTAATAGACAGTGGGTAGTAGGTATGGCACATTCCAGTGGGGCAGTGGAGAAAAAAGTAAGCAAGATATCCCACCTGAGACCGGGACATATACTGTAGCTAAACCAAAAGTAGAAAAAAGGCAATTTTCACAGAACAGGTTAAAAAAAAAAAAAAAAAGCTAGTTCAGAAAGTTGCATACAAGTGTCTGAAGAGCCAAACCACCTCCAGACAGTGTGGAATAGCCAACTGTTACATCTTATAGTAAAGTCTAAACTTGACGTTCCAACCAAACTTACAGAAAGGTCTCAACATTACGTTCCAACTAAATTTAGAAGTATGACCATCTCGGTCAGGTCAAAGTAGAAGCAGTGAGGTTCCTAGAACAGAATACCTTGACCTAGCTTAAATCTGACAGAAGTCAAACACAATATCCCAACACTGGATAAAAATAACCATCTGCTTAGTAGCATGCTGGAGACTGTATGGGGCATTCATTTGGGAGTACTGGCTTTTTTCGGTGTAGTGGGTCGCTTGGTCTGCCACAGATGGCCCTGGATTGTGAAGGCATCAACACTCATGGACATGGTTTTGCTGGGGATCTGGGTGAAGCGTTTTCTGTCAGAACTGTATTTGTAGATATCTTCCACCATAGACAGGGTGATTGTGCGAGGGCCAAAGCCCGCCAGACGGGTCAGTTCATCTGTCTCAGCTGAAAAGGTGTAGACTGCTCGGAACTGGCAACTGCTGTCACGGAAAAGGATGAGGAAATGGTTGGACTGGCTCTTGTCCATGTCCTAAGAATGAATTAAAGAGTTTAGGATGTTAGAATCTCTATGGTAAAGATTATGAACTCTATATTCAAAGGGTTAGTTCATCTTTATATATGAAAAAAAAAAAAAAAAAAAACACACACAACTGCAGGTAAGGGGCACTTGTAGATTAAAACAAACTGTGCAGCTTTCACAATAGTTGGATAATGCTCCTGCTAAAGGAGTAGGCCATTTACATACCTCCCAAAGCCTGGCTGAAAAAAAAGTGATGGCATCATCCCGTCCTGCCTTTTTGCTAAGACACTACCAGCCATTACTGCTCACCCCCACCATCACTGGAGCAAGCTCTCAAACCCTTGCACAGGTCCAGCATCTCCCCTGTTGCAGTACAGCCAAGTTTAGAGCTACTGCAACAGGAGAGCGAGAGAGCGCATGCAAAGGTGTCTGAAGCGGCTGGGTGATTCTTAGCAACATCCTAGCGACAGGATGATGCCATCTCTGGCAGTTTTTCAGCCAAGCTTCAGGAGGTGCATAAATGGCCTATACCTTTAGCAGGGCATTTTTTTAGCTTCGGTCATAGTTGCATAGTTTTTTTTTTTTTTTTTTTTACAGGTGCCCCTTACCTGCATAGGCAGTTTTTTGGCAATTGTGAACTAACCCTTTAGGTGTATTTGTAATACAGAAGCAATGGAGATTTGGCTGTTGGTCTTCAGGAGGCATGCAAAGACAAGATAGGCCATCAAATGGCCACCTTAAGGTGTGCACAGGTCAGGCAGACAATGCTTCTGCAATTGCAATGCAGAAGTGTATTGTGGTCAGCCTGAAACAGGGGGTGCGGTTATCGACAGTATATCTAGTCAAACTTTGCAACACATTCACCTTAGGAATTACAGTTAGTTTGTATTATGCCAAACTAACTGGAAAAAAGATTATGTTTTCATATCTGCTTACATAAATAAAGTAAAGGAACAGCAACCTAGACCTCCCAATTGATTGTAATGTTCCAGTGATGTGTTTTTTTTTTAAGTCTAAAAGTATTAACATCAACCAATAGCTAAAATTGGTGCAGGCATGCACAGCAACCTTCAGGCTGGGTTCACACTATTGCGAATTGGATGCAGATTTCTCCGCATCCAATTTGAATGTCAGGAGATTGTGACTGTCTCTCTATGGAGCTTGTTCACACATCTCCGGTGCGAACTGCACAGGAGTCCGGTGCGTCTTCTGCTCCGAATTCAGCCAAAAATTTGGACTCAAATCGGACCTAAAAACAGTGAAAGGGACGCACCAGACCCCTGCTGTGAGCCGCTACGTGCAGCAGTGTGAACCCAGCCTCAGAGCGCATGCGCCGGTGACGTCACCGGCTGCATGCACTCTGAATATCTCCTAAACAGTGCAAGTTTAGGAGATATTTACAGTACCTACAGGTAAGCCTTATTATAGGCTTACCTGTAGGTAAAAGTGGTAAAACAAAGTTTACTACCACTTGAAAAAGTTTCCTATTGACAGCATATATAAACACCTACTTCGTCCAGTGGAGAAGACATTCAAGCCTGCTACCTGTGTGTGTGCAGGGCATCCCAATCACCTCACCCTAAGACCCCATTCACACAGGGGCAACACGACTTGCAGGTCGCCTCACCGAGGCGACCTGCACACGACTGCCCGGGCGACTTGCAAAACGACTTCTGTATAGAAGTCTATGCAAGTCGCCCCAAGTCGCCCCCGAAGTCGTACAGGAACCTTTTTCTAAGTCGGAGCGACTTGCGTCGCTCCCCTTAGAACGGTTCCATTGCACAGAACGGGAGGCGACTTGTCAGGCGACTAGGTCGCCTGACAAGTTGTCCCTGTGTGAACGGGGTCCAATGGTTCTAAGCTAGCAGCACTGACTTGACCATGTCAGTGCTGCCTGCAGTATAAGGATTGCTATATATGCTGGCAGAATTTACTCTCTGCCTTGCTCTATTGTTCAGCATCCTGCAGCTTCCTGTTGTACAAGAGCTCAGGACACTAACAGGAGTTTATGAGGCAGAATACTTCCACCGCTCTGCCTTTATCCACCCCACATGGCCACTTACAAGTCAGCCTGCAAACTGCTACAATCCCCCAGATAACTCTCCTTTTGAAGTAAAGCACAAATTGGAAATCTTGCAGATCCATGCCATCTACCATTAATTCTTGCTCTTTTCAGAGCCATTTAAAATTTTGACCGGCAGTCCAACAACTATAGGAGTTACCAACCTCAAGGACTTTGCTCTTCTGTGTTTCGTTGACTTTGCCTGCCAAACAGCAGTGAGATAATGCATTGTGTATGATAAATTTGTTTGATTTTGCACTTGGTTCCTTGTACAATTTTGGCCCTGAAACAAAAATGGACATTAATCATATATGGAAAACAAAAGCAGAGGCATCCGTATATATGTCCATCTCTTTGTCTTGGCACATATACATAGCTCCCAACTGGCCCAGATTTGGAACAAAGTCCCTCTTCATTTGCACGTTTTATCTTTCAAAAAGTGTTTCCCAGTGCTAAACCTTTCATCCAATTTCAAAATTGCTGCATTTGTAAATTTCAAAAGCCAATAAAAAGGAATAGTAGTGATTAAAAAAAAAAAAGCACTTGTGGGTTTAACTAATAATTTTTTTGTATAATTCTCCTTTAAGCGGGTGTGGCAGGGGGTGGGTCCTATACCTACATACTTCTGCTAATAGGTGTCCCTCGTTCCCATCTCCAAAAGTTGGGAGGTATGTATATAGCAGTCACAGAAAAACAATAACAGTCACAAAACTGATGGCAGCTTACAATCTTTGCTTTTGCTCAAAAACATAAAAAGATGCCTCCTAATTGGTAGGGAAGTTAAAACCCAACTAGACAAATAAAACATTTTTCCTTGCAGTGGGGCTGTGTCTGCGCTGAAAGGGTTAATTGCTTGTTTATGTCTAGGGCATTAGTAAAAGGAAATTTACTTACAGTATCTCACAAAAGTGAGTACACCCCTCACATGTTTGTAAATATTTTATTATATCTTTTCATGTGATAACACTGAAGAAATGACACTTTGCTACAATGTAAAGTAGTGAGTGTACAGCTTGTATAACAGTGTAAATTTGCTGTCCCCTCAAAATAACTCAACACACAGCCATTAATGTCTAAACCGCTGGCAACAAAAGTGAGTACACCAGTTAGTGAAAATGTCCAAATTGGGCCCAAAATGTCAATATTTTGTGTGTCCACCATTATTTTCCAGCACTGCCTTAACCCTCTTGGGTATGAAGTTCACCAGAGCTTCACAGGTTGCCACTGGAGTCCTCTTCCACTCCTCCATGATGACATCACAGAGCTGGTGGATGTTAGAGACCTTGCGCTCTTCCACCTTCCGTTTGAGGATGCCCCACAGATGCTCAATAGGGTTTAGGTCTGGAGACATGCTTGGCCAGTCCATCACCTTTACCCTCAGCTTCTTTAGTAAGGCAGTGGTCATCTTGGAGGTGTGTTTGGAGTCGTTATGTTGGAATATTGCCCTGTGGCCCAGTCTCTGAAGGGAGGGGATCATGTTCTGCTTCAGTATGTCACAGTACATGTTGGCATTCATGGTTCCCTCAATGAACTGTAGCTCCCCAGTGCTGGCAGCACTCATGAAGCCCCAAACCATGACACTCCCACCACATTGTTTGACTGTAGGCAAGATACACTTGTCTTTGCACTCCTCACCTGGTTGCCGCCACACATGCTTGACACCATCTGAACCAAATACGTTTATCTTGGCCTCATCAGACCACAGGACATGGTTCCAGTAATCTATGTCCTTAGTCTGCTTGTCTTCAGCAAACTGTTTGCAGGCTTTCTTGTGCATCATCTTTAGAAGAGGCTTCCTTCTGGGATGACAGCAATGCAGACCAATTTGATGCAATGTGCAGCGTATGGTCTGAGCACTGACAGGCTGACCCCCCACCCCTTCAACCTCTGCAGCAATGCTGGCAGCACTCATACGTCTATTTCCCAAAGACAACCTCTGGATATGACGCTGAGCACGTGCACTCAACTTCTTTGGTCGACCATGGCGAGCCCTGTTCTGAGTGGAACCTGTCCTGTTAAACGGCTGTATGGTCTTGGCCACCATGCTGCAGCTCAGTTTCAGGGTCGTGCCAATTTTCTTATAGCCTAGGACATCTTTATGTAGAGCAACAATTCTGTTTTTCAGATCCTCAGAGAATTCTTTGCCATGAGGTGCCATGTTGAACTTCCAGTGACCAGTATGAAAGAGTGAGAGCGATAACACCACATTTAACACACCTGCGCCCCATTCAAACCTGAGACCTTGTAACACTAACAAATCACATGACACCGGGGAGGGAAAAGGGCTAATTGGGCCCAATTTGGACATTTTCACTTAGGGGTGTACTCACTTTTGTTGCCAGCGGTTTAGACATTAATGGCTGTGTGTTGAGTTATTTTGAGGGTGCAGCAAATTTACACCGTTATACAAGCTGTACACTCACTACTTTACATTGTAGCAAAGTGTCTTTTTTTCAGTGTTGTTGCATGAAAAGATATAATAACAATTTTACAAAAATGTGAGGGGTGTACTCACTTTTGTGAGATACTGTACCTGATCCTCCTCGCAGTGTCTGCACACCCACGCTTCACCGGTCATCAGTGGTGGCTGGTGCTAAATCGATCAGGAGTGGGCGGCAGACAGACCAGAGACGCCCCCCATCGCTCCAGCCCACCACCCCATACCTGAATCTTCCAACCCCCCCCCCCCACTCGCTAGCCCTCTGGCCTGCCAGGCCCCCCTTCAGCCCTGCACTTACCCCACGCAGGTCACGGCTGCGGCTTCCCCGTGTTCCGGCCATCGCTTCTCCTTCCAGCCAATCAGGTCTTCAGACTCCTGGCCAATGGGGTCTCAGGACCCACTTCCTGATTGGCCGGAAGGAGAAACAGGAAGACATTAGCGAATATTAATTTGTTAATGTCACACAACTGGGTGCAGTGCTCTGCGCCCCAAGCCCACCCTTTTTTAAGCCAATTAGAGCCCCATTGGAATCCATGCGTCTGGCGCCCTGCATGTAGATTAGGGGCCGGCGCCCCTGATGAGCAGCCTCCAAAGCCCAGATCGTGGGAGAGTGGAGGATCAGGTCAGTAAAACTGTTTCTCCTCTCCCCTGGACAAAACAAGAGAGAGAGAGAGATTTAGTTTGTTTGAACAGGCTAGATAAAGTAAGATGGAGTATGGTTGGCTGCAATAAACAGCAGCCCAGTTTGTGGAAACTTTGTAGAACTAAAAATAGCAACGCAAAAATCTATTTTTAGAATGAGTGACATTGACAGAGCAAGAATTTACAAATTATGAGAGAAGAAGGGTAGAAAAGTTACCAGTGTATTCTGGGATGGAGGCAGGGGATGAGGCCGTGGATCCAGTGTCCCAATCCTTATCGCCATTCTGAGTGAAGAGACCCCGGCTGGGAGACATAAGACCAGAGGGAGACACCGCTCTGTGGGGATAAAAGAGAAAGTCAAAGTCTATTAGTGTATAATCTGATTATACAAAAAAAAAAAAAAACACTCTTCAGAGTCTTGAACTCTATCAGTCATGTGTTGCTTTCTGTGTCCCCTTACTACCTGGGTGTTTACTGGGACAGGTGAACATAGCAATAAAAACCTGACAGAGGTTCTAATCCAATGCTGGTCAACCTATTAGATATAGGGATCTCAAGTGCAGTTCCTGACATCACCAACGGGCCACTCATAATGTTCAGCGTAGGTAATGCTACAAAATAATTGTCAAGAACTGGACATAATACAGCAGAAGGTCTGTGGGCAGGCTGCAGGAGATGGTCAAGGGCTGTTACAGGAGTGGTTGGAGACTGGGAGCATGCTGTAAGAGAGACTGTCAGACTGGGGACACGTTACAAAAGAATTGTAATATATTGCAACTTACCAGTTCTTTAGATGTGGTGGTTGCATTAGTTTTCCTTTTTAGGCTTTTTTTTTCACCTGGTGATCCTGCCAGTAACACACTTCCTGTCTCAGGATGTCTGCATTCTGGATGAAGTAGTAAAGCAGACACCTTTGGACACCAGCATTGTCAGTCTGGGGGAGGTTAGTGTTAGACTAGCATATTTAGATGGACTCGACTTACAAATTGAAGTTTAGCTAACACTTATTAAATCGTAACTCCACTTTTGTTGAGAAAAAAGCATTCCCATCTGGGTGATCTATGTAAATTGCAAGGATGCTAACAAGCTTTGCTACAGATTCCTAACTTTTGTTATTCTGGAGAAATCCCTGGGTGTTTGTCTGTGCCTCTGTGCTAACTGAGTCTAATAGGAGTGGTTTCCTAATTATCAATCGGCTGCGGGGCACTAATGAGGGAAAACTGCTGGGTTTGCATCCCTTTAGACGTGTTCCTATTGGGAATATCTCACCAAAAAATGACAATTTTGTTGCAGGGGATGCCTGAAATCTGACTTGCATCTTAGTGCAGACTTCTGGGAAAAATCAGTGAGCCAATCACACAAGCAGGAAATTATGTTTCTGGGGGGCGTTTGTACAGAACACCTCCAGGTAGCCATATTGCATTGCATTTTCAGAAAATTACAGCGCTGCAGATTGAAAAGGAAAAGGTAGTTTTTAACAACATTCAATTACAACATGACTCGTGTCACAATTGTATAAACTATATTATTTTTTCTTTGTTTGCGTTTTTTCCCCCCACGAAAGTGGAGTTATGCTTTAAGCAGTTACAGGAATTTTTTTTTTTTTCCCCTTTTGGGATAAAGGCTTTACATAAATGAATAAAGGCTGACCATTATAAGTACCCCGTAGTGGTAAAATGGTTTGTCTCAATCTTCTAACTGCTGCTTTGTCAGGACAGCTTGGTCTGTTATTTTGTTATATTGGGTTTTACATTTTTTTTTTTTTAACAATAATTTTTTATTTATTTTATCAAACAAATACAAATCAATTGAAGTTGCTGCATATATTATACTGGGTTTTACATTTTTATACAGAGTATACAAACCTGTTTGCATATAAAACATTGTACTGGGAATAAAAGACAGCTTGGTCTGTTTAAAGGAAGTTGAAAAGTACAAAGACGTACTGGCCGGATCACCAGGTGAATATAAAAGAACAAAAACAAATTTTAAAGAAAGAAAACTAATAGTGAACTGCAATGTAATAATATTTAACAAACATTTTCGGTCATGATCCCTGAGAAAGCACCTAGATACCGAAAAAATCACTACTACTGACTGCTGTGCCTGAGGACCGTATGGTAACACCAAAAGGACACGTGTCTTTTGGGCCACGGGTTTAGTGCCAGGGTTTTAATCCTCTCATCCTCTGTTCAAAGTTTCCTTTTTAAAGATTAAGTGCCTATTCACATATGCTGAGGCTTTTTTTTTTGAGTTTTGATGTGCGCTTTGTTGAGCATACACATCCATTTTAATGGGCCCTCAAAACACGGTCCACAAGTCTTGCATACTGCAAGGTTCTTCATTGAATATGACTAGCAATACATCACAAGCCACGGACACTGTGCACCAACATGGGCAAAAAGTGTAAATGTGGCCTGAACCAGACCATGCTACCAGAACACTTTATAAATTCTCATTAAAATGGTCTATAGGGCCTTTTTAGAAACCACAGATAAAGAGATTTCATACACCCGGTTATATTTCCACCCCTTTTGTAAAGGACTTCAAGCTTAAAAGAGTCTAAACGGAACAGTGTACTCCATGTTGTCCAGTATAACTGCGCTCTACACTTTCTTCGTCAATAATATTTAAACTTCTAAGGCACGTTTGATTCTGATTGGTAGCTGTGGGAAACCGGGCTTCATACTGACATTTCTTTTACATCAGGATTTCTGTGTCTGAAAGGCAACATCCCCAGCACATGTGTTCCAGGATCAGCAGATTACAGAGATAAAGAGGCAAGGCAAACTGAAATACTTGGCAGGTAGGTAGGCTCCCTGTATGCATCGCAAGATGCCAAACGAAGACAAAAAGACAACACTCCTTAGACGATTTTGTCTTTCATGCTGTCTACATTCCCTACATGTTGTCCACAGAGGTAAACTTTACCTTGAAGATCTGGGAGACTTCCTCATAGTTCCACTGCCATTTTCATTCCCCACCGTGGAGAGGGACATGGTGGACTGAGAATAAACTTTACTTAGCTTGGAACCTGAAAACAGACCACAAATAAGTACTATTCTTTGCCGATACAGCAAAAGTCAACGTCTAAGAACTTCTATAAGTTACACTCATTTCTGCAATCTAAAATATTACCCAACAATCCTCTGACAGGGCTTCGGGCAATCATCGAGTCATCATGGAAGACGGTCTTGGGTCGAGGCTTCTTAACAGCCCGGACGGTCATTGGTTTCTGCCGGAGAACTTTGTCCAGGTCTTCCATGATTTTCAGCTGGTGTCGACGCTGATACTCCAGCTTTGTGAAGTCACCACGACGTTGAATAGTATCTTCATCCTTACGCTGCCGCTGTTGTTGCTGCTGCTGCTGCTCCTCTTGAGGTCTAAAAAAAAAAAAAAAAACTATATTATCCACCCAAATTGTAGATATTGAAAAATATTACTCCTATAGCTAGTCCAGAAAGAGTATCTTGACTATCCAACTGGAAACTCCACAGTTTTTATTAGGACAAAAAGATAATAGAATTTATGGTGCCCATGTAGAACATACTTGGCCTCCTCTTTTTTCTCTCTTTCTTCCTCCTGCCACTGTTTTCGTTTCTTGGCTTCCTCACTCCTCTTCTGCTGTTTCTCTAGTAAGGCTGCTCTCCTTTGGGCCATCTCCATCTCTGTCCTCGCCTCACCCTAAGGAAAGAAGACATCTACATTTACAACCATCAATTACAGCTCCAATCACCATATAGAACATTTAATGGATGACAAATGCCCAAACAGTAGCAGTGTAGGAAATACTAATGGATTTTAATATTTAAAAAGTAAAGAGAACAGGATATAATCTATCCAATGGCGCTTTAGTGCTTGCACATACATATACACATATACACAAACACACACAGTGCATCCATTCCAAATTGGATTCAATTCATTATTTTTTTCAAAATTCTATACTTATGTACATGGGATTTTTTTTATTTTTAATAAATTTGCAAAGATTTCAAAAAAACTTCTTTCACGTTGTCATTATGGGGTATTGTTTGTAGAATTTTGAGTAAAATAATACATTTTGGCCTGGTTAACACCTATGCATTATGTGTGTTTTCAGTTTTGCAGAAACACACTTCAGTCCATTTAAAGCGGAGTTCCACCCAAAAGTGGAACTTCCGCTTTTCCGATTCCTCCCCCCCTCCGGTGCCACATTTCACACCTTTTTTTGGGGGGGGGGGAGAGAGCGGGTACCTGTTTTTTTTTACAGGTACCCTGTCCCCACTTTCGGGAGACCAGGCCTCGACGAAGTACATCAGCAGCTCGGCCCCCCCTCCTCCCTCCCTTTCTGCCAGGCCAGTGAGTAAGCACAGCGTGCTTGTGCAGTAGGGACCCGGCTGTGAAGCCAAAAGGCTACACTGCAGGGTTCTCTTACCAGCAATGGCGGCCGCAGCACCTGACTAGTCGATGTAAACATTGGCTGCGGAGCCAACATCGCTGGACTCCAGGACAGGTAAGTGTCTTAATGTTAAAAGTCGTCTCATTGTGTGGCCCCAAGTCCTCTTACACTCCCTGAGACTGAATATTTTTTTTCCTACGCTGGGATCACCATTGAGGTATTTGTAAATCGCCATCAAGTCTCAAGCATCTCTTCTCCAGCGAGAACAAGTTTAGAGCTTGTAGTCATTCCTCATAATTGAGGTCCTCCAGTCTCCTGGACTCTCTCCAGCACATCCATTCTAATGACTGGACAGAATACTCCAGATGTGGCCTGACCAGAGTTTTATAGAGTGGCAGGATTATAGTTTTATCTCTGGAGTATATCCCCTTTTTTCTGCATGCTAATATTCTGCCAGCTTTGGCAGCCGCAGCCAATATTCTGCCAGCTGCGGCAGCCGCAGCTTGACATCGCATGCTATTGCTCAGTCTGTCTTCTGCCAGGACCCCCAGATCTTTCTCCATCCTAGATTCCCCCAGAGGTTCTCCCCCTAGTGAGTAGTTTGCCTTTTTTTTGCCCTTAAGTGTATTACTTTACATTTCTCCACATTAAACTTCATTTGCCATGTAGTTGCCCACCCCATTATTTTATTCAGGTCTTTCTGAAAAAAATTCTATATTCTGATGTGAAGTTATTTCCCTGCTTATTTTTGTATCGTCTGCAAAAACTGAGCTTGAGCTATTTATCTCATCCTCTATATCATTTATGAATAAATTAAACAGAATTGGTCCCAAGACAGAGCCTTGGGGTACCCCATTTACCACTCCAGACCAGTCTGAGTGCACGTTATTTATCACCATCCTTTGGACACACCCCCATAACCAGTTTTCTTTCGAAGAACAAACTCTATGGTCCATGCCTACAGATCTCTATTTGTAGATTAAGCATTTATGGGGAACTGTATCAAATGCTTTTGCAAAATCCAGATACACCATATCCACAGGCCTTCCCCCATCTAGATGGCAGCTTACTTCCTCGTAGAATGTTAATAGAGTGGTGTTCCTGTGTTTCAGCTGGGATCTCGCAATATTGTTGTACTGTGGCATGCCTGATATGGAATTTATGACATCATACAGCTCATCATGCACATGCGCCATACGACGTTACATTAATCTATTTTAAAAAGCCTTCCCTTTGGATTATATTTTTAATGAACAGATGAATGTATTTCATATGGGACATGCACGAGATGAGCCGCATGACGTCATGCGTTCCATCTCCCACATCCGCACTAGGACTATATTGCGAGCTGACCCCGGAAAGGCGTGAATGGTGGCACAGAAGTGAGGGCACAGGCAGCACAGAGGCACCATGAAAAGGATGGAAGGAGAAGGAGAGGCAACATAAAAGTTTTGCCCATTAAAGTATAGACATATTTTTAACAAGGGAAATGTGAGCATAACAAGCCATCACTGAGCTCTCTAGCTGCAGATTCATTTTCAAAGATATTAACAAAGACCCTAAACTGGGATTTTAGCTAGTGTCCAACAGCTTAGAAACCCCTGCTGTGTAATTTCATTCGAGAGCTGACAGGGCTGCCAAGACTATGTAGCCATAGAACACAATAGGAAAAAGAGCCAAGATTTCAGTGCCTCTGTGGTGAACTTTGTAGATAAATGTCTCTGCAATGCCTAAAACTAAAATGAGAGCTTGTTTTAAAGTGCTTTTATTGCGTGTTCAAAATATGTAAATACATTAGTCTGGGCACAGGTTCATTTTAAGATTTCCCGGGGACCTGTGTTGTCGCACAACAGATCCCTGGAAAATCCTAATCATGCTAATCATCTCCTCAGTCTTTCTGACCCCAAGAATAATGGTACTGGGCTAGGTTTAAATGTAACCCAAGGATTTATAACAAAGTCAGCTTATTCAATGGCTTTACCTTGAAGAAGAATCCAAGTCCTCTCTGTGTTACACCATCCTCTCCAGGAGTTGCATCTAACGAGTCATCGCCTTCTAAATCTGATTCTTCTGTTGGTTGCAGATCGGACAATGGGATCTCAATCAAACTGCTCCTCTTCCCTTCCCTCTCCTCCCCAGCCAGTGGCCCAATGACACTACTCTGAGGAACCACAGAGGCTACTGGACGTGAGTTGTTTCCATGGACTTCATTAGTTGGCAAAGTGTCCTCGTTTTCACCTTCATTTGTATCATCTGCAAAATGTAGAGAGGAACGCGTCTGGACTTGAGTTTTGCTTGGGGAGAATTTACGCAAGTGAGGTATGGTGTCCACATTGTGGGGAGGAGTCAGGACTCTGTTGAGAGGTGGAAGCTTCAGCTCTACTGGCCGTGTATTTTTGGGATTTTTAGATGTTACAGGCACAGGTTGCAAAGACCTCCTGATGTTGGGTTGGGGGGACTTTGGAGCTATTCGTGAAGGTGACTGAGAAGGAGATGCAGATGAGGAACGAGGAGTTTGGAACTCTCTCGTAAGTCTAGTAGGCGGTGAAGACTTGGGTCGATGGGGTGGAGGGGAGGACTTTGGAGCTGGGATGACCCAAGCTTTGCTCTCTTTCTTCATCAGCTTGTCCTGCTGGTCAGATAATCTTTTCATGTCCGTCTGTAGAGATGATAGAGCTGAATTTAATTTTTCTACTGCTTTATTATAGTCTCCTAGATTGTTATCGAGTCCTGCTTTTGTCACCTCAGGGGAAAAGCTCACTTGTTTCTCTCCCCGTGGTTTTACAGACCCATCATTCATCTTCTCATTCTTTTCTTCTTCGTTTTGTTTCATCTGTCTCTCTTCTAACTCTTTAGGAAGGCCCTCATCTGGTGATAATTTCAGATCATCCTCTTCGCAGTCATCCTCCCCTTCCTCCTTTTTCAGTTGAAGAAAGGCACTCTTTCCAAGTCGCTGTCGATGCTTTGCAAAAATCGCTTCAATTCTCTTTTTCTGGGCTTCAATAGCCCTTCTCTTCTCTTCAAGCCTGGCACCAAGCTGATTCATTTCAGAGTTTAAAGCGGGACTCTTTACAGGAGACTCCTCTGCCTTTTGGGCCCATGTGGTCGTATTGGGTGAACCAGATGGGGAACCATCGGAGTTAACTTTGGCATCAAGTTTCTTCTTACGTTCAGCAAAACTTGTCATCTTTGTACCTGATCCAGCAGAGGAATCAGCTTGTGAGCTAAGAGAGCTGCGACTGGACTCTTGATTTGCCCTGTTCTCATCCACATCAGAATCCAGGCTATTGTCTCTTAGCACAGAATCGTCATCTCTAGACAATCTTCTGGATCTATCATGTGTCCTGTACACACCCAGATTTGGGACCATATCATTCTCTACTTTAGATGGCTTTGACTCTTCTGGTGAGTGAAGGTAAAATCCATCTGGTGCTCCCTCTGGGTGCAGCCGAGTCTCAGAACTGTGGATAATTTGCAGCGCTTCTTCAATGGTGGGCAATTCTGTCTGTGTTCCCTGTCCACCACCTGGTTTCTCCTGAACCTGCAGGTCTGTGGTGCACTTTCCAGTCAATGGGACCTTCTTAAAGGTGCGTGGTTGTGTTGGAAATTCAGCTGCATCCTCAGGAGGGCTGTAGGTGGCTCGAGTAATGCACTGGGGGGATTTTGGGGAAGAGGGAGCATACACAGGAGGTGTAAGGCTATCTGAGCTGACAGAACGAAGAATGTTCACAGGGTTCCCCATTACAATGTCAACATCACTGTCAAGGCCAAATGGTATGCTGAAGGAAACTGCCTGAGACAGAGGGGAGCTGGAAGAAAAAAACAAAAAAAACAAAAAACAAAAAAAGATATGTTCAGGACTGCACAGGTAGTGTAAAATGTATACATTGTTGTTCTTCACACATGATGGACCTGCCCCAAGGTCTGGCGTTTCTGGATATGAGTTCATTCCCTAATTTACTGTCACCCTGGATAACAACATTACTAAAGAGTCTCAAATCCAACTGCTTAACCAACCTGTGGACAATATCCCTAGATCCACACAGGCTTTAATATATTATATGTTTTTGGTGGGTAAAATAGCTATCGCTACTGCATGGAAAAACCCAGTGATCGATTTTGCTCGAATGAAGCTAAAGCTGACTTGGATCATGCTACATGAAAAAATGGTTAGTGTCCTATGGGATAAACAATCCCTATATAAGCAAAAACCAAAAAGATAGCTGCGCTGGAATTAGTGAAATGAAATCAAACAATAAAATAATGTGAACACCTTATTAAACACAAAAATAAAAACATCCCTACAAAGTGAATTTGCAGTGAAACGACAGTTGAATAGTCCTCTTGAGAAAAGAAGAACTAAATCCTAAAACAGTAACAGACAACCAAACGGTGTATGACATGCGTCCTTATCACCCCGGAAAATGTGGTGACAGAAAGGTTCCTCCACATATGAATAGACTGCCCCTTACCGACTCCTTTGATCTCTTATCAGGAGATCATACGGGCGTGTGGCTGTCTACCCCAGCCTCAGGTATAGGTAGTGAACGGATCCCATGTGAACCTCCTTGACAGAAATCTTCTAAATGCTGGATGGGCACTTGTTCCCCATGGAAACATAAAGAAAGAAAGCTCCCATAGCGTAACACGTTTAACAATTTATTAAAAGAATAAAATGGAAATACACTCACAATGTTGTAGAAAAAGATGCGCATAAAAATCGAACGCCGGCTGGCTTCAAAACTGCTGCCCGTAGCTTCCGGGATCAGCAAGGATAGTGGTGAGCACGCCGCTCCTCCCTACGCCGTTTCGTCACAACTGACGTCTTCCAGGGGCCTTTTTTCCCCGGACATTTTCCCGGATGATAAGGACGCATGTCATACACCGTTTGGTTGTCTGTTACTCTCTCCTTTGCCAAGATCACTTCATTCTAATGAACTTTTTCACTTTATGCAATTTTGCAATTGGACTTCTCATATTTATTGGTTTTAGGATTTAGTTTTTCTTTTCTCAAGAGGAATATTCAACGGTGGTTTCACTGCGAATTCATTTTGTATGGATGTTTTTATTTTTATTTTTGTGTTTAATAAGGTGATCACATTATTTCATTGTTTGATTTCATTTCACTAATTCCAGCGCAGCTATCTTTTTGGTTTTTGCTTATATAGTGGATGCGTCTCACATTTATAGTTGCAGCTATATATTATGATACTATTTTTTTCATTAATAATTATTTCACATTTATTGCTCTTTGGGGATCTTTGGGGATAGCGCAGTAATTTTTTCTAGTTTGAAATAAACAATCCCTGTCTGAAAAGGTATGGACCCCCTGGCTCTCTTACCTACGGGTGCCAGATACTTAAAGTGATACTAAAGTCTTGTTTTTTTTTTTTCTTTAAAAATAACAAACAGGTTATACTTACCTGTTTCGGGGGTCCTGGCCCCTCCCTCCTGTCCCCACAGCAAGCAGCTTGCTATGGGGGCACCTGAGCCGAGCCACAGCTCTGTGGGCCCATTCAGACTCGGAGCCATGGTTTGGCCCCGCCCCCTCTCCTGATTGGCTAACTGACTTTGATTGACAGGAACGGGAGCCATTGGCGCCGCTGCTGTGTCTTAGCAAATCAGGAGGGAGAGGCGCTCATGGACACTGCTGAATAGAGATGGGGCTCAGATAAGTATTAGGGGGCTGATGCACACAGAAGTCCTTTTATCCTAATGCAAAGAATGCATTGAGATAAAAAACCTTCTGCCTTTACAACCCCTTTAGGGTTGACATTGGCTTCTATTGACAGACTCGCGGACGGTCAGGCTCTTACTCTTTCTTCCTTTCGCCCTGTTTTCTCTCGTTTCTTTTTCTTTATTAGCTTGGTTTACCTTTTTACTCCAGTATAGTTTGGGTCCTTTAGCTGGACCCTTATCCTTGGATTAGGGTTTTTGTTTAAGCTCTATATGTGAAAAACTACCCTATAGAATATGTAGCTGATATATTTGATAGTCTCTCTATTTTCAATGTTCATCTGACAGCTAAACGAGTCAATGGCTTGGTTCTATAGTGGTAGCTTTATTAGATAAAGTTAATTCTTATATCACAATGGTTTTGATTTGTCCTGTCGAGGGGGGTTGGGTGGGTGTAGTCCTGTGCTTGACCTTTCCGTTGGGCCTACAATGTTGTCCTGAAATAAGGCCCATTTTTTTGGTCTAGCCTTTTCTAGAAATATATCTGCATATGTTTTACATGGGACTCTTCACGATTACCCACATTTATGTAGTTTCTCATACCTGCTTATAGACTTTTTATGGGTCCATGGTTGGACCCCTTTATTCTTATTATGGTCGTCACTGTGCATACACTGCCTATGCTTACCGTTCTATTTTTGTACTTGACTTTGTCTACCTACAATGTTCTATTACGATTTGAAACCTTAAAAAAAAAAAAAAGACATGGGACTGACCCCATAAAAAAACTAAAAATGTATACATTGCTTTCAGAGCACTTTCAATGAAGAACTTCTACGCCTACCTTAATGGATTTTTTGCCCAGGACTTTCCAAATCCTTCCATGTGAGACATTGATGAAGAGTGAGGGAGGGATCCTACCATAAAAAGGACAACGTAGTGTTTAAAATGTCAATACAGCTATACAGGAAGTCCCCGAGTTACCAACACAATAGGGACTTTAGGTTTGTTTGTAAGTCGAAGTTGTTCATAAGTTGCAACACTGCATTTGTAAGTGTAACTTCCGGTCGGAACACTGCATTCGTAAGTGTAACGTCCGCCTGTGCATGGATGTGGGATGTTCCGAGCGCTTGTTATGTTATCTGGGGCTCTTCTGGCCATGCAGTACATGTAGTACTGCAGTATGGGATGTGTCCGGAGGTATCCAGGAGCAGCGTGGTGCACAAGTGGCCGGCATTTGAGGCCGTTCGTAAGTAGGAGTCGTTCGTAACTCGGGTGTTCGTAACTCGGGGACTGCCTGTATTCTATAATGTACATTCAAGTCGACCCTTAAAATGTTTATAGTGGTGGTAAGTGAGACTCACCTGTGGTTCCAGGTCGGAAGTTAAAGACAGGAGAACACCTGAGAACAAAAATATAAGACAAACATACTTATTTTAAACGTATTTCGATTTTAAACAAAAAAAGTTTTACCTCACTCCCTACTCATAATTTCTGACCACCAGAGAGCATCTTCCCTAACATACCCATTACTCTTGACTACCAAGTAAATTCTTTGCGCTGTGAGGGAAATCTCTGTCCTCTCAGGGGGAATCTAAATAACAGAACATTTACTTGTTAGGTTTAGTTAGGTTAGGTTTGGGGATTCTTACACAGCTCCATGGTCATGGTCTGCACCTTAAGTCACAGATGCAAGGCAGGTCAGCACACACTAGTGACATTTGTGTAAAAAAAAAAAAAAAGCTATTGTAAAGTATGTAGTAATGAGAAGCAGCATAGGGTGTGCTTTATATGCAGAACTATATATTTTAACTAACTGTATAGACCACAACACACAAGAGGAAAGAAAGATGGTTATAGGTTTCCTGAGCTGTCAGCCTTCTGACTCCTCTTAGCATCCCCTGTGCTCTCCCATCCCTAAGGCTGCATTCACACTACAGCACTTTGAATCACGGGCAGCTTTGCCACGAATCTGCCCACGATTCGACAGCGCTGAGGTGTAAATGACAAATCGCGGGACTCGCGTTTGAGACGCCATTCATTTGAATGACCCCTTAAATCGTAGTGCGGGTCTGCCGAAATGTGAATGCAGCCTTACAGCTCTTTTATAGACTATAGCCACAGTGTCCAGAGATGGCCCAAAAAGGGAAGTAAATAAAGAAAAATGTATCACAAACTTTGAAGCTTTTTACTGCTTGAGATCATTTGTCACTGACTCCTTCAACTCTTTAGAATTTCTGAAGGTCATCTAGCATGTGTGTCCATGTATATACTGTATGCATGTGAGATAGGGATTCTTAGATTGTAAGCTTCTTGAGGGCAGGGACGTGTGTGAATGTGTGGTATTGTAAATATATAACATGCCTATAATAAATCATATAGCTTTTAAATCTCACTGGTCTTCTGGGGACACGTCTAGCTTAAACTGTATTCAAGCTGAAAAAAAATGGCCCCATGTGGTCACTGCATATCTGCCAAAACCCACTGGGCAATTTGCATGTCACTTTCCACAATTTAAAGTGATTGTAAAGCTTCAGGTGTTTTTCTCCAAAATAAAAAAGCATGTCATACCTACTCTATTGCAGAGTGGTTCCTTATCTCCTCTTCTGGGGTCTCCCACTGATGCTCTGTGCCCCTCCTCCCTTCCGAGTGCACCCATAGCAAGGCACTTGCTTTGGGTGCACTTGTGTGGGCTCAATCCCGAGCCAGGCTGCATGTGTCACTGTGCATCTCGCTCCCTCTCCCTTCTTGCTCCTCGCAGGATTTGATTGACTGCAACAGGAGCCAACGGCTCCCATTGCTACCTCTGAGTCATGTGAGGAGAGACAGCACAGTGCTGTCAGCGCTGGACTGAAATAAGACTCAGGTAAGTATTTGGGGGGTTGGGGGGGGGGGGGCAGCTGATCCTGGAAGGTTTTTTACCTTAACCACTTACCAACCAGGCCAATTTTCTCGTGTAAAAATCATCTTTTTTTGCTAGAAAATTACATAGAACCCCCAAACATTATATGTTTTTTTTTAGCAGAGACCCTAGAGAATACAATGGCGGTCATTGCAACTTTTTATCTCGCACGGTATTTACGCAGCAATTTTTCAAACGCGTTTTTTTTTTGGAAAAAAAACAGTTTTGTGCTTTAAAAAAAAAAACAAAAGCAGTAAAGTTATCCCAATTTTTTTGCATAATGTGAAAGATGAAGCTACGCCGAGTAAATAGATACCTAACATGTCATGCTTTAAAATTGCACACGCTCGAGGAATGGCGCCAAACTTCGGTACTTAAAAATCCCCATATGCAACGCTTTAAAAAATTTTACTGGTTACATATTTTGAGTTACAGAGGAGGTCTAGGGCTAGAATTATTGCTCTCGTTCTAACGTTCGCGGCGACACTTCACATTTTAATTTTCATATGTGGGCGGGACTTATGCGTTCGCTTCTGCGTGCGAGCACACGGGGACAGGGGCACTTTAAAAAAAAAATTTTTTTCATTGGTAATTTTACTTTACATTTTTTAGTTTGACACTTTAAAAAAAAAAAATGATCACTTTTATTCCTATTACAAGAAATGTAAACATCCCTTGTAATAGGAATATGGCATGATCATAGCTCTTTACAATGAGATAAGACCCCACTTCTCACCTCTAGGCCTGGAAGCCTGAAATAATAAAAAAATAAATGAAATGATCTCGGCTTCCCAGCCGAGGCAGCGCCATTCGTTTGAATGCAGAGGTCAGGCGTGACGTCATAACATCGCGCCTGGCCTCCGACGATCATAGAGACTCCGGCGACCATCTGGTCCGCCGGAAATCTCTATGGTAAACATCCGGGGCCGGCGGATCCGTTCTCTGACTCACCGATCGCAGCAGTGAGTCAGTAGAAGCACCGGAGGGTGGCGGGAGGCGTCCCCTCTCGCCGCCCGTAAAAATGGTCAAGATGCTGACCAGCCGCTATGATCATTCTTATGGTGTAGGGAATCACCGGCTGAAAAAGCAGATATCTGAATAATGCCTGTAGCTGCACCCATCATTCGCACAAAGCCGCACAAAGCAAAGGACGTCATATGACGGCCAGCCGTCGGCAAGTGGTTAATGTGGAGAATGCATTAAGGTAAAAAAAAAAAAAAAAACATATGCCTTTGCAACCACTTTAAGAACCAATTCATAAATCCATGATTTTATTTTGTATGAATTCTGTTTTACAAAAGGTGTAAACTTGTTGTCACTGATTGTAAAAAATAAATAAATCTGTAATTTGTAATTGTAAAATAAAAAAAATTACCCTCCACTGTGCGCACTTGATGGTGTGGGTGTGGTGCTCTCAGTGCTTGACTGCAAATCTAAAAGACAAATAATTGAATAATTCAGCTAAACATTAGGAGAATTATTACATATAGTCCATATTACTGCAAAAACCCATTCGCCTATAGAATTTATTTTTTCACACACACAAATATAAATAATATAAACAAATAACTAAACCCTCCTATTCTTTACAGCTGAGGACATCTTAGCCTTAGTTTAGATCTGTAGTTGCCATGGAGCTGCACATGGGATCAGCTATGACAGCAGCCACATGAGGGCTTGAAAGTATGACTGAGTGGACACACTGGCAATTGGGCAATTGTGACGGTTACAGTGCCTTGAAAAAGTATTCATACCCCTTGAAATTTTCCACATTTTGTCATGTTACAACCAAAAACGTAAATGTATTTTATTGGGTGTTATGTAATAGACCAACACAAAGTGGCGCGTAATTGTGAAGTGGAACGAAAATGATAAATGGTTTTCAACATGGTTTACAAATAAATATGTGAAAAGTGCGGCGTGCATTTGTATTCAGCCCACTTTACTCCGATACCCCTAACTAAAATCCAGAGGAACCAATTGCCTTCAGAAATCACCTAATTAGTAAATAGAGTCCACCTGTGTGTTATTTAATCTCAGTATAAATAAAGCTGTTCTGTGAAGCCCTCAGATGTTTGTCAGAGAACCTTAGTGAACAAACAGGCCAAGGAACACACCAGACAGGTCAGGGATAAAATTGTGATGTTTAAAGCATGGGTAGGTTATAAAGAAATATCCCAAGCTTCCAACATCTCAAGGAGCACTGTTCAATCCATGCATTAATCAGAGAAGCAGCCAAGAGGCCCATGGTAACTCTGGAGGAGCTTTAGAGATCCACAGCTCAGGTGGGAGAATCTGTCCACAGGACAACTATCAGTCCTGCACTCCACAAATCTGGCCTTTATGGAAGAGTGGCAAGGAGAAAGCCATTGTTGAAAGACAGCCAAAAAAAAAAGCCAGAAAATCTATTTGCAGTTTTGTGAGAAGGCATGTGGGGGACACAGCAAACACCACACTCAATACTCTCCTCCTTTTGCCCTGTTACCACAGAAGAAGTTGATAAACTCCTCTCCATGGCCCACCTCACTACATGTCCCCTGGACCCTGTCCCCTCTCAATTGCTGCGACCACCTTCCCACTCTATCCTCAACTCCCTAACCCACATCTTCAACCTCTCCCTCTCCTCCGGCACCTTTCCTTCCCCGTTCAAACATGCACTGGTTACCCCCATACTCAAAAAACCCTCACTAGACCCCACCTGTTTGAATAACTTAAGACCTATCTCCCTTCTCCCGTTTGCCTCCAAGCTCATCGAACGCCTTGTTCATGACCAAATGAGTCGCTACCTCACGGACAACAACCTTCTCGACCCCCTACAGTCTGGCTTCCGCCTACAACATTCGACTGAAACTGCCCTACTAAAAATCACCAATGACCTAATAACTGCCAAAACCAATGGCCACTACTCCATACTCCTACTTTTAGACCTCTCTGCTGCCTTTGACACAGTTGACCACCTGCTGCTCCTCAGCAAATTACACTCCCTTGGCCTCCGTGATTCTGCATTATCCTGGTTCTCCTCCTACCTATCTCAGCGCACTTTCAGCGTCACTTACAACTCCATCTCCTCCGCTCCCCTTCCTCTTTCTGTTGGGGTACCCCAAGGCTCTGTCCTTGGGCCTCTCCTTTTCTCACTCTATACCTCTTCCCTGGGCCAGTTGATCACCTCCCATGGCTTCCAATACCATCTCTATGCCGATGACACACAGATCTATCTCTCCACTCCCCAACTCACCCCCACTATCTCCTCACGGATCTCAAACTTGCTGAATGACATATCGGTATGGATGTCACACCACTTCCTCAAACTTAATCTTTCTAAAACTGAGCTTGTTATATTTCCTCCTTCACGGTCCCCCTCCTGTGACTTCACCATTAATATCAACAACACAACCATTGGTCCCTCCACACATGCCAGAGTCCTGGGTGTAATCCTTGACTCTGACCTCTCCTTCAGCCCCCATATCCAATCACAGGCTAAATCCTGCCGCCTTAACCTCCGCAACATCTCCAAAATTCGACCCTTCCTGACTAATGACACTACAAAACAACTTATTCACTCCTTGATTATTTCCCGCCTCGACTATTGCAACTCTCTCCTTAATGGCCTACCCTTAAGCAGGCTATCCCCCCTTCAGTCTCTTATGAATGCTGCTGCTAGACTAATACACCTCACTAATCGATCCGTGACTGCTGCTCCTCTCTGCCAATCCCTTCACTGGCTTCCCCTACCCCACCGTGTAAAATTCAAAATGCTAACCATAACATACAAGGCCATTCACAACATCGCCCCCACCTACATCACCAACCTCATCTGCAGATATCGCCCAAATCGCCCCCTCCGCTCCTCCCAGGACCTCCTGCTCTCTAGCTCCCTTGTTACCTCCTCCCATGCTCGCCTCCAGGACTTCTCCAGAGCCTCTCCCATCCTCTGGAATTCCCTGCCCCAGTATGTCCGATCAGCCCCTACCCTGTCCACCTTTAGGAGATCCTTGAAAACTCATTTATTCAGGGAAGCCTATCCCACACCCACATAACTGTCCCTGAGCCACCCCCATCAAATCATTCTTTGCAGCTATTACCTTTTGTACCACCACCCCCTCCCTTTAGAATGTAAGCTCTACAAGCAGGGCCCTCCTCTACCTTTTGTATTGAACTGTACTGTAATTGTGTTGTCCCCCTTATACATTGTAAAGCGCTGAGTAAACTGTTGGCGCTATATAAATCTCGTATAATAATAATAATGTGGAAGAAGGTGCTCTGGTCAGAAGCAAAACACTATATGTGGCAGAAAACTAACACTGCACATCACCCTGAACACACCATCCCCACCGTGAACAACCTCACAATGGGCGGGTGGATGGGCAACTCCTGTGGCAGCTGAATCTCCTCAAAGTATTGGGACGTGTCCCTGCTTAGCCTTTTTCTAGAGTTAAGGCTCCACCCAGTTACCTCGTGTCTTAGTAGCCAATCCAAAAGGGAGCCACTTAACCTCGTTACCTAGGAGATGCCATGCTTCCAGTAGTCAAGGCTCCCTTTACCTAAGGGCCCTTTCACAGGGTTAAAAACCACCGCGAAGCGCCTCTGCAGAGCACCTTCTTCCACATGTTTGCTGTGTTCACCCACAGAGGCGCTTTGCCGGCGGTATAGCCGCGCTGTCCCATTGATTTCAATGATCAGGAGCGGTGTATACTCCGCTCCTTCACCGCTCCGAAGATGCTGCTAGCAGGACTTTTTTTCCCCATCCTGCTAGCGCGCCACTCCAGTGTGAAAGCCCTCGAGGCTTTCACACTGGAGAGACAGCAGCGGCTGTTTCGGGTTGGTTTGCAGGCGCTATTATTAGTGTGAAAGGGCCCTAAGAGGGGTTCAGGGGCCTTCATTTATGTGCCAGCTGCAGCAAGAATTCAGCAGAATCCTGCGACTGGATGCTGATGGATGCGGCCACACAGCCTGTACAAGGCCATGACAGGCTGACAGTGGCCGCAGTTGTCCAACTGTAGTCGCACATGGAGCAGCTATCTCCAGTTAACCATTGACGGATCATTTTTTTTTTCGACCCATTTATGGGCGGGCTGGTTGTACTGAAGTTGATTGATCGATTGCCTTCAGTACAACCAGCCTGCCAGGTAATCTTAATCACTGCCAGCGGCTATAGTTGCAAGCAGTGATCATTATATTCTGCCAAAATACAATAGTGCAGTGGGAGGGATTCTCCCATCAACACTTACTGAGTTGATGGGGGAATCTGAGTTGATAAGGGAAATCAAGCAATTTTCTTTCCTTTAACTCGTGGCTGAAGGAAGGAAAATTGCATAATCTATGGCCAATCTCAGGGTCAGATGATCACATCTGGATGAAAACAGCTTGCCTCCAGGGGCAATCATCTGTCCCTAACCACAAGTAACCACTCCTTGTGCGATTACATCCAAACACCTGCGGATAGCTGCAGCTGCTTTCAGCCTGTCATTGCCTTATGGCCACAACTATTAACAACCATCTGTGAATCCAGCTGCAGGATTCAAAGTTAGGCCTTACTGTTTTAGGAAACCGTTAAGGACTGGTTCACACCAGATGCAGTGCAGTGCATTTTTTTCTGCAATAAAAACGCATGGACAGTGTTTAATCTGGATTTCAAAGGCCCTAGCTCACACTAGTGCAGCACGTTCCAGTGCAGTCAACAAAAGTAGAACATGCTGTATTTTTCCTGTATAGAACAGACCTGGAACACAACAAAAAACTTAGAAAATGCACCAGAACGCAACAAGCACGCACCACAATGCACATGCCCTTGTTTAAGATGAAGAAAAAAAAAAAAAAAAAAGAGGAAAAAAAACGCACCGTAACGCATCAAAAATGCCCATACAGAAACACATCTGGAAAGCAGGCATTCTGGTGTAACCGGCCCTAAATCAGTAGTTCTGCTTTATTATAAATATTTTAAATGTGCATTTCACTTTTAAAGTTGTTTTGTGTATAGTCATGTATAACATCTAGTTTACCTTACATGAAGGCTCTGCTTCTTGCTTGCCAATACTGCACAATGATTGATGCTCCTGGTTATAAAGAAGGTGCCCTGACAAAACTGGTGGTGGCGAATATGCCACCTTCTACACAGCGTACAAAGACAAGCACTCTGTCTGTTTCTGTGCACCAATTTAGAGTTGCTCTTAATTACCCCCAGTTTCATCATGTACGAACTGGAGGTAATTATTTTTTATATTTGATGCAGTAATAGTGCGGTTTTGTAAAGGTAGTGCTAGAACTACCTGAATCTGCTACACATATACTTAAAGTTACCGGAACAGGTAGCAGGGATTTTTTTATTAATATGGTGGTCATGCCACCAAAAAAGTGTCACTAGGACTACGAGGGATCTTCAAAAAGTTTCTGCACTTTTTTATATCTAATAGAGTTTAAAAAAAAACTGCGGAAACTTTTTGAAGAACCCTCGAAATCCCCCCAAATGTGTTCATGACAATACAGCTTTTACCTTACAGGTGAGATTTGTTAGAAAATTAAATAGCCCACAGAAATGCATACCTTTAGGCTGTACAAACTCTGGTTTGGCGACTTCAAAGCAGTAATACAGGTCCGCTAAGAGTGCAACAAGGTTCACCTGATGACCAGAACAAAGGAAAACAATTTAACATATGAGAGGTAACATATAATGGTTTATGGCAAGTGGGCAAAAAACAGTATACATGGGGTGTTATCTGTTACTCACCCGCAGAGCGGCGGGCACATAGAGCAAGTCTTCCAGGGAAAGTGTACAAGATGGAAGTAGATGCTGGGCATAGAAATCTATGAGGAGCTGAAGGTTGTACAGACTGTCAGCTACAGACATCGTATCCTTCAGACAGACATCTGCAGGAAACAGAGACAATTATAATGGCAGCAGCTGCAATGATCCCTGTTATCAATTAAAAACCAGCACAACAGAATAACCTTGTTAACTACTAATGCTATCCAGGGTACATTTCAGCAGTGATAAAGACAAGACTACGAAGCTTTCCACAAGGATAAGGATCTTTATTTTCTGTTTTTATAGCCATGTGACTGTAATTTTTAAATCTTATGGCCTAAAAAGAACAAATCACTTCTCTTTCAGACGAGCAGCTGGGGGATGGTAAAAACTGGCGGCTGCACCGTGAACCCACCTGAACTGTCCCATTACAGCCAGATGGGGCTGTACAGATGCCTTGGTTGCAAAAATTTACTTCGAGGCTGTGGCATTTTTAACTCGGGGTAAAGAGTTTGACAGGTGGTACAAAGTGCATCACCTCTGCACTGTCAAAGGTTATTTCCAGCTTGTGACTTGTGGTGCAGAAGAACATTGTCCCTGCATCTCTCTCATACTGTTGACATTACACCCCATGACTTTTTATACTGCACCCCCAGATCAGATAGGCTGGATCTGGCCGAGGTGTCTAAAAGGCCCATTTACATGTTAAATAGGCAGGTGATACTGATAGTTACCCGACTGTCATGCCAATCCAGTGGCTTCAATGGTTTAATTGACTAAACCAGAACAAGTATGCAGGCCGGGGAGTTTGGGAACTTCACTAACCAAACCCAGATATAGGCATTTTCAGGAGGCCAATACTTCTTACATGGCAGGGTTCCATTAACAAACAGGACACAAAGAATTACGGCAGATTTTCCCCTGTTGAATCATGGTATTCACCTTGTAGCCTTCACACGACCATAAAACCCCTTTAGTATCTCTTATATTTACATCAGGGGTGCATTATTCCAATCACATATGATTTGCACACATGAAATCTGTACTTACCTTGCAGCCGGAGCTCGCTGGGGCAGTAGTAGTGGACAGTAGCAGCCAGTGCACTCCCATTAGACAGGTCTCTGATGGAAGACACTGAGGTGAAGCAAGGGGTCTGCCTAGACAGCGTCTTGTCCTTCCGATATCGGATCTAGCAGAGAAAGAGCAGGCAGTTTAAACATTTAATACTATCGTCTTTCTACACCTATCTACTGTGTAGCTGTGTAATACATAATGCACTAGTAGTTATAAACCACTCTATTACTCTAGTCGTGTGGATACTTCCCCTAGCAAGCATTTTGCAGACACCAATTACAGATAAAAAAACGTCTCTATAAAGCTCTCTACAGCGTGGTGCGCATAGTGTGATCTAACACTACGTCTGTCATATTACATTTTACATTGTGTGTGCCGCACATCAAAGACTATACAGGCCGGTGCGTGTACAGAACATGCAGCCACTACAAGGGTGAGTGCACAATACATACATTCAGCAAGCCGTGGAATACAAAAAGAAATGAAACAATGCATATAGGAATTTAAACTTTTTTTTTTTTTTAAGGGGTTGAATAGGACATCCACAAAAATAATAGAAACGTTCGGCAAATCTGATTTTCTTCCCTTTACACTTGTGGAATAAAGACCTATTGCATAAAGTAAAAAAAAAAAAGCGCACTTTGTTTAATCCATGGACTGCTTTAATATGAGTACTACTTACACAAATTGGATTTAGTGAAAACCTATTACTGAACCACTCTAATGATTTACAGATGCCACAAAGTGAAGTCATGGCTTTTGTGAATGGAGTTTCAGAGCACAAGATGGCTGCCTTCAGATCTTGGTTTCTTTCATGGTGAATAAGTGTCAATTTGTTAAAGTGGGGAGAATGTTTAGCTAAGATTAGGTCCAGTATTCCCAATGAGAGATAGCGTAGCCTGTCCCTTTTTAAATGGCTAACATGACTAGTGTAGCACACTCCTAGTAGTGTAGGCTGTTAGGTTAATTTAGTTTAGCTCTCCTGTAATCAGTGGAACAGGGGTGGATTGTTTAGGCCTGCTCAGTGCCTCACAGGCTGCTGCTCTCATTACTTCTCCCTCTATTCTAGAGGATTCTAGAACCATAGTGGGAGGAAGAACAAAGTGGGCAGCCTGAATATTTATACGCATGCCCAGTTGGTGGAAGAGGGCCCATAAATAGCATGAGGCCTGAGCAGCAGAGTTTCAGGGTCCAGTCCTGCTTGAGGGGACACCTGTGCAGGGGGACTGTGCCCTTGGGGCAGCTTTCTAGAAGAAGTAGTTAGGAAGGCACCAAGGTCACAGCTAAGATTAGCTGGGGGCCTTATCACAAGTTTGAGTCCACGGTTTAAGTTGGGTTTGGAGAGAGCTAGGAGGAAATTGGTGGGAAAGAGTCCATCTGTCCTATGGTGGTGTGAGTCTGTATCTCCCTCACTAGGAAGAGCCTGATGGATATCGGCAGGAGGCAACTGATAATTCTGTGGCTATGGGAGCAAGCGGCTTTAGCTCTGAAAAGTTAGTGACTGTGTGTAGCTTTTAAACTCTGGAAGGAGTACTAGTCACCATCAGCATCCTGTGGGACATACCTTTTTGTACTGTGCAGCCAGAAAGCGGAGGAGTCCTCAAGTGTTTCAGCTCTATAGTTTATTGGGGTATCCTATGCTTCCTCTCCCTATCCAAGTTAATTGTTCCCAATAAAAAAAATTGTAAAAAATCCCTGTACTTTGAAACCAGTGGAAGAGTGAGGGAAATGTTGGGTGTCTGGCTGCGTGTGCTCTTTGTGGGGGAAAAAGGACTGCATTCACCAACAGCTCCTATGGGGGTGTGCTACCATTAGTAAAGCCACCCAGCAGACATTAATACAAAAGGAAGAGATCCCATGTTAGATGTCCAAGTGTCTAAACACAACAGCGGCATGAAAACATGTTTTTTTTTTTTTTTACTGTTCTTGCCGTGTACAATGAACGTACAAGGGTAGCAGATGGCCCGATTGGAAAAGCAGACAAGTTGTCAGTCACAGGGGGAGCCATCATGTCAAGTCAAGGACAAGACGAGGACAACATAATTATCATGTGTTGGAGGTTAACATTGGAGAACATGAGCTTTGCATCTGAGCTCTACACAAATTAAAGAGATTCTGTTTTTTCTTTTTCTCAATAAAGAAACAGTGCAAAACACGACAAAAGTGTGTGCAAAATGTACTAACCAAGCAAAAAAAAAAAAAAAGGAGGTAATGTTTTATCAGTTTAGAGCAGCAAGAAGAATGGAGGGCCCGTTCAGTGTTCACACATAAGCACTGTGGCAATGCACACTAAAAGACGTACATTGACACAACACATGGTGATCACCTGCTCTATGCGTGGTGTACTGTGGTGCTATTCATTGTGAATGGCATCTCAGCACATTGTACAGTACAGCACAAAGCATATACCGAGTGTTGTGTTTTTGTTTTTTTTCTTCCATTACGTACATTTTTTTTATCCATTGTACTGTGTTAGCCCGTTCAGGCATAGGTCACCTTTACCAAAACTTCCTATGGTGATAAGAGGTATCTGTAGATAAAAAAACAAACTGTGCAACTTGAACCAAAGTTGAATAATGCCCTTACTATAGATGTAGGCCATTTGCTTAACTCATGAAGCCTGACTGAAAAATTCCCATCATCCCAGCCTGCCTTGTTGATAGGATGTCATAGAGATCTGGTCACAATCTCTATGCGAATTGGATGCGGATTTTAAACTAACATTTTCAAAAAGATTTTAACAATTCCAGCTCCCAAATTTCTTTCAGGAAAGGGGTCACTTTAAAATTAGAACTGTGGAAAAGGACAACAGAGGCCTAAAAGGTCAATTTATAAGACCTGGAGGAGAGAGAACTGCATGGGTTGCCCACAGTAACTAGTCTGATCCCGCTTCAGATTTCCAGTTGAGGTTAGACAATAAATCCTAAAATCTGATTGGTTGCTCTGGGCAACAGTACTATCTTATTGTTCCACTGCACCGATCAGACCGAGGTTCACTGAACACCATGTTTAATTTTACCTCACATAACCCAGGTGAGGTCACAAGCCTTGTTGACAAGGTTTAGAAAAAAATATATTCTTCAGAAAGCTGCAACACAGATATTCACTTTGTAAACACCTTACAGGGGAAGTTTCCTTGCAAATTTTCTGTCAGGAGATATCACATAACAAAATATGCAAATCTGGATTTCTGCACTGCAAAATGATAGCAGAGAGAATCTAGCGGTGTACAAGGCCTTTCAAACATATCTGTTAAGGAAAAAATGAAATAATTTTTTGCCATGTGTATAAAAGGAAGAAACTCAGATATGCCCTAAATAAAGAAAAAATTACAATAATGTTTTCATACAAAAAAAAGTAAAAAAAAAAAATCTAAGATTTAGAATTCTGGAAATGATAGCGTGCACAATACGTTACCACAGGAGGCTTATTCCCAGACTCCTTTAAACAAAAAGCGATGGCATGCTATACGCAACGGAAAAGAGCAACGGAGAAAGTCAGGGCAGCTTCATATCAGAGGGAATGACAGAGACAGAGAGTCTGGACAGCAGGGCCTAGAGCAGAAGTGTCCTTGTTTTAGTCAGCAGTACACTTGTCTGGAGATAGTCGTTAGCATCTCTGGTATAATGAGCAAGACTAAAAATGGCTGCTAGCCTGAGGCAAGCAATGATAAAAGCGGGAGGGTTCATATATAGGATATCAGATCTTGGTAGCTTAACCAGTCTGACATCATTATAGGTTTATAAAAAGTAGACTGTTATCTTGGAGGGGGAATAAAAACAACCATTTGAGTGGTGCCCCAATATAACCAGGCCAAAAATCTACATTTCATGTTCAACAAATAGGAAGATTTCGAATGCAGTCTGGGGACACCAGACAGACCTACGTTTACATCAATTACATAATAATATTGGCCTAATAGGGCTCATTCAGATGGGTGCGGAGACTCGTCCCCGATGCCGAGTTGTTTTTTGCTGCATGTACATGCACCTCAAAACTGAGTGCAGGCCACCCATAGAAGTGAATGCAGACGCAGTGGCTGCATGCCGTGCACGCACACAGTCACTTGTCAAAATTTGACGCGTGAGGAGGAACAGGTGCACAGATCCAAAATGCACAGTGTCTGCATTCTGATCCATGTACCTGCTCCCACCCGCACCTCCAATTTTGACGTTCGACGGCGTCCGCGCAGCCGCTGCAGGTGCATTTCTATTCACTTCCTGCATGCAGCTCTTACACAGCAAAAAGTGGCTCAGCATGGAGGACGGGTGTCACAGCCCATATTGTAAGCTGAACACGGTTATGAATACCAAATATTAAAGAATAACTAAAGTCAAAACTTTTTTTTTCTAGTTTTGGATAGAGTGAAGAGGAATTAGAACCTCTGTCAGGTTTTTTGCTGTCTGTGCTCGTTAGTGAGATTCACTTTCTCGATTTGTCCTGTTTACTGTTATCAGTAAAGGTAAATCCCAAATGGTCTCTTGAGATTTCTTTTACTCATGTTGGTTGGATAATTTCCATGACTAGGTCTCCCCTAACTTCTGGACAACTCATACTTCAAAAGACTTATTGAGCTACCATTTTTGGCTTCTGTTGTATTGCCCCATTTTAACGATAAGTTTAAGGGCACCTTCACACTGGTTCGCATCAAAACTGCCACTAAAATGCCTATGTGTTAATGGAGTGCTTTTGGTGTGGTTTTTAAGGACATGTGAATCAAAAACTGCACCAAAAATGCTTAGTGGGGGCGTTTTTGAGGCGGCTCCTATTCATTTCAATGGAAAGGAGCATTTTTGGTGCACTTTTTTTTAGCTCTCCAAACATGCTCCAAAGATGCTGCAAGCAGGATTTTTTTCACCCCAACAAAAGCACCCTACCCCAGTGTAAAAACATTCAATAAATTTAAAGTTAAGCACTTTTCTTGATCTTTCAGGCTTTTTTTTTTTTTTAAACATAAAAACTCCTGTGTGAAAGGGCCCTTATATGGCATAAGCCACTTAGGGTTGCCTCCTGTCCAGGATTCACCCAGACAGTCCAGGTTTTGAATCATGTGTCTGGGTTTCAGTCCACCTGAAACCTGGACACATTATCCTGTCAGGAATGTGGCTCGGAACAGGGTTTGACAGGAGGGTGAGGGGGCACAATGTGCGCCGCATTACTATTCTCTTTGGAGTGCCCATAGGTGTCCCAGGCCTGTTATGAACCTACAGTGTATACTAAAACAAAAAAAAAATTACTATGCGCCACTAAAGTGTTCGGGTTTGGCTTAAAGAAAAAGTGGCAACCGTAAAGCCACTAACATAGGCTAAGGGCCCTTTCACACTGGGGCGGGGGCGGTGGTAAAGCGCTGCTATTGTAAGCGGCGCTTTACCGTCGGTATTTGGCCGCTAGCGGGGCGGTTTTACCCCCCGCTATCGGCCGAGAAAGGGTTAAAAACCACCGCAAAGCGCCTCTACAGAGGCGCTTTGCCGGCGGTATAGCAGCGCTGTCCCAATGATTTCAATGGGCAGGAGCAGTGAAGGAGCGGTATACACTCCGCTCCTTCACCGCTCCGAAGATGCTGCTAGCAGGACTTTTTTTATCGTCTTGCTAGCGCACTGCTCCAGTGTGAAAGCCCTCGGGACTGTCACACTGGAGACAAAGCAGCGGCACTTTCGGGTCAGTTTGCAGGCACTCTTATTAGCGCAATAGCACCTGAAAACCGCCCCAGTGTGAAAGGGCCCTCACTGTTACTTATTATCCTTCCTACCTGGATTTAATTTTTCTGTATTTTGAAAACGTTAAAGAATAAAAAAAAGTAAATCCCAAATTTTGGGTTGTCCCCAGTGCAGTTATAGAGGGGAAATCTTCCAATCGGGACATTAATTGTGATGACCCTGGTGACAACTAGGGATTCCCTCACTTCGGAGGCATATGCTCTCACTTCCTGTTTTGGCTATGGGACAGTAAGTAAGGGCAAATCACCCCAATGGAAGGCAGCAAGAAAAAAAAAAAAAAAAAAAAAAAAAAACACCTGACAAAGGTTACACCCTCCCAGTGTTTTTCTCACTGTCTGTGGGGAGACTACGCCTCACTAGACAGCTCAGTCTCTAAAAAGTGTCAAATCAGCATCACTGAGTAAAAGTCTCTGCCTGGCCACTGCATCAGTGACAACAGTGCTAAAAGGCTTTGCGCCACCTTTAGTGGCTCAGCTGCTGTGCCTTCCTGTGCGACAGGCGCAGTGGCTGGTCATGGAGCTCAGTAACAGGAAGCCTCAAAAAAAACAAACAAAAAAAAAAACAGGATCAGTGAGCAACGCCAAGAAAAGAGTGGACATTCCGGCCTTAGTGCTGACCCCCAATGTGCCTCCATGTGTGCCCCCTGTTGGCCTAATTTGCGGCACAGCCCTTTTTTGGTGCAAAGGGACAGAATTTCCTATAATGGTTTTAATTGTTGCATGTGCCTTTCTGTATTGGGGACACCTTCATTCCATATTTCTTGTGTGGGTGCCACAGGGACAGGAAGTAAAGAAAACCATCCCAATGGGGTCGCAGGCAGAGATAAAACCTGGCAGACATTTTAACTCTATCCAAAACTGTTGGCTGGAGTGGTATTAAAAACTATAAATGAAATTTTAACCTCATGGCTTGCTGAGCAAGTCACCTCTCTTTTGCACACTGTATATGCACGCAGCCATCCTGGGGCTAAATCAATATTTAGATTGCATTAAATACACTAAGGTACTGAGAATTAGCGACAAAGAAATGGATGCCATTACCCTCCTCAGCAACCAATACATGCCCAGTGGTATGAAAGCTGAGCCTACATAGTTCTACGGGCAATATTATATCATGTATACAGCTAATAATACATTGGCTCAGAGAGAGAGCATGTGCTGATGAATATTGATAGCATACACAAGTCATATTTTACAATGTTACTATAATAACTCCATATACATAAGAAAAATGAAGATACTGTTGTTACAATGCCACCTATTGTTCCCCAGACACCTAAAGTGTATCTAAAGCCAAGACTTTCTTTCTTTCATGATTAACAGTTAGAACCCCTGTCAGGTGTTTATTGCTATATCCCCACAGGGCAGATTTTCTCTATTTGAACTAGTGATCATTTCACAATGGCATAAAATAATTGGAAATCCAAACTTTACAGCTGCCACTGCTGTAGGAATAGAGGGGATACTTCCTAATAGAGACACTTATTGCCAATGACTACGATTCAGTATTTTGGAGAAATTTTTTTTCACTTCCTGTTGTGCCTTCAGGGCAGGAAGTGGGGGGAAATCTCACTAACAGGACACAAGAAAAAAAAAACTGGAAAAAGTTTTAACTATTGCTCACTGTAAAGTGACAATGTAACTACGAGATTAAAACTAAAGTAAGCCCAACCAGTAAGGTTGGCCATACATGGATCTCTCTCCACACATGGAGGAATCCTCCCCACTATGCTATTGTAGTCTGACAGTGGAGACTCCTCTGGTGTCAGAGAAAACGAATCAGTGCTGATTGAAGGAAAACTTGTCAACAAGCCAATTCGTAAGAAGCAGATCATTAGGTTAATTTCTCTAGAACGGAAATGGCCATAGGTGGATGGAAATTCAGCTGGTCCCTGCTGAACCAGCCACATTTGAATCCATCTATAGCCAGTTTAAAAGTAGATACTGTTTACTACTACCTTTCTAACAGTCTGTTAGTTAAAACACACCTGCTGCATGCTGTGGTTTCTCCCACAACCTTGTATTTCCTGTAGTGATGTAGGAACCACAGCACACAGCAGGGGGAGTAGTATTCGACAAACCCGGATGTTGAATACTTGCAGTGGCCAGTAATTATGAATGCAGTGGCGTTTTGCCAAAGGGCTCCCTAAAAAAGCAAGTATACAGATCTTCTTTTACAGCCTAGGTGTACTTTAGTTTTGACCCTGTATTGATAGGGTCACTTCAACCGAAGCCAATTAATAAAAATTTTGGTTTTACATACACTTTACACTAAATGCATGTTCGGCGGCCATATTGCTATAAATTAGTTGGGCTAACCAAACACTGTAAATTTAGGTCAATCATTGCTAACAGGCTTCTAAACATCTAATAGGCATGCCAGTAGGTGACAATGCATGCTGGGACTTGTGGTTCATCTGTGGCTGTAGGACCAGCAAGTGAAACAAAACCACTGGTTACCTTAACTTACTAAAACAGGACATTGCTGCTTTAAACCTTTAACAACTGCACCATCACTCTCACAAAATCAAGTTGGGATTTTTAATGGAAAAAAAAAAAATAATAGTAATATAAGATGACAGGCATGCCACAATGGATTTAATCAAATTGGGTCTGTGAAAGCATCACCTCTTAGCCGTGATATTCATTTTATAGTCAAAACGATAATGGTCCGGGACAGCTAGAGAGGGCAGTTTTGAAAAGTCTCTCCCACTTTTTACTACAACAGTCCCAACAGTTTATGGCCTAAGAGGACAGGCTGGCTTGCAAAGGATTCTGGGATACCACAAATTAAGTAGGAGCAAAAAGAATCTAAAAGTACAAAATTTGAACAAAAAGGACAAAAGAATATAAAAAAAAATACAAAAAACAAAAAGGGAAAATGTGCAAAGAAAATTCAAAGGCTCAGCTGCTATAAAAGCAAATCGAAAGGCATTTATAGAAACAAATGGATAATGTTAAAATAAAGCACGTAAGGGGTTAAAAGCACGCATACACAAAGAAAATGATGACCATTTATCCCATAACCCTTTGCTTAGGACCCTGGTCTTGCACGTGCATTTTAAAGCATAACAGAACAACCGCACAGGCATGGACCAATAGAAAAGTATAACTGGTACTCAGAATTTTAAAAGGGAAAGGAAACAAGAAAAGCCACTTACAGGGACCAGCTTCCAGTACCAGCGGGAGGGGCACTGGAGAGAAAGAGAAAAATATGGCAGGGTGCAGTAACGAAGAGAAATGTACAGGACACCAGAGAGAGATGGGGTAGTAGAAGGAGATATAGAATACAGGCAGCCTACGCGCGGTGATGGCAGCCATTTTGGATCCTGCCTCAACAGTGTCACAGTAGACTTACAGGCCGTATTTTTATAACAAAAATGGATTTGGTCCAACAGAATGACTGCCTTCAAACCATGTGTAGGTTATATATGTACCTGAAACCATGACTAGAGAAAAGATCAGGAGGAGCATTTGTAAAAACTGGTGTACGGGGCACTGTAGCCAATACAAATGAGCCATATACTTTTTATCATGTCCACTATAAACAGGGTACCGAGATGGATAAATTGGATCAAACTATTACCTGTACACCCGTTCTCATGAACAGCACACAAAATAGATAAATAGCTAGGAAAAATATGGGGGTAGAATAGAAGTAGGCAAGAAAAATGCAGGAAAAGCTATTGAAAAGGGGGATTTAGAGCAACAGAAAAAGCAAAATACCAAGACAAATAACTCGGGAAAGGAAAATATATATGGGTGTTCCACTTTAAACAAAAAGGACACTGCTGCTACCAGATCAGTTGCATTTGGCTTGGACATTTAGGACAATTTTTATCAGAAATATTTTGGTGCATTGTATGTAGGATCAACAATTTTTGCTAGCACTCTTTTCAAACACACCAATGTGCGATGCTCGTGGAAGTGATTTGCATTCACATGATTCAGTATAACAGTGGATGTGATAACATCAGTGCTATTAACAGTGCCCAGCTTAAAGTCTAAGTTTAGACAAAAAAAAATAAATCAGCACAAGGGACCATACATACAATCAATGTGAAGTGTCCATTATGCTGCTGGCTGTGAGTTTATTTGAAATCTTCAGCCCTCTGGTCCCCCCTACCCCCCCAATAGTACTCTTCTGGTGCTGCCCCACAGTAGGGAATGGAGATATATGGACTTATCAAGAGTGCTGTCTATGCCCGCCTTTCTCGCTTCCTTCACCTCCTCCATTCATAGATCGTTTTTTAATCATGAAAGCTATAGTGCAGCTTCTACGAATACAGGAGAGGGTGGAAATGGCAGTCATAGTTGACACTCTTGATGACTGCATATGACAGGTCCCTCAGCTCGTATTTACCCCCACAGCACCCGAAGATTACCGCTGCGGGGGTATGGGGGGGATTGGCGGACTAAAGCCGACATCCAATCCGCAGACAGCATTTCAACACTCTGCACTGATTGTAAATGCTGGCTTCAAAAAGTGAGAAAGCTCTCCGACAGTTTCTTTACCCTTTTGTCTCCATACCCCTAAGTAGATCAAGACCACCCTGCACCCTTCATAAAAACTCTATACATGCCTAGATCTCGCTCCAAGGCCCACAACATTGTATACATCTCTGTTATCAGCTTCTTCATCCGACATCCGCGTCTGCACAGTTTGGCCCCATAAGCTTCTATAGGAAAGGCAAATGTGTAGGAGTTGATCCCACTACCAACTCCATAGAAATCTAAGAGGCCATATTATAATGGGGCTGGTAGACAGATAAGAGCCAATCTGTCGACCTGCCCCATAAAAGTATATGGGGCCAAGTGCGTTGTCATGAATGTCAGATCAAAAAGCCAACAGAGGGATGTAAGCAATACTGTGGGCCTCCAGAGTGATATTTTGTTAAATATAATAATTTGGAAGGGGGCTACACCTACTAAAGAGGGTTGTGGCAAAAGGGCAAGAAAAATGTGTGGGAATGTCTTCTAACCCTTTAAAGAAGAATGCTCATCAAAAATTTTTTAGCCTCTCCTGTAACCCAGGGTACAAAGAACATGTACAATGTTTCTGCCTGCTGAGTTAGAATGATTTATAGCATTCACCCACCTCCCCACCCCCCCCCCATTCCGCAAACACTGCTGGACCACAACGCTTTCAAGAAGAAGAAAGCAAAGCTTTATCTGTGTACTGTAGGAAATCCCCAGTAACTCTAAGAAAGGATGGGCGGTGACATCACAATCACCACCTTGTCCAATCAGAGAATGTCTTGTATTTATTGAAAAAATACTAGGCAGCAGTGCAGAGTGAGTGACCCCTGTGGTCAGTGTGCACAGGAAGAAAAATCACTCAAGACCCGGAACATTGCTATAGAAAAAAAAAGAATAAATACCGCACTCAGAATAAACAAAAATAAACAAAAAAATATAATAAATGTAAAACAAAAAATGTGTGGAGCAGCCCGACGCGCGTTTCGTCATACGACGTCGTCTGGCCCCAGACAACGTCATAGTATGACGAAACGCGCGTCGGGCGGTTAGGACGCAGTGACATATCGCGTGCTGTTCCCGGAGAGTCACGGGCGCTCGCAGGCCGGCCGGCTACTCTTTGCTTGATTTTATACCTCATTCTGTAAGTGTTACTCTTTCTTATTAATGAATCCTATTTACGGTATTACACATGATGGAAGACTGCACTTTTTTACTCTGAACTCAGCTTATGGCATATTGTTTGGACTTTCATGCAACCGGAAAATTGCTGCTTTAACTGTATAGTAGCGCTAACTACTACAGTAATTGTTAGCTTTCCCAGTGGTCCTTCTGCTTTGAGATATGCATCCTTACTTTGGTCCAAGCTAAACCAATGTAGGAATGCAGTAGAGATCATACATGGAGATTAGCTTTAAGAGTTAGATTTATAAGTCAAGCTTAGGTTAAAGTAAACCCATCATGAGAGAAATATAGAGGCTACCACTACTTATCTTTCCTTTTGAAACTGCTAAATTCCAGGCTACCATGTTAATCCTCTGGCTTTAGTGATCCAGGAGTTACTGACCTAGAACAAGTTTGCACAGGTTCTGACTTTGCTTACTGCATATATATTCCAGGTCCAGGTTAAGGCCAGAAAATATACTTTTTTCAAGAAGAGGACAGTGATCAGATTGAACGCAAAGTATTCAGCTGGGAAGGGTGGGATAGTTTGGCACACTAGAGGTAGGTGAAAAGGAAAGGAAACTTTCAAAAATGCTTTTTTGAATTTTTTTTTTTAACACTTTAGTGTTAGGTTTAGGTTTTGGGTTGAAATTTAGAGAAAAGTTTAGAAGAAGGGCAAGTAAGTTAGATCTAGTGTTTTGGGTGTGATAATTTAATGACTAGCATTGTAAGGGCCTATTAAGACCTTGACCTCCTAGTGTATCTTGTATTCTTATGTGTTAACAAGTGTATTAAAGGCTAAGTTAACTTTTGGGAAAAAAAAAATTGGATGCAAATATTTTTCCAGGAAAAAAAAAAATGTGCATTTATTATTTCTTCCTTCAGACGCCTGCAACGCTCCTGCAGACAAATCCTACTGCTTTCAGCCTGTACCACTGTATGGGCTGTCAGTTTAAAAGCTACAGGGCTTGTGAATGAACTGCAAAGGCGCTCATCAGCGCCCTCGCTGTTCTTCAAGAACTACAAGCCGTCTTCTCCTATCATAGAAGATGGGACTTGTAGTTCTCTTATTGACAGATTTCTGTGAACGAGTGACGCGTCTGAAGATTTCAAAATGTGACAGACCACCCACTGTCATGGGAAGGGGGTTGTGTGGATCAGGGGGTTGAGGAGGACATGCACTGGAGCAGGTTACACATGAAACACTCTAAATATGGGTGTAACATGCTCCAGAAGATGAACTTATCCTTTAGGAGAGCTCATTAAAATGAATGGGCTGGCAATGCGCCATGACATAAGAAAAATGTAAAAAAAATGGACATGCACTTTTTTTGTCGAAGGTGTTGCTGCGTGCATTACAATACAGAGTCATCCCTTACCGTGCATTGTGGTGCACTCCAATTCATGCATTGCTGCTGCAAAGCTTTAGTGTGGAAGGTGTAAATTGGCCCCAAATACAGTATGCACAAAAATATCACATACAGTAAAAACATAGTGCCAAATGCATATTGGGGAAAAATTTACCTCCATAACAGTTATTGGTGGCAAAAATCTACAGGGTCTTTATATAAAAACACTGAGGTTCCCTGCCTTCAGGCTTCTCCTGACTGCGAGACCACTTCTCACCTGCAGTGCTGATCAAAGTGAAAATTGCTTTCACTGTTCATTCATAGTATTTCATATAGAGAAGCATGGTCAACACCGATCAATGGACTTTGCCCATCAGGCAAATATTAGAGCAGTGTGGAAAATAAATAATTATAGTTAAAGGCCAACTCTTGCCTTTTTTATGTGACGGGTTAAAAAATGTTTGGGGTATTTCTGCCTGTAACTACATTGGAAACATTATTCATAACTTCTTGTCTCTGTGATACAAGAAATGAGGGATACAGCTCTCCTACGGGACAGAGAGGCATGGCTAGCAATAAAAACATTGTCAGGGGTCTGAACCCTTCTATACTCAAAAATGCGCTGATGGAACGCTGGATCCTATATTAGACAGAAATCAGGAGAAAAAAAAAAAGGCGGGACTTGTCAACTGGGATTTTCCAAAGGGTCCCTGAAACAATCTATAGGGCATAAGAAGGATGAGAGCTGCACAAAGTTTAAAGGGTAAATTCACCTTTTCACGGAAAATAAAAAGGTGAACTAACTCCAGATATCCTGGTCACCCCTCCTGACCTGCTGCACATAGCGACCGTGATGCCCCGTGCTGCCGGTGTAATGGTTGTTTGCCACAATGCACAGTTCTGGAGTGCCTATCTATCATATTGCTTGCAATGGCAAGTGCCCATTGGTCAGCGCAATCCCGTCACAGCACTTACCAATATAAAGCAGCTCTTTCTTCTTGGACACTTTACTGGAAGAGGAAGCCTCAAGTGCGCTTCTTTTTAGTTAGAACAGTCACACGGTGCTGACCAATGAGCGCTTGCCATTATGTGTATTGAAGTGTGCGGTAGCTACGTCGGCAGCACTGGTCATCACTGTGCTATGTGCAGTGGGGTCCGAGGGGTGGTCAGGATATTTGTTGATTGTTCGCCTTTTGATTTTTTGTGAAAAGTTGAACTTAGCCTTCATGTCCTGTAAGAATTTTTGATTTTTTATGACATGTGCTATTAAATGTGTTGTACCAACTAACCAATGCATTTGAGGCGCTTAAAAATCGCTTTTCACCAGTGGACAACAATTTCAAACTGATACAAATGACATAGGACCTGGAATGCCAACTGAAAAGAAAGGGTGCTAAACACCCGTAACATGTTCGATTTTTGATAACAGGTCACAAAATATAAAAAAATTCTTACATGACGTAACCAAATTTGAGGTGCCAACATCCTTTTATTGCTTTACTTTCCTCACATAAAGTGAGGGGGAAATCTTCCCAATTGGGGTACTGACAGCAACGAAAACCTTTCTGCCCTCTATCTAAACAAAACATTTAAACTGGAGCTGGGCTTTTATGAAGAATTCCAGGTATGGTATATTTTTACATTGTCACATCCAGCTTGGACCATACTTAGCTGATGCTCCTGGAAGGTAGAAAGCACTGAAGTAGACACCGCCACTCCAGTCATTTCTACTTGCTTCTGGGTCCCATGCTGAGTGGCAGGCCTAATACACCCTGAATACGGGAAATCACCCGCTCAGCATGGGTGACATTCAGAGAATTCTTTGCATTTTCTTATGGAATGAAAAGCATTCTCTGATTGGACGAGTTGGGGGTGTCCAATTGCTCTCCACCATCACATCCACATCGTGCTCTCCAATCAGAGAATGCTTTGCATTCATTCAGAAAATGCAAAGCATTCTCTGAATCAGGGGTCTCAAACTGCCGGCCCTCCAGCTGTTGCAGAACTCCAAGTCCCATCATGCCTCTGCCTGTAGGAGTCGTGCTTGTAACTTCGAGCCTTGCAATGCCTCATAGGACTTGTAGTTTTGCAACAGCTGGAGGGCCGCCAGTTTGAGACCCCTGCGAGTCTAAATGGTGTCTGTGCTGGGTGGCCAACCTCTTGTGTTCACGATGCATCAGGCTGGACAACCAGCATGGGACCTGGAGGCAAGTGGAGATCTCTGGAGTGGCAGTGTCTACTTCCGTGATTTCCATCTTCCTGAGGCATCAGCCAAGTATGGTATATACATAGTTACATTGGTCCAAGCTGTACCAATGTAACTATGTAAAAATATGCCATACCTGGAATTCATCTTTAAGGGCTGTGTTACTATGGAGAGCTCTTCAAATGGGCTCCTATTTTCCAACATGGAAAGAATTCCTTTAAGATAAAAAAAAAATGAAGAGGCTGGAAAGTAACAAAGATCGTGCACAGGGAGTAATGGAGATATGTGCACAGATACAGAGAAAAACAGAAACATTACATAGAGTCAGGAGTACTAGGTAGCATAGGTGGATCAAAGGGAACAAATGAGGGTGGAGGGGAAAAAAAGAGGAATCTGAGAAAACAGAGTTGAGAGACAGACCAGCAGACAGGAAGAGGTAATCTAAGCATATAATACATACTGTCCACTGAGTCAGATATCTACAGAACCGGAAAAATTACAAAAATTAGCTTTATGACGTAGTTTGGTAGTAGGAAAGGGGGGGTGACTAAAGACTGAGATTGTACAGGATACAGGGCAAATTGCTGTATGAACATATAGAAAGTGGGCACCAGACACATGGCGTAACATACAGATTTACACCTCCAGGGTACAGGTAGACACAGATAGCTCAGGATGTTTAGGATCATTCACACACACAAATACGTCAAGTAGCCTCGTGTTCCTTACCCCGGCCTGGTTTGATCCCTCTGGGGCAGATAGCTGTTTCCGTTCTTGTTCCCTCTCTGCCTCTTCCAACAGTTGGCGGTTTATCTGGTAGAAATACATGATAAGGAGATATGTATAGGGATATATACATCATATATAATGTTTGATGTATTGTAAGGTTTCCTGACTAATCTGGATAGTCCTTTTCTTGTCAGTGAACTTGTCTCCTGAAACAGGTGCAATCATCCCATTGACACTTTACAATTGACAGAATCAGGCCCAGGTTTCAATACTATGCCCCGAAGATCACTTTTGTTACACAAAAAGCTGGTAATAATTATTAGTGTTGAGAATGTCTTTCCCTGGGTGAAGCAATAAGCAGAAATGTCAACTGAAAAGCAACAGCCAGCTGAGAGGCAGCAGAGATAGCCCATCACACAAATGTAAGGAGAAGAGGAAACTAGTTCAACCGTAAGTTTGGAACTAGGGACTATCTGCAACAAATCCAAAAAGACAACTTCACTGTTCGGCCGGGTTCACATATGTGCGGCCGCGGTTCCCAGCATGAGGTCTGGTGTGTGTCTGTTCACCGGTTCAGGTGCGAATCAGGTCCGAATTTTTGCCTGAATTCGCACCTAAATGTGCATACAATTGCACTGTACCCAAACCGCAGTGCACCGATGGGAACCTGGCTTTAGGCTTTTCTCACATTAGTGGTACTTACCACCCTCTGAAAAGAGATCCACTGTAGATCACTTTCAAGAGGGTGGTAGATCAGCAGATGACGCCTCCTTAACACCCTTTTTTTTTTACTTTTATTTTTTAATTGCTGAACAGCAGTTTTGCATTGCAGGACCACATTGCAACTGCGAGCCAAGCCATGTACAACCCTGTCCGGCTGTATTGTTACGATTCTGGTGACCAGGTGGCAGGTGGTAAAATCATGACTCAGCCCCCCAACCAGCCATCTGAAAGAGTCTGAAGCAGGACATTTGTAAATTTAAAAAACTTTTAAACTCTTCTGTTTCCATACAAAATAGTAGAATAAGTACGTTTATGGGTCTATTTTTCTTTTTTTTTTACCCAAGATTCACGCAACGTTCACCCAAGATTCACAAATATGTCTGATATATGCAGAAATTGTGTGAATCTTGGGTGAAAACATTTATAAATTGGATCCCTTAGTTCTAGAACATGTCAAAAAAATATTCAGCTTTATTCATGGCTTGCATCGTGTAAGAGCTCATTCACACCATGTGCAGTGATCTGCTTTTTTTTCTGCCCCTGGTCAACGCAGGTCACCGCAAGGCCACATATGAAAATTGTTCTCAAAGTGCCCTGTTCACACTACAATGCTGCCTTGAGGTGGGCTGCAGCACGTTGCATAAAAATGCAGACATTCGGCATTTTTTCTGCAATGTACCAAAGCTCACCTGAAGCCACTGATGGTCCTCACAGAGAGGCATATAAATTAATGACTTGTCATTTTGACACTTTAATAAAGGAGAAAAAAAAGGAGAAAAAAAGAAAGGTAAACAACCTTCCATGGCCCGTACACATAGGACACTAGCATGCATGTAAATATGGATAGTTTTTAGGGGTGTGAGCTGGTGTGAAAGAGCCCTGTTTTCAGGAAGCTACAGTGCCTTGAAAAAGTAATCATACCCCTTGAAATTTTCACATTTTGTCATGTTACAACCAAAAATTTAAGTGTATTATATTGGAATTTTATGTGACCAACACAAAGTGGCACATAATTGTGAAGTGGAAGGAAAATAAGAAATAGTTTTCACAGTTTTTTACAAATAAATATCTGAAAAATGTGGTGTGCATTTGTATTCAGGCCCCTTTACACTGATACCCCTAACTAAAATCTAGTGGAACCAATTGCCTTCGGAAGTCACCTAATTAGTAGATATAGTCCACCTGTGTGTAATTTAATCTCAGTATAAATGCAGCTGTTCTGTGAAGCCCTCAGAGGTTTGTTAGAAAACCTTAGTGAACAAACCGCATCATGAAGGCCAAGGAACACACCAGACAGGTCAGGGATAAAGTTGTGGAGAAGTTTAAAGCAGGGTTAGGTTATAAAAAATATCCCAAGCTTTGAACATCTCACAGAGTACTGTTCAATCCATCATCTGAAAATGGAAAGAGTATGGCACAACTGCAAACCTAACAAGACATGGCTGTCCACCTAAACTGACAGGCCGGGCAAGGAGAGCATTCATCAGAGAAGCAGCCAAGAGGCCCATGGTAACTCTGGAGGAGCTGCAGAGATCCACAGCTCGGGTAGGACAAAGACAGGACAACTATTAGTCATGCACTACAGGAATATGGACTTTATGGAAGAGTGGCAAGAAGAAAGCCATTGTTGAAAGATAGCCATAAGAAGTCCAGTTTGCAAGAAGTCATGCAGGGGACACAGCAAACATGTGGAAGAAGGTGCTCTGGTCAGATGAGACCAAAATTGAACTTTTAGGCTTAAAAGCAAAATGCTATGCATGGCAGAAAACTACCACTGCACATCACCCTGAACACACCATCCCCACCGTGAAACATGGTGGTGGCAGCATCATGTTGTGGGGATGCTTTTCTTCACCAGGGACAGGGAAGCTGGTCAGGGTTGATGGGAAGATGGATTGAGCCAAATACAGGGCAATCTTAGAAGAAAACCTATTAGAGTCTGCAAAAGAATTGAGACTGGGGCAGAGGTTCGCCTTCCAGCAGGACAACGACCCTAAACATACAGCCAGAGCTACAATGGAATGGTTTAGATCAGGGGTCTCCAAACCCTGGCCCGCGGGCCACATTCAGCCCACTTGTGCCTTTTCCCTGGCCCACGGCTCACCCAGACTCATAGCATTGCCGATCTGCTGCCTTTAAAAGCAGATCGGCAGTATGACTGGCAGGTCCTGCAAACAAAGCCGCGCCCCCACACCCTCCCATGCTGCCACACTGTGCTGAGAATTGGCTGCTGGGACTGTCTGTCCTAGCAATCAATGAGGTCATCAGCGCGGCACCTCCCGGCATCCCGCCCGCTGTTTGTATTAGAGATCCTTCCACGTGTGTAGCAGCGGGCGGGAGTCGGGAGGTGCAGGAGAGCTGCTCGAGGAAGGAGGCAAGAGGCAAGTGGCAAGAGGCAAATGTACATGTACAGGAGACTCTGCTGGGGACGCTGATGATGGGGAGACTTGCTGGGGACACTGGTGGGGAGACTGATGACGGGGAGACTGCTGGGGACACTGATGGTGGGGAGACTGCTGGGGACACTGATGGTGGGGAGACTGCTGGGGACACTGATGGTGGGGAGACTGCTGGGGACACTGATGGTGGGGAGACTGCTGGGGACACTGATGGTGGGGAGACTGCTGGGGACACTGATGGTGGGGAGACTGCTGGGGACACTGATGGTGGGGAGACTGCTGGGGACACTGATGGTGGGGAGACTGCTGGGGACACTGATGGCGGGGAGACTGCTGGGGACACTGATGGCGGGGAGACTGCTGGGGACACTGATGGCGGGGAGACTGCTGGGGACACTGATGGCGGGGAGACTGCTGGGGACACTGATGATGGGGAGACTGCTGGGGACACTGATGATGGGGAGACTGCTGGGGACACTGATGGTGGGGAGACTGCTGGGGACACTGATGGTGGGGAGACTGCTGGGGACACTGATGGTGGGGAGACTGCTGGGGACACTGATGGTAGGGAGAGTGCTGGGGACACTGATGGTAGGGAGACTGCTGGGGACACTGATGGTAGGGAGACTGCTGGGGACACTGATGGTAGGGAGACTGCTGGGGACACTGATGGTAGGGAGACTGCTGGGGACACTGATGGTAGGGAGACTGATGATGGACTGATGATGGGAAGACTTCTGGGGACACTGATGATGGGGGAGACTGCTGGGGACACTGATGATGGGGGAGACTGCTGGGGACACTGATGATGGGGGAGACTGCTGGGGACACTGTTGATGGGGAGACTGCTGGGGACACTGTTGATGGGGAGACTGCTGGGGACACTGTTGATGGGGAGACTGCTGGGGACACTGTTGATGGGGAGACTGCTGGGGACACTGTTGATGGGGAGACTGCTGGGGACACTGTTGATGGGGAGACTGCTGGGGACACTGTTGATGGGGAGACTGCTGGGGACACTGTTGATGGGGAGACTGCTGGGGACACTGTTGATGGGGAGACTGCTGGGGACACTGTTGATGGGGAGACTGCTGGGGACACTGTTGATGGGGAGACTGCTGGGGACACTGTTGATGGGGAGACTGCTGGGGACACTGTTGATGGGGAGACTGCTGGGGACACTGTTGATGGGGAGACTGCTGGGGACACTGTTGATGGGGAGACTGCTGGGGACACTGTTGATGGGGAGACTGCTGGGGACACTGTTGATGGGGAGACTGCTGGGGACACTGTTGATGGGGAGACTGCTGGGGACACTGTTGATGGGGAGACTGCTGGGGACACTGTTGATGGGGAGACTGCTGGGGACACTGTTGATGGGGAGACTGCTGGGGAGACTGCTGGGGACACTGTTGATGAGGAGACTGCTGGGGACACTGTTGATGAGGAGACTGCTGGGGACACTGTTGATGAGGAGACTGCTGGGGACACTGTTGATGAGGAGACTGCTGGGGACACTGTTGATGAGGAGACTGCTGGGGACACTGTTGATGGGTAGACTGCAGGGGACACTGTTGATGGGGAGACTGACACTGTTGATGGGGAGACTGACACTGTTGATGGGGAGACTGCTGGGGACACTGTTGATGGGGAGACTGCTGGGAACACTGTTGATGGGGAGACTGCTGGGGACACTGTTGATGGGGAAACTGCTGACGGGGACACTGAGGATTTGCAAACTCTGCTGGGGACACTGATACTGGGGAGACCGATGATGGGGAAACTGATACTGGGGAGACTGATACTGGGGAGACTGATGATGGTGACAATGTTGATGGGGAGACTCTGATGGGGACACTGATATTGGGGAGACTCTGATGGGGACACAGAGGTGCGGAAAGGCTCTAATGGGGACACAGATGTGTGGAAGGGTCTGGTGGGGACACAGACATGTTGAAAGGCTCTGATGGGGGACACAGATGTGTGGAAATTCTCTGATGGGGACACAATGTGCAAGGAGACTCCGACGGGGATACAGACATGCGGAAAGGCTATGATGAGATTATTTAAATGTTATTCATTTATTTATAGATAAATAATTTTTTCGGTTTGGAGACCCCTGGTTTAGATCAAAGTATATTCATGTGTTAGAATGGCCCAGTCAAAGTCTACACCTAAGTCTAATCGAGAATCTGTGGCAAGACTTGAAAATTGCTGTTCACAAATGCTCTCCATCCAATTTGACCGCGTTTGAGCTATTTTGCAAAGAAGAATGGGCAAAAGTTTCACTCTCTAGATGTGCAAATCTGGTAGAGACATCCCCAAAAAGACTTGCAGCTGTAATTGCAGCGAAAGGTGGTTCTACAAAGTATTGCCTCAGGGGGGCTGAATACAAATGCATGCCACACTTTTCACATATTTATTTGTAGAAAAATTGAAAACCATTCATCATTTTCCTTCTAGTTCACAATTATTTGTGACTTTCTCATTAAAATACATTTACATTTTTGGTTGTAACATGACAAAATGTGGAAATTTTCAAGGGGTATGAATACTTTTTCAAGGCACTGTATGTATGTACAGCATCCTGCTGGCCCTCTCACCAGCCATGATCTGCCTGCATTGCATAGAGAAGTACAGAAACCCAATGATTATCTCACTACATCAAAAAAAAAAAAAAAAAAAGGAAAAAAAAATGGTACATAATGAAAATGGGAAGGTTTTATTTAAAAAATGCTTGTTTATTGAGGGGGAAGGCAAAATAGACACAGTTTAGATAGCATTATGATATAGGAGATGACAAACCAAACTGACAACAAAAGAATAGCTTTAATGACCTACCTTATCAACCCAAGCAAGCAGCTTACTCTCCACTCCAGCCAGGCCAGGCTCTTCGCTGGCAGGTAGGGTCTCTGAGCAGTGGCTTGAGTACACAATCATCAGAGAGTCAATGACAGCAAGATGGGCACTCTGCAGAAACAAAAGCAGCAAAATATATTCATCATTTTCCAGTACGGCCAATATCCGCCATGCTGTCCCTTACCATCTTTCCATTTATACAATTTTGCCCCAATAATGCCATGCTCCATACCGCCTAGATCCCATCAGAAAATGTATTGCGTATATCTGCCAATATATTCAGCCTTGCCAATAAATTCTCCATCCTCTGCAACAGCCTGCTGTGATCCCCAGAAGACTTACCATGACTTACCATCCTTCAACCAGTCTGAAACTGGCAGGACTGTACAATAATCGTCTATGGCACCTTCAGATTAGCTCACCCATATCCTTTAGTATAACCTTAATTTATACACACCCCTTTCTCCACCAACTCAAGTAATAATAAAGAAACAATCCACCCTAGGCAACCCTCTGGGTGCTGATCACATGACCAGTGCCATTGTACAGGCCACATGTTTCCTGGCAAAGAAAAGGACCAATGAACAAGCACAGCCATTGCCTGGCCAAATCTGCGTAAGCCCCCATTCACACTGGAGCGTCTTGTCATGCGATTTGACAGGTCAAATCGCATGACAAGTTGCACCCTATTGTTGGCAATGGTACTATTCAAATCAGTGCGACGCCAGTCTTGCGGTGCTGCACTGATTTGAAAAAGTAGTTCCTGCACTACTTTTGGCGATTTCAGGTGCAACTTGGATAGACATCTATGAATGAAACCGCACAGATGTCTTCATAGTTGCATCTGAAGTCACGACGACAGGTGGCTTTGAATTTGTGCAATTTCAGGTACAGTCACACGATTTCAAAGCCACATTCAATGTAAACGATGGCTAAAAATCTCTGATAATCCATAGCACTGGTCATGTGACCCACACTGGACAGGTCAACAATTCTAGAGATTACTACAGACAAGTCTGTGTTTATGAACTATTTCCTAATCTATATTGTTTTTAACAGCAGAATTATCTCTACTAATGGGTTCCTTGCTGCAGAGTGCTTGCTCCAATTACAGCAGATTGTGGGTAGGGGTGTGGCAAAGGTGTTTATTGTGAGATCAATCTGCATTGTGTGTAATGTCTAGATCAGCCTCTTTACCAGGAACATTTGAAATACCTTTGCAGTCTCAGGGAACCCCTATTAACCACTTTAGCTCCGGACGATTTTTTCCCCCTTCATGACCAGGCCATTTTTTGCTTTGCGGCACTGCGCTACTTTAACAATTGCTCAGTCATGCAACACTGTACCGAAACTATGTATATATATATATACATACATACATATACACACACACAAATAGAGCTTTTAGTGGTATTTGATCACCTCTGGGTTTTTTATTTTTTAGTCTATAAATGAAAAAAGCCGACAATTTTGAAAAAAACTATATTTTTTACTTTCGGCTATAAAATATATCATGTAAAAAAATAAAATCTCTTAATAAATTTTGGCCAAAATGTATTCTGCTTCATGCCTTTGGTAAAAATTGATTGGTTTGTGTGAAAGTTATAGCGTCTACAAACTATGGTGTATATAATGGAATTTTTTTAAATTTTGTGCTAGTAATGGCAGCAATCAGCGACTTATAACGGGACTGCGATAGTGTGGCGGGCAATCTGCCACTGACATCAACCGTGACATTATTACAGTGATCAGTGCTAAAAAATATGCACTGTTACTAATGACACTAAGGAATGAGCAAACAACGAGATTCCCAGTCACTGAACACAGCTCTGTGTTGTTTACATTCACAGAGCTGTGTTTAGAGAAGCTCAGAGTTGATCACTGGGTGCCGGTGTTCTGTCAAAATAGTCAATTCATCGAGATCTCCAATCACGTCACCTCCGGTTACTGTAAAATCATCAGTTATTGGAGATTTCGACGAATTGTCAGTACACGAAGACTTTGCTGTTTCGACAGAACAGCGGCTAAGTAGGAAAAAGTTGTCGCTGCCTCGGAGGCGGCCATGTTGTTGGTTAGTATCGGGCTGACTAACAATGTCCGCTCATTATATTATGTACCGGAGTGTTTACGGTTGCCGGTGTTGTGTCAAAACAGCAGCTCATCTTAAATCTCCAATTACTGATGCTTTACAGTAACCAGAAGTGACGTGATTGGAGAGCTCGATGAATTGGCTATTTTGACAGAACACCAGGGTTCAATCATTGGCTGGGACCCGGTGATCTGCATATGCTATGATTTATTACAGTACAGCCGGGGGGGGAGCGGGGGGGCAAGTGTGCATACCCCCTACCAGGAAATGCAGAATCACGTATATACACACGATTCTACGCAGCCGGCCCACACTGTAGTAGTAAAGCTACACTGCTCGGTCGGCAAGTGGTTAATGATTATTATATATATACAGCTCATGGTACATTAGTGTGGTGGTCTCTGGGAAGTATTCTTTTTACATTTGTGGTCACTGGATAAAATCCTGCCCCTACAGATAGCTAAAAAAGATTATTGGTGTCAGTGGTTACTGATAGGAGAGGTAGAAAATGCTTATTGATCAGGGAACCCCTAGCAATCTTTAAAAGGAACCCTAGGATTCCATCGAGCCCTGGCTGGAAAAAAACTGGTCTAAATGGAGTCAAGCCAATGGAGTATCCAAAAAGAAAAAAAAAAAAAAAAAAAAAAGAAGAAAGAATCACAGAAGTAATTTATTACCCTGAATCCCCGTTCATATCGGGCTGATTTGACATGCGATTTGATATGTCAAATCGCATGTCAAATCAGAGCCTATTGCCGGCAAAGGCACCGTTCGAATCAGTGTGACGCTGACTTTGTGGCACCGCACTACTTTTGGCAACTTCGGGGGCGATTTCAATACACATCTGTGCATGAACCCGCACAGATGTCTTTCAAATCGCCCCCCAAACTCGCACTGAAATGCAGGTATGAAATCGTGCAAGTTAAAGCGGAGGTTCACACAAAAATTGAACCTCCGCTTTTCGGAACCCTCCCCCCCTCCGGTGTCTAAGACAGGTATTTGCACCTACTTCCTGCATAAACTCCCACAGGAGTCTACGCCTCTTCCCGTCCCCACCGCGCTGTCTGCCGGGACACACACGGGTCCCAGAGACAGCGGGGACCAGTTAGGAAGCGCAGCGCGACTTGCTCATGCGCAGTAGGGAACCGGCAAGTGAAGCCGCAGCGCTTCACTTCCTGATTCCCTTACAGAGAATGACGGCGGCAGCACCCGAGGACCGAGGAACAATTCGGTCTCAGGTGCCGACATCGCTGGACCCTGGGACAGGTGAGTGTCCTTATTTTAAAAGTCAGCAGCTGCAGTATTTGTAGCTGCTGACTTTTAAATTTATTTTTTTTCGCGGGACTCCCTCTTTAAGCTGAACTCGCATCATTTCAATCCCGCCCTCAGTGTGAACGTGGGCTAAATACCAAATGAAAAGAGATGTATGTTTTTTTTTCTTTTTTGCAATTTCATACTTAGCTAGGTGGATGCAGCATCATTCCAATGCTGCATCTGTCCCCCGGCGCCTCTGCACTGAGAACCGAGCGATCAAACACCGCCGATGGCTCGGTTCTCTCAGCTCCCCTGAGCGGAGAGCTGCTGCCTCCCAGTCAGTGGCTCTCCTCCTCCATGCTCACTGGAGCGCTGACCTGTGGAGGGAGCGGGGAGTGGCAGTCTCAGGCTCTCAGTGGCTCCCTGAGGGTCTGAGACAAGTGTCCGTCCAGGCAACTGGAGGATCCAGACTTTGTCGGGATGACGCGGTGCCTGGACTGATCTTGGTGATGTCAGCAGAGAGTGGCCTTCAGCCCGCTCTCTGCTGAAAACAGGTCACAGGAGTGCAAAACGAATTGCACTCCTGTGATCCATAGGAGAAGTACAGCCAGACGAGCATTGGCTGTACTTCTCCTTTAACTTTCAGTTTAGGATAGATACACACCTTGCGCATGTCAGGAACACATGCAAAATTGCATGCTTTCCCAACACGGACAGAAACACACTGCCCTTTAGCAGACACGTGACAGTTAGGCATTAATGGTAATAGCACCCTCATGCATCTTCTAACGTGCACATTTTTTGCTCAAGCCACACCACATAGTGCTGCAGCACCGTATAGTTCAGTGCGGTGCATTTTTTGGAATGGGGTCAGGGGTTTCTTTTCCACATTTCTGACACTTAGGGCAGCCCACTGAAATGAATGGGGTGCCATATGTCGCACCTGTATGGTGTGAACCTAGCCTTAGAGTGGTTGTAAAGTCACAAATCCCCCGTTACAGAAAAATATATACTGTGCAGTAGCTGTGTTTTTTAAAAATTATGCAGCGAAATACCCTATTTCAGAGAGCTGCTGTGCGCTCTCGTGACCGCCCGAAGCTCAGCTTCCCCAAGGACTACAGTGGGAGGGGCTGAAATTCCCCATTGACGTCAGCCGGGAGGAGAGGAGGAGAGTGGTGGGAGGTCACGTGAGTGCACAGCGGTGCTCTGAAACTAGGTATTTTGCTGCATCATTTTTAAAACACAGATACTGCACAGTATATCTTTCTACGACAGAGGGGCTTCCAGGAGTTGGGATTAGTGACTTTACAGCCATAGCGGCGGGAGGGGAGGGGCGGGGCAAGGAGGAGATGGCTGGCATGCAGACTCCTGAGGTGACAGTTAGGGAGGGAGGGGAAGAGGGAGACGCTGTGGGCCGACAGGGGCGCGTAAACTCACCACATTATCATGGATCAGCAGCCATAATTACCATGGTCAGTTGATTTTTTTTTTATCTTTTGTTTTAGGGTTACAACCACTTTAAATAACAAAAAAAAAGAAGAAAACCGCGCTAGGATTGATGTAAATTATATCAAAAAATAAAAATAACATATAAAAAAGGAAGCCCGTCCTCCTAGTGAAACGGCATGGTGACGTCAGTACGTACCCTCCTCCAAAGGGAGGAGGGTACGCACCACGCCGTTTCACTAGGAGGAAGGGCTTCCAATTGTATCTGCTGGCCGGCACTGTTTTTTATCATGGGAGTTGTCATCCTATATGATTTTTTTCCTTCTGGGTCATTTGCTGTAAATACGGACACGGACTTTATAGATGGTCACAGGGGGAGATCCACAGCCATCCATCCCGCCTGTCAGGGTTTTCCGATCTGGTCATCAATTGCAAGCTCAAGGCCGTGGCTGGGTTATAGCCAAACGCCCTTTGTGCTTGCCATATGGTAAGCAGGTCTTTATTACGGTGATTGGGCACCTTTTCTCTAGTTTGAAGTCACTGTGGTGCCATTATGAAGAGGATTCATTTTCCTTAATATGGACTACTAATATGGTTTATTAATTTTAAATATATTTTTTTTTATTGGGATTTTAGTGCAGCTTCTTTGTTCTTTTTTCTTATACAACCACTTTAAACCAGCTTAATACATTCCAGTTATATCAAAACAAAATGGTTCCAAGTCTCGCTGTTTATTTCCTGTAGAAAACAGCCACAGCTTGAGCAGAAATGCCTGTCCCTGCCAACGTGCTGCAAATAAGGACCTTTGCACTCTATGTGGAAGCAGAGGTATCTCTGAAGAGGCTTGACACTCCCCTTGCTGAGTCAGAGCTACGGCTTTCAAATCAGCAGTGAGAATGCGGTTTACCGATTGAGGAACACAGGGGGAAGAGTTTTGGACCTCTGCAGAGAAACCACTGCTTCAACACAGAGAGCAATAGTTCTTCTGCGCAGCATGCTGGCAGAGGATGGGCTTTTCCACTCAGAATGTGGCTACTTTCTTAAAAAAAAAAAAGAAACAGTAAGACATTCCACATATACCAACTGTTTACTTTAGTATAGATACAGTATGTCCCTGTACCAGGATTCTGTACAGGGTAAGCCCGCTAGAAGCATAATTAGGTTTGCATGTTTCAAGTCATCATGCTTCATCTGCATAAGGGAGAACTTGTATGAACAACAACTCCATGAACAATACACCTGTACACACCCGCTATAAACACACAAGTGTGATTATCGTTACAAAAAGCTTCCATTCACCCAGCTGGGAACAGACCCATAATCCAATTCACAGCGACTGCACACAAGACAACAGCATTGGGTGGAGCTGTTCATGGCTGACTGCAAATGGTAAAGACTAATTCACAAAGTAGTGAAGGGAAAGTGAGGGATGGTCATGCCACTGCTGGAATAAGAAGAAAATACGCTTTTATTGATGTAGAATTTTATGTCTCTGACAAACATTTCTCTTTCATGGTACAGACACCATTAAAACCGCCTGCGATGCATCCTGGGAGATCAGCAGACGCCTGCGCCTTCCCTGCACGCAGAATAGGCCCTTTGTTTAAAGCACACAAATCCAATTCCACAAGAAAGGTAATTTTCTACTTTTAGCTCAACATTAAAGAGCTAATAAAACTAAAGATGCCTCATAACTTACCAATTGCGTTCATGAGAGTAATAAAGGAGAATATGTCTTCTTTTTTTTTTTGTAAAACCTTTAAAGCATACAATTACTTTGTGCCCTTTTACAAAAAATGAGATGCTTAATACAGGTTTCACCTAAAAATTCGAATGTATTTTTGGAATATAGATATTGCGTATATTGTTGAATATTGCATTTTGGCAAGACTTTTGTTTATCCTCGCTCTTCCATATTTTCTTTCATATTAAACAATATTTGTAGTTTACACACTAGGGGGAGCTCTCAGTAGCTCAGCAAAATTTCTCTAACTCTCCACTAAACTATATACCTAGACCCAAGAACAAAAATGCAATACATTGCAGATTACTAGGGGTGCACCGAAATGAAAATTCCGGTGCTGAAACTGAAACTTTAGGATGTACTTGGCCGAAAACCAAAAACGGACAGTTTAAAAAAAAAAAAAATTATTTAAATTAATGTGGCTCGCATTTTTGCATTGAAGCCAATGGGACGCAATTTTGCATTGAAGTCAATGGGACGCAACTTTGCATTGAAGTCAATGGGACGCAACTTTGCATTGAAGTCAATGGGACACATCATGCCATTATCAGCACCTTTTTTTTCCTATCGGCAAAACGCCAATAACCCTATTTTCATCCGATAACTTTCGGTGGTAGATGTATTGGTGCATCCCTACAGACGATCAGTCATTAGATGTGGTGGCTGCATTAGCTTACTATAGTCAGGCTTTTTTTCCCTGTATTTTCTCCTGGTGATCGTTCCAGTGATACACTTCCTGTCCTAACGGGACAACGCTCACTCGCTGTACTGTATCTATAGAGGAGCAGCATTGCCACCTTAGGACAGCCCTGCAAAATACTTCTCCCTCTATTTCTTATATCATTGGGGAATGTGTTCTGTAGTCTACGGAGATAGCCGGGAACAATGTAATTGATAAGAGCACAGGAATATATCAGCTCACAAGATTTCTGTCAGGATCAACAGATTTTTTTTTTTTTTTGGCATTTGCTGAACAAGCATAACAAAACATTTTCAATAGTATATTTAACAGACCAAAGGAAATAAGAGAAGTTCATTGTTGGGACTTTACATATTCTTTAACAAGGGTAACAGCCACACAAGGATTGCATTGTTTTCAATATGCCAGCATTGTGATTAAAAGTGGTAAAGATCAAACCACTGTGTAGGGCTACAGCAGAAACCAAAGTCTGTATGTATGTAATGAGCAACTATGGCTGATCTAATGTACATATATAATTACAAACTATTCATAAAACATTAAAAGTAACCCCATATTTAGGGTTGCCACCTTTTCTTCAAGTCAAACCCGAATACAGCAATCTTTTTTTATAGTATGAACTATACATATATTTTACAATTAAATAACATAATCAAATGAAGTTAATCACAAGACTCCCCCTTTACATCAGAGTCCACAGAGTTCCCCTTTTACTTCTGAACTCATAGAGTTCCCTTACACTGTAATGCCCTGTACACACGATAGGATTTTCCGATGGAAAATGTGTGATAGGACCTTGTTGTCGGAAATTCCGACCGTGTGTAGGCTCCATCACACATTTTCCATAGGAATTTCCGACACACAAAGTTTGAGAGCAGGATATAAAATTTTCCGACAACAAAATTCGTTGTCGGAAATTCCGATCGTGTGTACACAAGTCCGACGCACAAAGTGCCACACATGCTCAGAATAAATTAAGAAACGAAAGCTATTGGCTACTGCCCAGTTTATAGTCCCGACGTACGTGTTTTACGTCACCACGTTCAGAACGATCGGAGCTTCCGACAACTTTGTGTGACCGTGTGTATGCAAGACAAGTTTGAGTCAACATCTGTCGGAAAAAATCCATGGATTTTGTTGTCGGAATGTCCGATCAATGTCCGACCGTTTGTACAGGGCACAAGACTCTGCAGACTCTGATGTAAGGATGAACTCTGGGGACTAACATAAAGGATGCTCTGGAAACCTGATCTAAAGGGGAACACTGAGAACTCTGATGTACGGAGAGGACTCTGATGTAAGGGGAAACACTGTGGCCTCTGATGTAAAGGGGAACTCTGATGTAAGGGGTGCTCTGAGAACCCTAATTTACTATAGTGTACTCACTCAGAGGCAGGAGAGAGAAGGGGGGAGAATTCAGTCACAGACAGGGATGGATGGTGAGCTCAATCACCCCTTGGCAGTTAGCACCTCTCATCCAGATGTATCTGAGGCTGCTGGAGTGTGGGCAGACACGATTGTAGGGGCGGGAGGAAGAGGAGCAGATCAAACCCTTTCTCCTCTCCTGTCTGTGTGTGTGTGTGTGGGGGGGGGGGGGGGGGGGGGAGTAATTATTAGTGCTGGCTTCAGGCAGTGTGAAAGAGAGTGTAACAGACACTCTCGGCTTACACAATTGCAGCCAGCAACCCTGCTGGGAAGTCATAGTCCAGTCTGAATAACGTGTCCGGGTTTCAGGCGGTCTGAAACCCGGGCACATGATTCCAAACCCAAACTGTCCGGGTGAATCCCGGACAGGTGGCAACCCTACCCATATAGCTACAAAGTCAACCTGCTAGCGAAAATGCTATACACTTACCTTTCTGGTAAAACACCACCACACTGCTGCTTCCTGGCAGCTGCAGCTATCCCACACTCATGGATGTGTGAATTCCTGTTCTATTTATTAGTTGATCCTTAATAAGAGTGGATGATGTGCTGGTGATACACATTCCTGTCTATGATTAATCCCAGCACCGACCGTGATGTATCACTACAGCACTCCGGAAGGACATTTGGCGTGCACCATGCTTCTATATTCATATGAATGCCTGCTCCCATGCTCACTGTAGTTCCTCCAGCTGGCTTGTATATATCAGAACACGTGCGCCAGTGGAAGGAACCAAAGTGCATGGTATGGGGAGCATTCCACGCACCCGGAAGTGTCGGTTCCATGGAGCCAGGGATCAACAACGCCCAGCAGTTTTAATACAAGGGCCACTGGAAAGCTAAGTACTGTATATAACATCTTCATTTACAGGATGCCTTTAGTTGACTTTTGACCCCGTAGTGACCCAGTGACGTGAACATTAACAAGATTTATATCAAACCAACTTTATCATATTAAAGAGACAATGAAAAGCCAATACACTTCCTTTACAGCTGTATCTGTAGCAATATATGACCAAATATGTGATGTTTTTATATCAGGAGTTATTTTAGCATATATACATTTGTGTGTGTGTGTGAATATTATCCTACTCTCAATCTATTTGTTCTAGGTAGGAAACTCAAAAAAGCCCTGAAACTAGAGGATCAGATGGACATTGGGGCAAACTGCATTGGAGGTCAGCAACAGTAACCCCCTTATATTTCTTTCATGATAGATTTTCTTGAATGAGATCTTTCATGTCATAGCACTCTGATCTTGTGGCTCTCTTTAGCTGTATGCAGGGCTTTTTTTTAGCGAGAACGTGGGGGAACGCATTTCCGGCACCTCCAGCACAGAATGTATGTAATAGCAAGGGGTATTAAGAGTGTGCTGGAGGGTCTATTGATGCTAGCTGCTGGGGGATCTATTGCTGTGGGGGGTCTAGTGTTGCTGGGGAGGTTTATTATTATTGGTGGAGCATCTAGTGTTGTTGGAGGGGGTCCATTGTTGATTGAAGGGATCTACTGTTAAGGGAGGGTCTATTGTTGCTGGCTGCTAGGAGATCTATTGCTGCTAGTAGGGGTCTATTGTTGCTGGGGTGCAGGATATTTTTTGTGGCGGCTCTATTGTTGATGGTGGTAGAAAAGGGGTGGTACTGGAAGGTGTGTTGGGGGTGGAACCAAGGAACAGTGCTCGGAGGTGGGTAGGGGGCAGTGACAAGGGTTGATTCAGAAGGAGGGAGTACCTGTACTTATTCCCTGGGGGAAAAAAACCCTGGCTGTATGAAATGGTGGGTCACAGTGGCTTAGCAGATATCTCTTATGCCTTGCAGCACCGAGGTCCTTGGTTTGAATCTTGGGCACTATCTGCAAGGAGTTTAGAGCATGGTTCGAATCACATGGGTTTCCTTCCACACTCTAGAGCAGGAGTAGGCAACCTTAAAGAGGTGGAGATCTACCTGAACAACATGGGGGGAAGTCAAAGATCACCGGGCACATTGTCGCCCAGTGTTACCTCCTCACGCCTGATTTAAACCTCCAATTACTGTTCTACCGCGTCGCAATCTTGTGCATTGCACAGAAATACAAAAAAAAAAGAAATTGCGAAAGAAATTCTGTTGAAGAGGCTGTCAATTGCATCAGCCATGGTGTCCAGAGAGCTGGCCCACAGAATCGCTGAGAGTCAGATAAGACTGAACAGATATATACATGAAACATTTACATGGATCACCAGACAATTATACGGTTTTCCGATTTACATCATGCAGCATTAATGACTCGTAAAATGTTAATTTCAAAATGCCTAATACAGAGGAGTGGCTGAATGACATTCACAAGGCAATGAAAAGGTTTTAAAAAAATGCATGTTGCATCCGGACTCCAGTACACACACAAGATGTTTGTTTAGTTAATCAGAGCAGGAGACTGGAAAGTGGATGCGGTAAAGGTTTTGAAAAGAAAGACGGAAAGGTGTGTCTCCAATACTGACCAATCACTGCTCTTTCCAGCCCATTACAAAGCCGTGCCCCCTAGAGCTATGAAGCTATTTAAAGCAGTTTATATGTCACCTTTGGTAAAACAATGGTTACTGACTCATTCAACGTTCCTTAAAGTGGTTTAACGTCAAAGGAATTTTGAGACACAACAAAAAAACAAGCTACCTGCATTCTATGCGATATCATATCATTAGAATTGCAGGCAACGCAAATCAAAATTGTGTAGTAAAATTTGCCTGGTAATGACCTTAAAGTGCCTGTGATGGCTTTGCACAGAGCGGCTGTAAACCTCCTCTTCTGGGGTCTCCGGGTGGTGCTATAGGCTCCTCCTATTCTAATGCTATGGGGACCCAGAGCCGGGCTGTGTGCACCTATAGACAGACACAGTGTGGCACAGTCCTACCCCTTGCTCCCTCTTCACAGGCTTGAAAGGTATTAATTTGTGTTCTTTTCTAAGGGGAACCACTGAGAGTTTTTTGGCATACAGTTGTGCTCAAAAGTTTGCACACCCGGGCAGAAATCATGACATTTTGCCATTGATACTGAAAATATGACTGATCACGCCAAAAAAGGCATGGTGATCATAGGCATAGGATAGAGATCATATGAAGCCATTTATTATCACATTGGTGTTTGGCTTCTTTTTAACCACCTCAATACAGTGCACTTACATCCCCGTCCTGCCCAGACCAATTTTCAGCTTTCAGCGCTCTCACAGTTTGAATGACAATTATTCGGTCATGCAACACTGTACCCATATGAAACTTGCATCCTTTTTTTCACACACATAGAGCTTTCTTTTGGTAGAAAAAAAAAATCACTAGTGGGTTTTTTATTTTTTGTGTTCTTAATAAAAAAAGACCGTAAATTAATACCGCTACATATCTTTGGTAAAAATAACCCAAATTAGTGTATATTATTTGGTCTTTGTGAAAGTTATGGAGTCTACAAACTATGGTGCCAATCACTGAAAATTGATCACATCTGATCAGGCCTTCAGTACATCAGGTGAATCTCATTTCTTGAGACACTAACATGTCAGGAAAGTACAAATACCCCTCAAATGACCCCTTTTTAGAAAGTAGACATTCCAAGGTATTAAGTAAGTAGCATGGTGAGTTTTTTTAAGTTGTAATTTTTTCCCACAATTCTTTGCAAAATGAAGATTTTTTTTTTTTTTTTTACAAAATTGTCATATTATCAGTTTATTTCTCACACACAGCATATGCATACAACAAATTACACCCCAAAATACATTCTGCTACTCTTCCCGAGTATGGCGATACCACATGTGAGACTTTTACACAGCCTGGCCACATACAAAAGGACCAACATTGAAGTAGCACCTTCAGGTGTTCTACGAGCATAAATTACATAATAATCTCATTTCTCAACCACCTATTAGACTTTTGAAGGCCCTGGAGCACCAGGACAATGGAATTGCCCACAAAATGACCCCATTTTGGAAAGCAAACACCCCAACATAATGAGGCATAATGAGTCTTTTGAACGGTTCATTTTTTTCCAGAAGTTTTTGGAAAATGTGGAAAAAAAATGAAAACGCATTTTCTTTTTTACACAAAGTTGTCAATTTATAAGAGATTTCTAACACATAGCATGTATATAGCAAAAATTACACCACAAAATACATTCAGCTACTCTTCCCAAGTATGGCAATACCACATGTGCGAGGATTTTACACAGCCTGGTCACATACAGAGGCCCAATATTGAAGTAGTACCTTCAGGCGTTCTAGGAGCATAAATTACAAATCTCATTTCTTTCCACCTATCACACTTTTGAAGGTCCTTGAGCACCAGCCCAGTGGAATTACCCACAAAATGAGCTCATTTTGGAAAGCAAACACCCCAACGTATATTCTATGAGGAATGGGCTGCAAATAGGTACTCAGGTACTCTGATGAGCTGCAGACAGGTACTCGGTACTCTGATGAGCTGCAGACAGGTACTCGGGTAACTTCATGAGCTGCAGACAGGTACTCGGGTAACTTCATGAGCTGCAGACAGGTACTCGGGTAACTTCATGAGCTGCAGACAGGTACTCGGGTAACTTCATGAGCTGCAGACAGGTACTCGGGTAACTTCATGAGCTGCAGACAGGTACTCGGGTAACTTCATGAGCTGCAGACAGGTACTCGGGTAACTTCATGAGCTGCAGACAGGTACTCGGGTAACTTCATGAGCTGCAGACAGGTACTCGGGTAACTTCATGAGCTGCAGACAGGTACTCGGGTAACTTCATGAGCTGCAGACAGGTACTCGGGTAACTTCATGAGCTGCAGACAGGTACTCTGGTAACTTCATGAGCTGCAGACAGGTACTCGGGTAACTTGATGAGCTGCAGACAGGTACTCGGGTAACTTGATGAGCTGCAGACAGGTACTCGGGTAACTTGATGAGCTGCAGACAGGTACTCGGGTAACTTGATGAGCTGCAGACAGGTACTCGGGTAACTTGATGAGCTGCAGACAGGTACTCGGGTAACTTGATGAGCTGCAGACAGGTACTCGGGTACTCTGATGGCCTGGTGACAGGTACCCTGGTACTCTGATGGCCTGGTGACAGGTACTCGGGTACTCTGATGGCCTGGTGACAGGTACTCGGGTACTCTGATGGCCTGGTGACAGGTACTCGGGTACTCTGATGGCCTGGTGACAGGTACTCGGGTACTCTGATGGCCTGGTGACAGGTACTCGGGTACTCTGATGGCCGGGTGACAGGTACTCGGGTACTCTGATGGCCTGGTGACAGGTACTCTGGTACTCTGATGGCCTGGTGACAGGTACTCGGGTACTCTGATGGCCTGGTGACAGGTACTCGGGTACTCTGATGGGCTACAGATAGGTACTTGGGTACTCTGATGAGCTGGTGACTGATATTCGGGTACTCTGAAGGGCGGTGACCGGTACTCGGGTACTCATATGGGCTGTGACAGGTACTCAAATGAACTGTGACAGGTACTCGGGTACTCAGATGGACTGTGACAGGTACTCAGATGAACTGTGACAGGTATTTTGATGGGTGGTGACAGGTCCTCTTTATTGGGGGGGGGCAATCAGTGTGTTGTAAACAGCCGCTGGCCAATGGCTGTTTACCAGCGTCGGTGATGAGCAGTGTTCACGAAACACGCTGCCACCGACGTGCACATGCAGCGTGCTCGAGATCGCGCATGCGCCCTGCAAAGTGGAGTGGTACCACCTGTGATTGGCTATGACTTCATCATGGCCGATCACGTGGTAAGCAGCCATACCCAATGGCTGTTCACCCCCCTCGGTGGCGAGCGGTGTCTCCGTGACACGCCGCCACAGAAGGAACAGGGATGCGCGCACACGATCGCACGCATTCCCTGTTTAGATGGAGGGACATCATATGACGCCCTCCCAGAACGAGAGCCGCACCGCCCGACCGACATATGACAGCCGGCGGTTGGCTAGCAGTTAAATCATGATAACAGAAATCACCCAAATGGCCCTGATCAAAGCTTGGTACAGACACACAAGGTTACACACACGGGCTAAAATGGCAATTAAAGGTTAATTTCCCACATCTGTGGCTTTTTACATTGCAAATAGGGGTTGATTAACGGAAGGCAAATAGACTGTGCACTTTGTTAGCTCTCGCATGGATGTAATGAGCAGGCTATATACTGAGTCATGGGGAGCAGATAGGAACTGTCAAAGACCTGTGTAGCAAGGTAATAGAACTTTATAAGTAAGGATGGGCTCAGGCGTGTTCGCAGCTCCACATGCCCGAGCCCGCCAGGAAGCTTACACTGGCAGCAAGACATTTCCCGATCTGTGCAGGCGCAGATCGGGAAATGTCTTACTGCCTGTGATTAGCGCTGCTCTAATAGGCTTCAAAAAAGGGTGGACTCTGTGCGCCCTGATCCCACCAATTGTGTGACCATAGCAAATAAATATTCGCTGTTTTCACACTGTATTGCTTCCCCGCCAATCTGGAGGCAGGTCAGTGAGACCTGTTTCCTGATTGGCCAAAGTGCCAGGCATCCCTATTGGATGGCCAGCGCTTTGGCGGAAGTGGGACAGAGCAGAGGAAGCACCTGGAGCCGTGAGCCTTTATTTATTGGTCCTGTGTCTGGGGAAGGCTGCCTGCCTGTACTGCCGCTCACTGCCAGCTTCATCAGTTTCTCTGGTTTCCCCGGTGCTGTGCTGAAGATGGAGGAAGTCAAAGCTGGATTACCCTTGGCTCTGCCACTACTACTGCTATAGTTCTGCAGTGTATGAGGCGGGCGGACACACGGCACAGGGATGGAGCGGGGCCCCGCAGGACCTGTTAAGGTGAGGGAGGTGTGTGGAGAGAGAGAGAGACGGGGCAACTTGGATTGTCTGTGCCGGGGGCACTGCCTGCCTGCCCGCCTGTCGGATCCTGGTGACACTGACCACTGCTTGTCATAGGACCGGCAATCAGCATTGCAGGGCAGAGGCATCGCTGCCATAGTCTGTGCAGGACAGAGCTCAGGGGCCCCCCCCCGTGTCAGGAGATCCCTGAAGACCCGACTTTTTTATTACATGATTCTAAAACTCTGGTTAAGTTATATAAGAAATCCATTTTATGCCACCTTCTGAATGCAGCTAAATCATGCATTCCACTTACGTGGAAGCAGACACAACCTCCATCAGTAGGAATGTGGCTTAAAAGGGTAGAGGAATTGAACCTTAAGATCTAGTTTAGACATCCCGGCAGAAACGAGGGATATATCTGAAAACATGGTCCTTATGGAATCTTTTTATTAATACAAAGGAGGGAAAAACACTTTTAGATGTGAATTACAATAATTGAAAAACAGAGATGCTGTTTTCAGGTTTCTGGAATAGGACTGTTTAGTTGAGAAAAAGACACACAAGGGAGGAGAGGGAGGGAGGAGGAGGAGGAGAGAGAGAGAGGAAGGGAGGAGAGGGAGGGAGGAGAGAGAGGAAGGAAGGAGAGGGAGGGAGGGGTGAGAGGGAGGAGAGGGAGGGAGGAGAGAGAGGAAGGAAGGGAGGGAGGAGAGGGAGGGAGGGGTGAGAGGGAGGAGAGGGAGGGAGGGGTGAGAAGAAGGAAGGGAGGAGAGTGAGGGAATGGAGGGAGGGAAGAGAGGGAGGGAGGAGAGGGATGGAGGGAGGAGAGGGATGGAGGGAGGTGGGAGGAGAGAGAGGGGGGAAGGGAGGAGAGAGAGGGGAAGGGAGGAGAGAGAGAGAGAGAGAGAGAGAGAGAGAGGAGAGAGGGGAAGGGAAGAGAGAGAGAGGGGAAGGGAGGAGAGAGAGGGGAAGGGAGGAGAGAGAGAGAGAGAGAGAGAGAGAGAGGGGAAGGGAAGAGAGAGAGGAGGGGAAGGGAGGGAGAGAGAGGGGAAGGGAGGAGAGAGAGAAGAGAGAGAGAGAGAGAGAGAGGGGAAGGGAGGAGAGAGAGAGAGAGGGGAAGGGAGGAGAGAGAGAGAGAGAGAGAGGAAGGGAGGAGAGAGAGGGGGAAGGGAGGAGAGAGAGGGGGAAGGGAGGAGAGAGAGGGGAAGGAGGAGAGAGAGAGAGAGAGAGAGAGAGAGAGAGAGAGAGAGAGAGAGAGAGAGAGAGAGAGAGAGAGAGAGAGAGGAAGGGAGGAGAGAGAGAGGGAGGAGAGAGAGAGGGAGGAGAGAGGGAGAGAGGGGGGGGGAAGGGAGGAGAGAGAGAGAGGAGAGAGAGAGAGGGGGAAGGGAGGAGAGAGAGAGAGGGGAAGGGAGGAGAGAGAGAGAGGGGAAGGGAGGAGAGAGAGAGAGGGGGGAAGGGAGGAGAGAGAGAGAGAGAGAGGAAGGGAGGAAGAGAGAGAGAGAGAGAGAGAGAGAGAGGGGGAAGGGAGGAGAGAGAGAGGGGGGAAGGGAGGAGAGGAGAGGGGAAGGGAGGAGGAGAAGAGGGAAGGGAGGAGGGAGAGAAAGAGGGGAAGGGAGGAGGGAGAGAAAGAGGGGAAGGGAGGAGGAGAGAAGAGGGGAAGGGAGGAGGGAGAGAAAGAGGGGAAGGGGAGGGAGAGAGAGGGGAGGAGGGGAGGGAGGGGAGGGAGGAGAGAGAGGAGGGGAGGGAGGAAGAGAGGAGAGGAGAGGAGGAAGAGAGGGAGGGGAGGGAGGAGGAAGAGAGGGAGGGGAGGGAGAGAGAGGGAGAGAGGGAGGGAG